>CM061150.1:30911629-31266629 GCA_030710495.1 Labroides dimidiatus | reverse complement strand
GTAAAACATCAAAGGCTCAAAGACCACACAGGGACCTAGTCTTATTTCCCCTAATTTCTGCTCCATAAATCTCTCCCTCCGATTCTTTTCCTTCTGTCTCTGTGTGGCTGTCAGAAGCAGCCTGTGTGTGTGTGTGTGTGTGTGTGTGTGTGTGTGTGTGTGTGTGTGTGTGTGTGTGTGTGTGTGTGTGTGTGTGTGTGTGTTTCTGCCTGCTGGGGAGCCATTTGATTTGTTCTGCTGTTTTAGAGCTCATATTGTTTCTGGTGTGTTGTTTTTATTATGACGGCTTTATTCATATCGCAGCCTGTGGCGGTGCAGGTCCCGCTCCCTGAGTCACCGGGGAGCGAGGTAGGGACGGGATAAAGCAATAAAGCAAGAAAGAGCTGCATCGGCAGGCAGTGTGCCTCCTTACGTCTGTGTGTGTGTGTGTGTGTGTGTGTGTGTGTGTGTGTGTGTGTGTGTGTGCGGCTGTGCTGATGAGAGTGGGAATGATGAAATGTGAGATCAAAATTAGAACAAAAAGCTTTACTTAATTTTTTTGCAATGAAAATAAAATGAATGATCCCTGCAAACACACACAAACACAAACACACACACACACACGCAAACACACTTGGCACCTGATGTTTGTTAAATAATGGAGACTTATGTGTCGTTTGTCACTGAGTGGTGAGGAGAAGAGGAGTTTCATTCAACTGGGTAATAGAGGTGTGTGTGTGTGTGTGTGTGTGTGTGTGTGTGTGTGTGTGTGTGTGTGTGTGTGTGTGTGTGTGTGTGTGTGTGTGTGTGTGTGTGTGTGTGATCCACAGACAGGTGAGATGAACCTTTGTTCAACAGACCTCCTCCCTGCGCAGACCTCCTCACTGGTGGGACCTCCTAAAGGGAGTATCACTCAGGGACTGGTGGGAGAGGGCCACACTGTCTCTCACACACACAGTAACACACACACACACACACAAACACACACGTGCACAGATGAATGTTGTAGAGATTAATGTTGTAGAAATAAATGTTTTAGAGATAAATTTTATAGAGATGAATGTTGTGGTGTGTTTTTCTGAGATGTGTGTAAAGTTAAGATCAGCTAGACATCATCTTCCTCATGCTCACTGGTCCATGGCTGGATGTGAACAGACCTGGTCCAGACCTGGACCCGGTCTCCTGTGCTCCCAGGACAGTCACACAGCACTGCAGCTGCAGACAGACAAGCAAAGTGCCAAATAAGGAAAGAAAGGAAGGAAGAAAGGACAGAAGTGAGGAACCAAGGGGACTACAGTTGCCTACATGTGAAGTCCTTTCTCCACTTTGCTTCATGTCTTTTTAGAGTCCATAGTAGTCCAGGGTGTCTAAAAGGTCCATTATAAGTGACAGTGTGCATATTTAGGCGTGTGTGTGTGTGTGTGTGTGTGTGTGTGTGTGTGTGTGTGTGTGTGTGTGTGTGTGTGTGTGTGTGTTTTTGTTTTGTTTTCTCTACAGCCTCTCCTCTAACCCCAGCTGAAGGAGACGCTCAGCAGCAGAAGGAGAAGCAGGGTGGGAGCAGGAGCGCCTGATAGGAACGCTGTTGCAGCACAGTTCCCGGTTGTTCCCAGGTTGGAGATGGTGGCTTTCTCTGAGTACAGAGAGATGACGTCAAACTGATCACGTTCATCACCCTCTTCTTCCGTCTGAGTCAGCTCCACCTCTTCCTCACTCTCCACCACCTGACAGGAATGAGACAGAGAGAAGCAAGAGAAAGCTCTGAAGATTCCTGAAATAATCATCCGTCTGAATATTTAAAATTAAAAAATGTTGAAATCCAGCCACTCATGCAGCAACATCTTATACAAGGAAGTCAGAGTGAATAACAGGCTGAAGATCAGAGATCAGAGAGCAGGTCTTCAGGAGGGAGACACAAAACATGAGGAACTGTTTGTAACCTACATTCAAAATTATTTTAGCTTCAAAAGAAATTTCATTTCCTCATTTTTATCATCATCATCATTTTCATCATCATTATCATCATTTTCATTCTCGTCATCATCATTCTCATTATCCCCATCATCATCATTATCACCATCATCATCATTATCATCATCACATACATTATCATCATCTTCATTGCAACATCATTATTATAACCATTGTTGTCATCATCATTATCATCATCATCATAATAACATTATCATGATCTTCACTATTATATCACCATCATTCTCCCTGTCGTCGTCGTCGTCGTCGTCGTCGTCGTCGTCGTCATCATCATCATCATCATCATCATCATCACCATCATCACCATCATCATCATCATCATCATCATCATCATCATCATCATCACTTAAATCATCATCACTGATATCATCTTCATCACTAAGCTCCTCCTTATCATCATAATCCTTAGCATCTTCTTTAGCATCCTCATCTTCATCATCACCATGATCCTCCTCAACATCTTCATCCTCCTCTTTATTATCATCATCTACCTCATTGCTCTGTTGTTTTAGGATGTCTGGCCCTGAGAGGATAAAGAATATAAATGTGGGTCATGTCTGGAGTTCTGTGTTCTAAGCTGTTTCAGCCAATCCTGATAAAGGATCCTTCTCCACAGTTGATCCCATGATTTACCTGTGATCAGATAACTCTGGTCCCACTGAAGCTTTGAGAGATAAGATGCATGTCCTTTAATCCATTGGACGTCAGTTAATTAAAAAATGTCCAGGACCACCTGATCACACAATTCTCAGTTTCATTAAGCAGATGCTTTTGTCCAAAGCGACGCACAACACAAGAAAGAATATAACAGCATAGAAAAACCCTGGTTAGTGCAAAAAATGCTTCAAATTTATTGGGCCTCAGGTACTCTGCCATCAGGTGCACGAAGAAGCCCCCCCCCCCCCCCCCTTTTTTTTTCAACAACATTCAGTATTCAGTGCTTTAATTCACTAAGAGCTGGGTCTTAGACCTTCTGATTAATTTGACCCCTGAAGACTTATCAGTATCATTATTACAACATAAATGTAACCAACATCTTGTTACATATTGTTTTAAACTACTTGTACAAATAAACTGCATTGAGATAACTATATTTTCTCAAAATCTTTGAAACCATAACATCTTAACCAGAACAATACACTTTCACGGTCTCAATTACTCAAACTACTCTCTGTATCTAACAGGCAGTCTCACTTGCCTACCAGACCTGGTTTGATATGACAGTGTTTCAAATTGTTCATCCAGTGTCTTTTCTTGTTCTGCAACAACTCTGTGCTCCGCTGAACCTGTGTGTTTTGCTTCCGCGTCTTTTGTGTCATAAGCTTTTAAATCTGAGTCTTCGTCAGGTAGATTTCCTGTTCTCTTGCGGCAGGAAAGGTTTTCTCTCAAGTTTTCCGCAGATGTTTCCTGTTTCTCCTGTACAGTCTCCCATCAGGTGTACGCATCACAAAAGATTGCAAATGCTCAAGTTTGTGTAATATCACTGCTGGCTCCCATGTCACTCTTCTCTGCTCTCTGACATTATCTTCCTCTTGCAGATTCTACAATTCTACAATTCTACAATTTCATTTAGCAGACGCTTTTTTCCAAATTGACGTACAAAACAGACGGATCAGACAGTTTCTTGGTTTGTCTGTCGAAGTGGTGTTTTTGCATCTCCTGCTTCTCTTTCAACTTACTGCACACCTGGACCAGTACCCTCTGCAGTAAGCAGTGAGGTTGATGTTGGTAGTTTACCTTTTAGCTGCCGTCCCATCAGCATCTGTGCTGGTGATAATCTTATACCCTCCAGTGGTGTGTTGCAATACTCTAACAGTGAGATAAAGGGGTCACCATCAAACTCTGCTTTTTTCAGCAGATTTTTTACCATCCGTACTGTCCTTTTTGCCGGACCATTTGACTGGGCGTAACCAGGACTGGATGTAACATGCTTGAATTCCCATTTTTCTGCAAAGTCATTAAACTCAGCACTTGCATACTGAGGTATCTGAGACAACAACATCAGGAATGCCATGCCTTGTGAACATTGATTTTAGTGCAACAATGACACTGCTACTGGTTGTTTCTCTCAGCTTTGCAATTTCTGGAAACTTGGAGAAATAATCAACACTCAGCAAAAACTCAGATCATCTGAAGTGAAAGAGATCAGTCCCTACTTTCTCCCAAAGTCTGTCTGGTACTGGGTGTGGTAATGAAGGCTCTCTTGAGTTACTGTTGCGGTTCTCGTTGCAGATGGCACACTGCGATACCATCTCCTCAATGTGTGATGACGTGTGGCCAGTATGAGAATTGAACACATGTTAAAGCCTGACTACTTTGTAGTATAACAAAGGGGGGAGTAAGACAGATGGGGGATAGTTTTGCCATTTCACTGGCCAGCAAGGAAATTAGGGGCAATTGGAAATTAGGGGCAATTGGAAAGCAGGGGGTCAGTTTGAGAAGTTTGTGAACCCCCATTGAAGTTAGGGCATGTTTTTATAGGTTGAAACTGAGCAGATGGTTTTCATTGATAAGGGTACAGGGTAGGTGTTTGTGGAATTTTTATTACCTCAGCTCAAAGAATATATAAGGCAAGACAACTTCACTGTTGAGAGAGTACACCTAGCAGAGGTCTTCTCTCCATGCTGCATGTGATTAAAGGAACTGATTCATCACACTGGGACAAACAGGGTAAATTTCCCTGACAGCCAGTAGAGAACATCTCTGGCTCTTTCTTTGCACTTAACAATCCCTAAGTGTGACTCATGGATTTTGTTAAGAATCTCTTGTCTCAGCCGATGAGGAACAATGAGCTTTGCTCCTTTGAACATCAACCCAGATGTGTGGTTGATTTCATCTCGTATTGTCCAATAGTGCTGATTGTCTTTTGGTACTGCGTTTCTCTCATTTGGCCATCCTTTTAGTGTGATGTCTTTCAGTAACTGCATTTCAGGGTCCTCTGCTGTTGCTGACCTGAACAATTGCAGCTTTTCCACTGACATGAGTAGTTGTGATGTGACCATGTCCTCCTCCAAGTCTTTCTCCAGCAGATCTTTGTTCTCCTCATTGAGGAACGCTAGACTCAATGTGTCTGCTATGTGCAGTTCCTTGCTAGGATTGCTAGGATTGCTAGGATATCAGCCAGACATGCTGATATCCTAGCTGAAACAGTTGCTGCATATGTTTCTGTCCCTTGCTTTTTTTTATATATAATTTGAACTTTATTGTATTTTTCATTAGCATGGTCACATTTCGATCAACAATCAGATGACTTACATCTGTTGCAAACAAAGTGACTAGTATGTACTTCTACAGGTGTACGTACACATACACCTATAAATATATCAGGCACAAACAGACAGTGTATACAAAACTGTGCGACTGTGGATCAGTGGTAGAGTTGTCGTCTCCCAATCAGAAGGTCAAGGGTTGGACTCCCAGCTCCTGCAGTCACATGTTGAAGTGTCCTTGAGCAAGACACTGAACCCCAAATTGCTCCCACTGTTGTTCAGTGGTTTGTGAATGGGTATGAATGGGTTAGATGAACTGATGGTTTCTAGCATAGAAGTTCCTCCTCCCATCAGTGTGTGAATGTGTTGTGGATGGGTGAATGAGATCAGCAGTGTAAAGAGCTTTGAGTGGTCAGAAAGACTAGAAAAGCGCTATATTAGTACTGGTCCATCTAACATTTACAAAAGAGAAAAAAAGAAAAATAAATTAATACAAGAAAAACAAAACAAACAAACAAAAAAACTAAAACAAAGAGGTTACAGACCTAAATTGACTCTCTCATAACTGATGTGCTTCATGTCATTTTTAATTTTTTGGATCTACTTTCAACTTTGAGTTTTTCACGGTCTTCCCACAGTACTAATGTATTTTATATAATCTCCCCATTTTACTAAATACTTTGTAGATCTGTTGTTGCAACATAAAGAGATTTTTTCATACGATGCTACTCTTGCCAGCTCTGTAAACCACTCATCCCAACCACAAAAAAAGAAGGCTCCCCTGAGTTCTTCCAATTTCCCATTATGATTTGGTTACCTATCATGGTACCTGTCTGAATAAAATCTCTGGCCCAATTTTGGTTTATCATGTGAGGATAAAAGAATAGAAGAATAGAATAAGAATATATAACCTTGGGCAGAATTAAAAATAAGTGTTTGTGATTTTCATGTGACACTTATGAATCTTGAGCCAGTCTCTACGGATCATAGGGCAAGACCATACAAATGAAGGATTGTCCCTTCAGCACTGCTACATTTCCAGCAATCAGCACTATTCCTTAGTTTTCATCTGAATATTCTGGAAGGGGTCCAATAATAATGATGAAGACTGAATTAGTTTAATTTTTATATCTCTAGATAATTTTGAAATATTTCACATTTTTTTTCCCCAATCTTTCTCCGTCAGATCTATGTTCAAATCTGTTGTCCAAGTCAACCTCCGGACACCTGGCATTGGAACCATTTACTTAAAAATCATTGTATAATAAACAGATGCTTCATGTCCTAAACCCATAACGTTTATAACTTTAGAGAGTAGATCTGACTTTGTAGATGAATTTCCTTTTGCTATGATCATCACCAGCAGATGGCCCAGTTGGAGATACTTACAAGACTTATCTATAAGTAAGTCATTTTCATCAACCAGCCTCTCAAATGACTTTAGATTTTCTTCCTCATATAGATCTGCAAATGTTATGATTACTTTTCCTATCCATGTCCTCCCTAAAATAGAATATTTCTTAATTTTGATTTTGGATTATCCCACATACAAAATTCAGAATTTAAATATACATCTAGATGACAGGCCCAGGAAATTTTCGTCCATACACTGATCAGGTTGTCTATAATGGGATGAAACTTAAGTTCAAAAGGTATCTTAATTGACAATGCATTTACTGGTGCTAATGGAGAAAACAATCCTTGATCAATTTGGAAAGAAGGAGGTGCTCTTTCGGGGGGTAATGTCTACTGAACTATTTGTCTGAGAGAAAAAGCATAATGATAAAATACTACTTCAGTAAACACTGAAGCAGATACTTTATCCTAGGAATACAACTCATTTTAGAATATTGATATTTGATATGGGGATGCAAGGTAGCACAGCTGTTAGTGCTATTGCAAGAAGGTCGCCGGTTCGAACCCCGGTTCCAGTACGGTGTGCCTTTCTGTGTGGAGTTTGCATGTCGTCCAAAAACATGCTCACTAGGTTAACGGGGTGATTCTAATTACCCGTAGGTGTCTCTATGTGTTGCCCTGCAATTGACTGGCGACCAATCCAGGGTTTACCCCGCCTCTTGTGCTAAGACAGCTGGGATAGGCTCCAGCCACCCGCAACCCTGAATAGGATAAGTGGCATAGAAAATGAATAATGAATATTTAATATTGAAGTGAAGACTATCTATTTGTACCTAACGCAAGTTTCTGGAGAAGTGCTGGGATAGATTGTAATGGGTCGGAGGCAATCCATAATATTTAATCCGCATAAAGCATGAGCTTATGTTGCACACTTCAAGGAAGACTCTCAGTGTGACTTTGTAATGTTTTCTTTTATTGCTGTAAATATACACATATAGAAAATGCACATTTTTTAAGAGCATGTCTCTGCATACCCTTGCATTACAGCACCGATGAAGAATATGCAAGTTTTACTCTTTTCTTTTCAAACGCCAGATAATTTCAAGAGATATTACAAGACAATTCTAGTACAAAGCATACAGAAATACTATTGTGACTCTGACTCAGTAATTCAGCAGGTAGTTCAGATACAAAATATTCTTATCTACAGTCAATCAGGTGCAATCTCTGGCACTGGTAACTTTACAAGCCTTTCTGACCACCTTTCTTCACTAAATATGACCGATTCTACGGACTGTTCCTTCAACAGAAATGAGTAAACACAGTCCTCAAAGACAACCTGCAGGAGTCTCTTCCTTCAGGGGTGACACTGAAACCTGATTTGCAGTCAATATTTTCTGCTGTTCTCGGGTTGAAACTGAAGTGCTTGTGCTCAGGACTGAGATGTTGGATGTGAGTTCACTCTGAGATAAAGAGAAGTGTTGCTTTAAACTTTAAAGCTGTTGATGGAAATGACTGAGTGTGGGTTTTATTGAAGCTGAGAGCTGAAGACAGCCAGCTGTTTCTCCTCCATGAGATGCAAAAACATCTGGAGGAGCCCTGGGCTCTGCTGCTGCTGAATTGAAGTTTGCAGATTGTTCATCTGATAATATCTCATGGCTCCATCGTTCCAGTGAAATACTGCCTCTGATAGCAGCTATTTGTGCCTCTTCATCATGCTGTGTGACAGTCACAGAGGTTTGAAACAGCCCTCAGGGTACAGGAGCACATCACTGTTTGAGTTCCTTCATTTCTTCCAAAGTGATGTGCCAATCATTGTCTTGATTACTGGGAAATAGACCGGGATGCTTTGTGTGTACAGATGATCCACAGCTCCTGCCTGAGTCTAAACTTTCTTCCAGCCTGCAGATATTCTGAGTCCTCAAGTGTTATTTAAAAGTCTCATTGACCTTTTCTCTGATCTGTTAACTTTAGAACACACCAGGTTGAGAAACCATGTGAAGAAGCCTGGATAAATCTCTCTCTCTCTCTCTCTCTCTCTCTCATCGGTATTTAAAACCACATATTGGTTTGGACACTACATGAGGTTGTTAAATTGTAATCTTTCCAAAAAATAAAATATAAAAAAATTACCACACACAAGTCATCTTTAACTTGTGTTACACATATCGATAAAAGCACAAGTTCAAGTCACCTGGGTGTAAACATAAAGGATGGGTGACAGCAAAGTCTTTCAACAATCCAGTACCAATACTTTTCTTTTTTCTTCAACATTTCTTTATATCCAGTCCGTTAATTATCTTCTGTAGACACATGAATCTGTGAATCATTATCTCTTACAGAAGTGTGTCTGTGTTGTGGTTTCATGATGTGGTTTGATCTCGTTTGGCTGTCCTCATGTTAATAGATCACAAACTGAGCTTCAGGAGTAGGTTCAGGAACAAACAAATTCATGCTTCACAGACCAGACACTGAGTCAGTACCCAACCATCATAAAGATCAAATCTACATGTTAAACCCAGAAACACAAAGAAAGAAAGAAAGAAAGAAAGAAAGAAAGAAAGAAAGAAAGAAAGAAAAACAGCTTTATTTATGAGACATTCTAAAACGTGGCCATTAAAAATTTACCTTCCTTGATATTTATGAAAAATAAATACCGAAACACCTGCACACACTAACACACCCACACATACACTCTACCAGCACTCAATAAAGAAAACCACAATTTAAACCTTTAACACAAGTGAGCCATCCTCCCCCAGAGAACACAGGACCCGTTTCAAAGTCCATACCTCCTTAAAACCATTCAAGTTGTTAGTCAAGTTGTATTTAACCTCATGTGGCTCACTATCACATCCCCAGTCTGTTGTACCTCACAGTCCTCGTTCTAGCCGTTGTCAGAGTCTAGTCTTGCCGTCTTGAACCTTGTTTGAATCTTAGACTTTTGCCTCATGTTTTGGATACCTTTGCCTGTTTGGATTGATTACCCGTGTTTTGACCCCTGCCTGCCTGACTGCCTTCTGCCGTGTACCGAACCCTGCCTGGCTGACTACCTCCTTTGTGTACTGAACTTGGTCTGTTTTATTAAACCCTCTTTGCTTATTCGGATTCTGACTACGAGTTTGCATCTGTGTCCTTATCTGGGTCTGAGTTCTTGACACTCAGACAGTGAACTGGATCCGTACAGCCTATTGTTAGGACATTTCTTATTTGAATTGTGACATCACTTTCATGGTTATCATTGTCTTGTCATATCTCTGGTTTAGCTGTCTTTTATCTAGTCTTATGTTGTGTTCTCATACAATCTCAGGGCCAATGTGTGTTTAGCTGGCGGACAGACAGATAGCTTCCGTCTCCAGCTCATGTCTGCAGGCCTTACTGACTCTGAATGACCTTCTACACAGTCTCCATTAACACCATGCTCAAACAACACACACACATTTGAATAGCACATCTCTCTGAAACCTGACGCCAGCTGTGGGTTGAGACAGCTGTGTCAATCATAATGATGACCACTTACTCTCAGTTGTCTAATTAAGCTCAACCGCTGTATAGGTGTAGCCAATGAATGTGTTAAAAGTGTACTGCATCCGGATATCAGGGCTCATTCTGTTGAGACCAGCGCTGTGAACTTTGCCTGTGACCAGAATAAATGCTGAACTGAGAAATAGCTCTTCTTCAAGTGATTTTTGGGAGGTGTTTGTCCAAAGAACCGGGAGATCCGAACACTCTAGACAATTTATTCTATCGGCTTTTGCAGATAGCCAGCTTGGCACTTGCAAAAATGAAATGAATCAAAACCAGATTTTGTGTTTTTCTTGGGGGAGTACTTTGGAACAAAAACAGAAAGAGGAAAAGAAAAACCTCTCACCTTTTTTAAAACGCCCTCCAGATTGGAATTTTCTGAAACGCCCCAGCTTCCATCTCCGTATGAACAGCAAGCAGGCGTTTTCATTGGAAACACTGACATCACACGTCGCTTTGCGCATGCTCATTCCACTTTTATTGTGGGAACTTCCAATTCCCATGTGCGAACCGGACAACAGCAATGATTTAGTGGCGGACTTACCGGGTTGCACCTGTGCTGCTGAATCTGCTGACTGCCTTTTCACAAAATGTGCATCTGTTGCTCCACTTCTGCACTCATATAAGACACATTTAATAAGAGACAGAAGAAAACACGTTGTTGGATAGGAAACTGTTATTGAAGAGCGACTCCTCAAACAGCCACATGTCAGGCTTAGGGTCAGGTGGATGAGTGAAAGTCAGGGTCCTCCAGGCATTTGACATGGAGCAGTAGAAAGGGGTGAGTCCATTAAGACTGCATGCATTCATCAAGAAGAGCTGCTTATCATGGCTGAGTCGCCCCAGCCTACCGAAGCAGTTGACAGGCCACATTCAACCAGCAGACAAAGTCACTGTACAGCAGCCGCTGAGCTGCCTAAAGTATAAAAGCAGTAGTTCTGGATGCAATTTCGATTAGTCCCTGCCTTCCCTCTGCCACAGGGAGGTACAGGATCGAGGCCCGCACCCAGTGATGACCAGAAAAAATCCCCCAGGAGCCACTGCAGTTTCTCACTGAGGCCTGTTGGAGGCACAAAGACTTGGAGCCTGTGCCACAGAAAAGCAGCAACCAGGTTATTGACTATTAAAGCTCTTCCCCTGTAGGACAGCTGGGGTAGCAACTAGGGATGAGTGAGTACACCATATTATCTGTATCCATATCCGTACTCGTAGGGGCGGGGCCTAAACCGAAAGTGGGTGTGTTTTGTCCAATGGGCGGGACTTAAATCCAAACATTATTTTAAGTCTGAAACTGGCAAGAATTGATTTGAAATGGCTATATTTATTTTCAGCTATGTTTTATGTACAACTGGTAAAATGTGTATGTAGTGGTGTGAAAGACTGTCTCTTTATTTAGGATCTGTGTAAATTTAATAGGTGATTTGTGCAAACATTCAGTGGCAAAAAAAATAAAAAATATGCCTTGTTGTTCACTGTACTTTCAAAAACACTGTGCTCAGAATGGGCAAAGCTTTCCAACTAACTTTCTCACCAGCCAAACTAAAATCACGCAGCCAGTTAAAAAAAAAAAAAAGACCGGCGTGGAGAAACTAGGGGGACACGCAACACAAGGAGTTTACAGCTTTAAGCCTTCAAATGCGTTGCGTGTACGTTGCAAAACAGTTAATCAAGTAACTTTAAATATAAAAAAGAACTAAAGAGATGTGAGACAACGAAAACCTTAAAAAAACGGTCCCGAATTAAAGCAAGAGGCACTGACCAGCATGATATGAGCCGTTTTCAGCCCCGTCTTGTCACATGCATCGTGTATGACACGAAATAAGTTCAAGAAGTAACTTTAAATACCAAACAAACCTCAACAGAGACGAACAGAAGAAAACTGAGTGAGTAGAACAGAGATTAGAGCAACGTAAACTACAGTCAACTCAAGCAAGCAAGAGAAGCAGTCGCTGTCACTCGCTGCTTGTCACTCACATCGCTTGACTTGTGTGAAAGAGGAGAGCAGGCACCTCCTCGCTGCAGCATGTGGGTGGCAGGGAGGGGGGTGTGCTGTGTGTGACTGGCCGATCACAGAGCATGAAGAGTGAAGACAGTAGTTGTTGATACCCAATGAGGATTCTTTTAGTACGGATACAAATAATCCTAAAAAAAACCTCATGTTGTGCTCAGACTCGGCAAAATGCATTATCCATAACGAGTACTCGTTTGAAACGAATATCCGGCTCATCCCTAGTAGCAACCATGTCCACTTGGATAACATAGCACTTACCTTCCCCAGCAGTCCCTTTGCTTCTATGGCTGCAGCTTCTAAAAACACTCCCAGGACCTTTAACCCTGTGCCCCCCACTTCAGATTACCTGGAAGACTAGGTATGTTCATTGTAGCCCACTGCCCAACCATACATGACTCACTCTTTCTCCAATTAACCCTTTGCTGAGGCTGCTTTTTCATACAAAGTCAAAGTACCTTCCAACTCCCGAATATCTCCCTGACCACTGACAAAAACACTGACATCGTCAGCATATGCTGATACTACCACAGGGGGGCTGTGAGTCAGCTCTGGCAACCTCAGTCCCCTTAGACTGTTCCTGAGCCTGCACAGAAGAGGTTCAATGACTAAACTGTCCAGAGATGGGGCAACCATGCCTGATCCCTCTGGTCACTGAAACAGGACTGCTTAAACCTCCCCCACCTTCACAACACAACATGCATCACTGTACAACAACTTTACCCAGGACAAAAAAGTGCTCCCCAACACCAAAAGCCTGCAGTGTGGCAAATAAAAAAAAGAGTGATCAACACAATCAAACACCTTTCTTTGATCAATCAAAATGATGCCAACATTGATATTATACAGTGTGCACAGCTCAAAAGTGTCTCTCATTAAAAACAAATTGTCCGACATTGATCTGTCAGGGACACAGAACAACTGATCAGTACCATTAAGAGTGTCCATGAAAACCTTCAGTCTGTTTGCTAAAAGCTTTCACAGTATTTTTTCTAGTCTGTACATAAAATAGTCACAGGTCTCCAGTTCTTCAACAGGGCTAAATCCCCTTTATTAGGCAGCAGAAAAAAACAAAAAACACAGCTCGCCTGCAGGATGCAGGAAGACTTCCTTCTTTAAACGACTCCCTTAACACCTCCTGCAGGTCCTGTCCCAAAAAGCTCCAGAAGTTCCTAAAAAAGTCAACTGAAGTCATCTGTGAAACTGCTGAGGTCAGCTCCTCCAGCGAGATGTCTGCACCTAGGACGTCCCGTTCTTGAGGACTTAGCTGAGGAAGGTCTTTGAGAAGATCTGCAACAGCCTCTACATCACATGCTTCCCCCTTCAACAACTCAGAGTAAAAAGTCTACAGCATGCCTCCTAATTTTAGCTGGCTCAGAGGTCAGCCTCCCATCAGGCAGATGAAGACACACCATTAGCTTCCTCAGGGAAACAGACTTCTCCAGGTTGAAGAAAAAAGCTGGTTGGGGCATCAATGTCCCTCAGAGCAGTGAAGAGAGCCAGTTTTGCTGTCTCCTGCAGGAAAGAGTTCAGCTGCTGCTTTTTTAGGTGCAAGTGTTCAGTGTTTCCTGCAGTCATGCCTTCCAACTCCCTGACTCTGCCTCCAGCTACTCCATGGCTCTTCTAATGTTGGCAGTTGAGAAAGATATATACTGTTGACAGAAAAAAAACCTTATTTGTCCCTTTTCTACCTCCCACCACTAGGTCAGGGAGGGAAACAAAGATTTTCTCGATCTCCAGTTTTCCCCCCAAAATTAAAATTCTCAGAAAATAAAGTCTTTTAAAAGTTTATCATTAAAATGCCAAAAAACGATCTAGATTTGGTACTGGGAGATAAAACCAACTCTAAAAAATTAAGTGATGATCTGTGAAGCCTACAGGGTGAATCTGGCAATTAGTCAAAACGGAGGCGGACATATATAGTCTATCTAACCTGGCTGCACTAATCATGCCGTCAGCCACTTTCACCCAGGTGTACTGTTTAGCTGCAGGATGTTTCATTCTCCACACATCCTCCAAACTGGCTCCCTGTACTACCTGGGACAGAAAGATGATGACTGATGATGGGCCTCCTGTCCCGTCCTGTCTAAAAGGACATCAGTGCAGCAGTTCCAAGCCCCCCCCCCCCCCCCCCCCCCCCAAGTACAACACACTCTTCCTCTTTCTAACTTATCTTTTATCAACTTAAAGAAGTCTAAGCATTCCAAGAT
Source organism: Labroides dimidiatus (assembly GCA_030710495.1). Classification (NCBI taxonomy): domain Eukaryota; kingdom Metazoa; phylum Chordata; class Actinopteri; order Labriformes; family Labridae; genus Labroides; species Labroides dimidiatus. The sequence goes on along the minus strand of CM061150.1, from coordinate 31,252,353 downwards.
CATTTTTTTTCTGCCCTGACCATCAGAGGTCTACCTTCCTTAATCCCTGAACTTGTCAAAATACTCACATTTAAAGATAAGGAAAATAAAATAGCAACTCCAGCACTAAGGTTTGAGCCATGGCTGAGTGTGTACTGCCCTCCCACCATAGTCTGCAATCTGTCTCCTTTAACCTATCAGTTTCCCGCAAAAAAATAAATACATAAATAAATAAATAAATAAATAAAAGACATCTAAGCTTTTTTGTTTTATGACCTCTGTCACTACAGCACTCTTCTGTGCACTTTTACCCTGCTAATGTTTAAAGAAGCTGCTTTTAAGGTCTGCATCTGAGGAGAAAGCACACAGACAAGAAAACAGACAACACAGCAGAAAGGAAACACCCAGTGCTGTACAATCATTTTAAATTAAATGGACACTTTAATTTTCTTTATTTTTGATTTACCCTTCCTGAAACTTTTTTCAGAGCAGCACTTGTTTTCTGAGAGGGTCCTGTCTGAGAGGGTTCTCATCCTGCAAATCTGTCGCCACTACCTTCTAAAATGTGCTCACAGTCTGGATGAACTTCTGGATGTCAGGGAAAAAATCGGACATGTCCACAGACCTACTAAACAAATCATCTTAAAAATCATTGATGCCTTTTAACGAGTAAAAATCATTGCTCTGAGAAACACTGTCTGCCACAGAAACATCAGAGTCAATGTCACCTTCTACTTCCATTTCAGTGACTTGAGTGTGACACAGACCAGCCTGTAGGCCTGATTCTGCCTGCTGACCTGAAGCATCCTGCAGCTGCTGCTCTGTCAGCAGCCTCAACCCGTCGTTCTGTATCACACTCCTCCTGTCCAGCTCTGCTCACTCTCCCATCCACACACTCCTTCTGTTTATCAAACACACATTCAGTGGGCCTATCCAGAAACTGTTGATCAACTCTCAAACCGGAAGGGTGCGCCTCAGCCATGAATTGGTATTAACAGAACTACCTTCAGTGGAGCTGCTAGCCGTGGGGCTTGCTCCCACGGAGCTGCTGCCTGCTGGGCTTGCCTCTGTGGAGCTGGTAACCGAGGGGCTGTCGGTGGCGGGACTCACCACCATGCATGGTGCAGATCCCACTGCAGCAGTGCTCATTGCCACAACATTCCCAATATTAGAGCTGGACGCCCCAGACGGTTCAGGAGAAACAATTCCAGCACTCTTAACCCCACTATCAGCCCAAGGGGATCTCACGACATGCTGTTTTTGCATATATGCAACACGTTTGTGCCCCACGTCTCCACACTCAAAACATTTCATCCTTCCCGGACTCGCAAACACCACATAAAATGCATTCTTATACTTAATACACTTTGTGAACTCACAGTAAACTCTCTGTCTGCATCACATCTGTGATCTCTGCTCTGTCACTGACTACACACTGAATTACAGTGAGAGGTTATACGCCTGTCAGTTATTTTAAGTGCCTCTGACAGTGTTATACACAGGTTATCAACTGTATGATTGCTCAAGAGTTTGAGGGAAAGGTGGGACTGTGTGCTGTGTGCTGTGTGTGTGTGTTACGACTGAGGTCGTAATGTTTTATTTTTTCTCGTTTGTTTTGTTTAAAACATGTTAACTCAATGTTTTGGGGTAGTGCTGTGGTGTGTGTGTGTGTGTGAATGTAGGTGAATGCAGGTGGATGCAGGTGTGTGCCTTCAGCTGTTTCGCCTTAACGACGATTGGTGGTTGGTTTCCCGCGCTCTGCGGCTGATTGGCTGCGCCGGAGGCTGAGGGCGCTACATAAGGAGGATTGTGACGTCAGCGCATCGCAGGGGGAATGCCATCTCACCCATCTCCCAACCGGCCACGCCACGTGCTTCTTTGTCTTAAGAGTTGTGTTACTTTAGGTTATTTTTAGATCATCCTTCTTGGTTAATAAAGGGGTATTTTGTCTCAGTTTGGTTAATCTTACTCTTGAGTTGTTTTGGTTAAGTTAAATGACAATTGATTCCTTTGTTTGCTTTAGATCACTTATTTTTCTTATTCAAATTATTGTAGTAACTTCAGTTGAAGCCTGATTTTCACCCCGAGGTATTTTCAGTTTGGCTTCGGTTGTTGTGCATTTCTTTGTCTTATTGTAAATAAATTACAATTATTTTCACTTGAGCTTTCTGTTTTGTCCGTGGCTGCTTGAGACTTGGGAGAAATGGATATTTTTATCATGTTGTGTCCTGGCCCCTAGACGGGGCATAACAGTGTGTGTGTGTGTGTGTGTGTGTGTGTGTGTGTGTGTGTGTGTGTGTGTGTGTGTGTGTGTGTGCCTGTGTGTGTGCCTGTGTGGATATGTGTGAGTGTGTGTGAGGTAGCTAAGCTGGGGAGTACTGTTACTCATAGAGAGACTGTAGGTTTGTTGTTTTGGCGTTGGCTATGGCCCACAGTAGCCTGTGTTGAGTTTGGAAAATAAAAACCCTTGGAAACTGAATAACGTCTCGTAACTTCACTAAACACAACGTTAAAGTTTCTTTTAAAAAAACAAAACAGATTTCTCTGCTCTGCATATTGAAACTACAGCCACTGAGCCTCTAACATTTATGCAGAAGACCCTTGTAAAAATACAGTTTAAAATAAATGTGAGAGTTGGACAAGTAACATGCGAGCTTGCCGAACCTTCTCCTTTCTTTCTTTCCCCATATGTGAGCACTCTCAGTCAGCACAGCTAGCTTAATAGTTGCCCTGCCTGGGTCATTTCTTTGTTAATGCTAATTAGCCAACTTACAGCAAGATACTTCTTCAAATCAGACAAGGAGTACTCGATGCTGAAGGCAGCTTCATTGACGGTAAGCAAAGCCTGCACTGCACTGTGATGTTGTGGTCTTTTTGAGCAGGGTTTGAGGTAAAATCTTCTCTGAATTTCCATGCCAAAAATACATTTTTGTCCTCCTCCTGGTAGTTTTCCTCATCCTCATCCATTGATTTGCAGCGTCCCTGCGCACATAATGCCACCTGCTTCTACATCCACACAGTGCCACCTGCGTGCAGTGCCTTAAAGTAATCCCTACAAGTAATCCTTTTTTTGAGTACGTAACTGTAACGGAATACAGTTACTCGTATTTTGTATTTTAAATACGTAATGCCGTTACATGTAATCCTTTACTTCCCAACCCTGCTGATCTCTAAGAAAAAAACACCACTGCTATTTTAATTCAGGAAGCATACAAGATGGTCCTGTGGCCTACCTGGTCTCTGATGGCTAACAGCACCTGCTTCACTGTAGAGTTGTTCTGTGGCACTGGTGGTCACATGTCTCGCTTGTCATGTTAAGTTGCACACTGTTTTCGTTAGTCTTGTTTTTGTTATGTCTGATGTTGTTTTGGTAGCTAAATCTCCCCTCTCGTTTCAGGTCCTGTCATTTCCTGCCCAGAGGCCTGTACTATGAAGCTGGATTTTCTCTTAGCGAGATAACTTCTGGGTTAACCCTGGATTTTCTGTACTACGAAGCTGGTTCACTTCTTACCAAGATGAATCACCGTGGCAACTTATGCTGAAAGGCTAACCTGCTCCGGAGCAGGTTAAGATCTTGATAACAAGTAGAAAATCGACACCTCCTGACCAATCAGCTTTCTTGTAGAAGACCCTTCCCATTTTTAGAAGATCGTGTCGATGTTGGTGCACAGAGCGCTCAGGAGAGAGAGAGTTTTTAGGGAGAGATGTGATCCTTTTGATGTTCACGTGGTCATTCTGTACAAGAGATTTAGATTTTCATCAAATGGATTGAACTACATTCGTCAGCTGATGGATCCATAAATAAATTAATTCAGTTGATTTCATCCAATCATCAGAGACAGAGTGAAGAAACAAAGCCTTGTCACTGACCGCTTTGAAGGAGGTTTTTGTTCTTGTTCCTCAAGTCTGTTTAGCTCCACTGTTGTTAATAACATGTTAATAATAATGGTCACACATGGAAGAACTGTAAAAACGGGAATTTATGGAACGCACAACTACGTGGGAGTTAAGAATTAATATTAATTTTATTTTAATAATATTCCAACACAAAACACACTCAGACGGGGGGCGGAGCCTCAAAACTCAATGGAAAATATAAACCAAAGAAAGAACACTGATGAAGAGCTCTGCTCCAAACGTCTGTGCTGTGATATAGTCAAACTGAGTGATCAGAGTTCTGTCTGTTTATATTGTCCTATGAATTAATTTTGGATAATCTCACGAATTACGCATTAACAGAGTCGGCAGCTTTCTGCCCGCATTTCTTCCTGGATTTTGCTGCAGTAACAGTGTCACTTTTAGCCTGGATGACGTGTTTAAATTCTTTGTATTTCTACAGAATAACTGTCTGCTCCTCCAGGGTAAAGTAGGCTGCTCTGCAGGGTTTCTCCTGTTTCTCCATGTTTGTGATTGGTCAAACGCTGCAGACTCCACCCCTTTAATGTGAGCGCGCTCTGATCAAGGCTGGAAGACTCCGGATTGATTCAGCGAGTTGATATCCAGCTTCTTAGTACCGCTTATCAGGACTTCGGTTGTCTCGTTAAGTCAACCCAGAAAACAGAGAGAGATCCCAGATGAGTTAATCGAGCTTCGTAGTACAGGCCTCTGGTGTTTTCTGCCACTGTGATTATCATCCCGTCCCTCATTGTTTCCACCTGTGTCCCTTTGCCTCTTGTATTAAAGCTGGCATTTTCCCCCTGTCCTGTGCCAGATCATCTTGTCTTCCAAGTCAAGAGTGTTTATTTAGTATTTCATGCTTCCAGCTTAGGCTGCGATTTCAAGTTTTTTGTAATCTGTTAATCTGTAATCTGTAATAATCTGTTTTTTCCATCTTTGCTGAGATTTTGAGTTTGTTAGTTTCCTAGTTTTTCCATCCTTGCAGTGATTTTGGTTTCCTGTTAGACCAGCCTTGCTGAATTCTTTTATTTGTTACTTCCATTTTTTCCAGCTGTGCTGTGAATTTTTCATTTTTGTATTCCTTGAGAGCCTGTTGCTGCATTAAAGAAGCCTTTTGATTGAACTATCGTGCATCTGGGTCTCCCCTATCAGTTGTCTTGTCAGGTAGTGTCTCAGAGGATGCCACAGGGCACAAATGATACTGTGATGGCCTCCTGCCTCTAGGGCCTGCTGTGTGTTTTGTGCTCCCTTTTGTCTGCTGTCTTGTCTTGTCCTCTGCAGGTTGTGGGTGGGGCTTGCCACACCTGGGTGGACCTGGCCAGTCCACAGGTGTCATAAGAGCTGGCATTATTCTTCACACCTGCCTCTGCTTCTGCTTCTGCCTCTGTCTCTGCTCTGCAGGGTCTATTCTGCTACCTACCTGGCGCGGCTGTACCATGGCGGTCGCGATTCCTCGGCACATCATGTTTTGGTCTAGTTAATTTGTTAGTTCAGTTCGTCGTTTATTATGTTGTCAATTTCTTAAGTTCAGATTGTTTGTAATAAAATAATTTCGTTTTTACTCTAAACCACACTTCTCCTCGTTTTCTGTCATGGCTTTGAGCCAGGTCGTGACAATACCCACAAAAAGAAAGTCTACCACAAACTAAACAATATAAAACTTTCAGTAAACAATGATCATACAAACACATTAACAGACAGCAGAAAAAAAAGAGAAAAAATAGTAAAGTTTGAAAGCTCTCTCCCCACTTTACCTCACAAATTCCACCCCCAGAAGACAGAAAGAAAGAAAGAAAGAAAGAAAGAAAGAAAGAAAGAAAGAAAGAAAGAAAGAAAGAAAGAAAGAAAGAAAAAACAATAATGAGAAAAAAAGTAAAGTGTTGTCAGTTACCTTGAGACTCTCTCTTGGGACCATCTGAAAAAACATCACCACTATCAAAGAAACGGTGTCTAAACCTGACTAACCTGTGAGTTTGTCTCTAACAGGTTAAAACTGAAAACACCCCTCTGTCATACATCCTGCAACTTCACCAAGACACCCAACCCACCATGACCTCACAGACACCCAACCCTCCCACCACTGCTTCCTGATATCTAACTACTCACACACACACACACACACACACACACACACACACACACACACACACACACACACACATAGGCGCACACAAGTTTTATCTTGCATCTCAAAAATTTTCTCTTCTAGTATTAAAACATAAAAAATACCAAAAAAATTTAAAAATGCCAAAACGCACATACAAAAAAAAACAAAAAAAAAACATAAAAGAATAAAAATCAGATGTTAAAAATAAATAAATAAATAGAAACAAATAGACAAAATGGGAGATGAGTCCCCACCTCCAAATCTCCACTACCCTAACCAGGGTTTTCATCCTATACCCCCCCAGAAACACACACACACACACACACACACACTACTCCCACTACCCTAACCAGGGTTTCCATCCCTCTTCCCTCCCCCGTCTCCAACTCCCACTACCCTAACCAGGGTTTTCATCCCATACCCCCAGACACACACACACACACACACACACACACACACACACACACACACACACACACACACACACACTACAACTCCCACTACCCTAACCAGGGTTTTCATCCTTCCTCCCTCCCCCGTTTCCAACTCCCACTACCCTAACCAGGGTTTTCATCCCATACCCCCCAGATACACACACACACACACACACACACACACACACACACACACACACACACACACTACTCCCACTACCCTAACCAGGGTTTCCATCCCTCTTCCCTCCCCCGTCTCCAACTCCCACTACCCTAACCAGGGTTTTCATCCCATACCCCCCAGACACACACACACACACACACACACACACACACACACACACACACACACACACACTACAACTCCCACTACCCTAACCAGGGTTTTCATCCTTCCTCCCTCCCCCGTTTCCAACTCCCACTACCCTAACCAGGGTTTTCATCCTTCCTCCCTCCCCCGTTTCCAACTCCCACTACCCTAACCAGGGTTTTCATCCCATACCCCCCAGACACACACACACACACACACACACACACACACACACACACACACACACACACACACTACAACTCCCACTACCCTAACCAGGGTTTTCATCCTTCCTCCCTCCCCCGTTTCCAACTCCCACTACCCTAACCAGGGTTTTCATCCCATACCCCCCAGATACACACACACACACACACACACTACAACTCCCACTACCCTAACCAGGGTTTTCATCCCATACCCCCCAGATACACACACACACACACACACACACACACACACACACACACACACACACACACACACACACACACTACAACTCCCACTACCCTAACCAGGGTTTTCATCCTTCCTCCCTCCCTCGTTTCCAACTCCCACTACCCTAACCAGGGTTTTCATCCCTTCCCCAGATTTCAAACCAACCCCAGATGGAGGTGGGGACCCCTCACAGTCACACAAGTTTGATCAGGCATATTTTCTCTATTACTTACCCGCTTACATATGGTTTCTACTCTTTTCTTGGTGCCTTGGTCCACATGTTTTCTACAACCACCTGAGTCCCTTGCCTCCCTTTGTCTCTGCCCTCCCCCCAAAGATGGGCAGAAAAGGGCAAAAGCCCTGAGCTGTCCCCCCAGGAACATGTATCTTCGTAGTCGTATTCCAACAGGTTAAACCATTGCAACGGCCTGCTCACTGGGCTCTCTAAACCAGGTAAAAAAACAGGTTAGACCACTTTAACTGCCCACTCACTGGGCTCTCTAAACAAAGTTTAAAAAACAACAACAGGTGAGACCACTTTAACAGCCCACTAACTGGGCTCTCTAAACAAAGTTTTAAAAGACAACCAGATAAAACAGAGTTACAGCAATCTAACCTTGAGGAAACTAAAACATGGACCAGCTTCTCTGCATCACCCTGAGACAAGATGTGTCTAATTTTCCAATATTACGAAAATGAAAGAACACCTGTCCTGAACACCTGTTGGATGTGAAACTTAAAGGACATGTCCTGATACAAAAGAACTTCCAGGTTCCTTACAGTGGTGCTGGATGCCAGGCTGATGTCATCCAAGGGGTGTTTACCTGGTTAGAGAAAGCCTCTCTGAGGTGTTTAGGTTCAAAAACAATGCCTTCAGAAGTTCAGAGTTCAGAAGTAGAACATTTTTGCTCATCCAGGTCCTTACATCTTTGCGGCAAGCTTCAAGTTTATATAACCTGCTGGTTTCTTCTGGCTTCACTGATAAGTACAGCTGATTATCATAGAACAACTGGAAAGTTTTTGTCTGCAGGATCCATGACTCTTTCCTCCTTGGTCTTGATGCAATGCAAGCTGCTAGTATGACTGTCCTTGCTAGTCGTAAAGTGTTCATTGGCACAGAACCAGTAGCTTCAAAGGTTATTGAGGGGGACAGTGAAGATTACTAAGCTTAACAAGAAGCCTTCCTACAACTTAAAAAGAAAGTGACCGCTGCCCCAGTTCTACCATACCCAGCACCTTCTGGATGCTACATCCTGGATACTGATGCCTCCAGCCACAGCATTGGTGCAGTCCTTTCATAGATCCAGTGGGGGGAAGAAAGAGTCATCTCCTACACCAGCAGTCATCTCACTCCTGCACAACAGAGGTGACCAGTCACAAGCTTCTTGCCATTGTCAAACTCACAAGACAGTTCCGACACCTTTTGCTTGGCAGAAAATTAATTCTCTAGAAAGACCACAGCAGTCTCAATTGGCTTTTGTTTCAAACATCCAAAAGGACAGTTAGCCTGCTGGTAGGAGGAACTAAGTCAGTATGTTTTGAGATTGGACATCATGCTGGACCAAAACATGCAAATGCATACGCACTATCAAGACACACCATAGAAGACTCAGCAACCTGTGACTGCTATGAAGCTGGCAAAGAAGTGACAGAGTCCCCATGTCAAGAGTGTTCATGTTGTCAAAGACTGCACCAGCAATGGGCCATATTTGAAGAAGATGTGGATGATGCGGTGCCCCTAGTTATCAGACAGATTACTGTGCAGGAGGCTGACAACAACACTGATGGGAAACAGCAAGCTGAAGCTGATTATCATACAGCCACAGTAAACTGGCTTCAATCCCTGAGTTTTCAGCAATTAGAATCTGCCCAAAAGGAGGATCCAGTACTGTCCATTTTGCATAGCTGGAAGGAGTCAGATGTTCTTCCAACAAGAGACCAAGTAGCCAAGCCCAACTGTGAGGACATACCGTCTTTCCTGGCCACAAAAAGAACTGCACCAAGGAGTCTTTCATTACCGTTGGGAAAATGCTGATAGATGTAGCTCATCCTTGCTATTGCTAGTTCCTGCTTCAATGTAAACTGAAGTCATGCGGGCTTGTTATGACCCTCCTTATTCTGGACATGTAGGAGAAGCAAAGACCCTGCAACATCTCAAGTAAATCTACCATTGGTACAGTATGGGAAGCAATACTTGCACATACGTTGAAAGATGCCCTCAGTGTAAAGCTCAGAAGTCCACCAGTCCGACTCAAAAGGCCAAACTGCAGCCTTATCAGGCTGGGTCACCTATGGACTGGTTGTATCTTGATGTTTTAGGCCCATTTCCCATCTCATCCTATGGATACAAATACATCTTGGTCATCATAGATCAGTTCACCAGATGGGTGGAGACATTCCCCATTCCAGACCAAGGTGCAGAAACAATGGCTAAAACACTGGTGAGCCACTTCTTCTCACATTTTGGCCCCCCCTTAGAGCTTCACACCTACCATGGCCGTTAAAGTGAACTCTTTAAGAATGTTTGCAAACTACTTCAGATTTCCAAGACCAGGACCACACCATATCATCCTGCTTCAAATTTACAGGTTGAATAAGTCAACGGAACACTTCTGCAGATGATACATTGTTATTTGGACCAGAATCAGAGGAACTGGGCTGAATATTTACCCCTTCTAACAGCAGCATATCACAGTGCACAGAATTCCAGCACAGGATTCACACTCAACATGCTAATGCTAGGAAGGGAAGTCCACCAACCTCAAGACATTTGATTTGGGATGGCAGAATGCAAGCATAATGAAAAAGAACCTCCTGAGTATCTGCATGACTAGAAGGAGCCTTGGAGAGGTCCATGAGATGGTTCAGCAGCATCTTAAGGGGCTTAATTACTGCAACTTTAAAAAGTTGTGAAACATAGCCTGTCAGTAAGGACACATTAATCATCTTCAGTAGAGGGGTGCTGACTGAGGAAAGGACTTCCTTCAGCAGCCAAGCTGGGACAGGGTCCAAGAGACAAGTTGATGGTTTAGCTTGAAACAACTGTTGAGACCAGCTCTGGCAAGTCAAAAGATACAAAGCGGTCCAAGAGTATATTCAGTCTAAGTACCGTTTCCACGATTTTGCAGCTGGTCTGAGATTCTACTGCAGTTGAAAGCACAAGGTTACTGATTTTGTCTTTAATCTTTATTATCCAATCATTAAAGAAGCTCATGAAGTCCTCACTGCTAAGCGATGGAGGAATGCGTGGCTCAGTAGAGCTATGAATGTTTGTCAGCCTGGCTACAGTGCTGAAAAGGAATCTTGGATTATTTTTATTCTCTTCTATGAGCGATGCCTAATAAGCAGTGTGCGCAAGTCGCAAAGCCTTTCTATATTTATTTGAGCTATTTCTCTAACGAGAACAGGACTCTGTTGTTTTAGTCAAGCGCCAAATTCTTTCTAATTTCCTCTATTTTTGTTTGGGCTCACGTGTTTGAGCATTATATCACAGAGCTGAACTCTTTCGTCTAAGAGTCCTCTATTTAAGCTGAGCGATCGAGTTGAGAACAGCTTGAAGAGAGCCTGCAGTATCAGCAAAAAACTGATGAAGCTGAGAGGGAGCATAAGTACTATCTGCTGTAGTAGATTAAGACACTGAATCCAAGGCGGCTGGAATAGCTTCCTTGAAAATGGATACAGCTCTGTCAGACAAAAACCTAGTTAAGATATTTTAGTGACTGGCGTTAAGTCTGAAAACGAGAACTCAAAAGTTACTAAGAAGTGATCAGACAGAATAGGATTCTGCAGGAAGACTGCATTTAATTGCATTTTATCTGCATTTTATTTCATTTAAGCGATGAGTAGGTTGGTTCAAAGCCTGTGTGAAACCAAGAAGAATGAAAAAGAATGTAATACTGACATGAAAGCGGTACAAAGACTGTCATTAACAATGCCTACATGAATGTTAAAATCACCAACAATGAAGATTTTATCTGAAAGAAAGACGATGCTTGAAAGAAACTCAGAGAAATCACATAAAAATTCTAAGCATTGGTCAGGAGGCCGGTGCACGATAGCAAACAAATCAATTGTGCAGTTTTAGCAGCTGGATGTGTGAAACTGAGAATAAGAATTTCAAAGGAGCTAAAGTCTTAGGTCTAGTACTAATAATAAAGATAGAATTAAAGATTGCTGCCACACCCCCTCCTCGCCCTGTGTCTCGGGGGATGTGGGTATTAAGGTGACTGGGAGGAGTGGACTCATTCAATAGGGGTGCAATTGATCATCATTGATCCATGATCCGTTCGGATCAGTGTCTTCGGTTCGGCACACAGGTGATCCGCAGATTGATTTATGAAGGGAAAACAGTTGTGCGCATGCACATATTCAGTCCACAAACAGCGTGGTCATGGCAAGTGGAGGAACAGAGGAGCTTGAACGACCCGCGTTATTTAAATCCCCTGTATGGGAGCATTTTCGCTTCCCTGTCAAATATGATGATGAAGGAAAGAGGTTGGTTGTTAAAACCATGACAGTGTCTAGGCACTGTGGCACAAGAAAGCCATATGAGAGTGGAAACACATCAAGCATGGCCACACATCTGAAGAGACATCACCCCGGTGTTTCACTGCAGCATTTAAGCAGCCCCTTGCTGCACAATCCGACCAGGCTAAAGCCATCACCAAGGCTATCTGATTGTTTATAGATGCAGACATGAGGCCTTATTAGGTTGTGCAAAACAAGGGCTTTAAACACATGCTGAAAGTGCTTGAGTCACGTTACGACATCCTGTCACGCACTCACTTCAGGTAAAAGATTGTGCCGGATCTTTATGAGCAGGAGAACAAAAAAGTTGTGGATGAACTATCCCGAGCATCCTCTGTTGCACTCACCACTGAGGGGTGGACATCCAGGAGAACGGAGTGCTATGTGACGATAACCGTTCACTTCATCACAGCCGACTGGGAGATGAGAAGTCTGGTGCTGCAGACACAACCCCTCTACTAGAGTCACACAGGCACTCATCTTGCGCAGGTACTGACCACAGACTGTATAATTAATGGACGTAGGCTCCGCGACGTCACCCGTCTGTTACTGAAACAGACTTTTGAAGCAAAACGGCCAGCGTGGCCATATTGGAAATGAGGCGTGCTGTGAGTCTCCACAGTAAAAACCACAGGACACTCCACAGTCATGTGATCTGAGCTGTGCCTCTGATTGGATGAACTGGTGAGCTTAATATTGTGGAAACTGCTGAATTAGAAAAAAAATCACCCCCCGTAAAGTGCGTGCTGTTAGTGAAATTAGCGATTCAGATGGGAGACATTCTTTTTACCAGGCTGTAAGTGTGCTTATTTTGGCCGTGAAAATGGCTTTTTTTGGCTTGGTGTGTATGGGACTTCCAGTACTTCCGGAGCCAGCCTCAAGCGGACACTCGAGGAACAGCAGACTTTAGCACTTCAGCATTGCCTCATATTTTCAGACTGGAGGAATATGGAGTCAGATCAGTCTAAAATTCACAAATGAACACAGACGGATTCACAAATGCACACACAAATATACAAACACACACATGTATTTCTTACTCACACACAAATATATATCATTCTACACAAATGTAAAAATAATCCACAAATAAAAAAAACTAAATTCACAAACGTATTTCTGATTCACACACATGTTCATTGTTTAATATATATTTAATTGATATTCATAAATATATGGCACATTTACGAGCTGCTTTTCATTTGTGAACCTCGCTGCATTTGTGTGTGGATTTTTGAGACTCCCCTGACGCGCTTAGATTCACAAATGCATTTTTTTTCAACAGGGAAATGTCTGTAGCCAATCAGATGTCTCTCTGCATTTCAGCCAATCACAGTAGCATAGATTCGAGAGTGTGCTTTAATGTGATCACTTTGGCGTTCAGTTGCGCAAATAGAAGTACTAATAACAGCATGGATATCACAGGGAAACCACAACTAAAATTTGATCATAAGCTGTATATATTTGAAACACATTTCTAAGTGTTCTATTGCAGATTATTCAATAACTTAATATGAATGCCGTACATTCATATCATGTGTGCATTTGTGGATTTGTGTGTGTATTTGCGGATTTGTGTGTGCATTTGTGAATCCGTCTGTGGGCATTTCTGAATTTTGAGACTGATCTGACTCCATAGTTGGAGGAATGGAAGATAAAGAGGCCCAGCACTAATATTCCAGTCACAACTGATGCAAAAAATCAAATAAATGCAGTGAATGAGGCAAGATTAGGCCCCCAGATAGGGTGCTTTTCACATGTAGTGAATTTGGCATCACAGAAGGGAATCTCAGTCAACAGGATGGACCCCCTCCTTGGGAGGATCAGGAAGGGGCGACTGTGGCTCAGTGGTTGAGTTGTCGTCTCTTAATCTGAAGGTCGAGGGTTCAATTCATAGCTCCTGCAGTCACATGTCAAAGTGTCCTTGAGCAAGACACTGAACCCCAAATTGCTCCCACTGTTGTTCAGTGGTGTGTGAATGTGTTAGAAAAACTGATGGTTTCTAGCCTCCTCCTCCCATCAGTTTGTAAGTGTGGTGTGGATGGGTGAATGACACCAGCAGTGTAAAGCGCTTTGAGTGGTCAGACAGACTAAAAAAGCGCTATATAAGTTCTGGTCCATTTACCATTTACCATTTACCAAGGTGGTTTCCTACTTCCACCGAAATACAACAGCTGCTCATGTGCTTAAGACAAAGCAAGAAATACTTAAGCTGCCTACTCATAAGCTCATAAATCAATCAATCTTTATTTGTATAGCGCCAATTCATAACAAGTGTCATCTCAAGACACTTTACAATAGAGCATAAAGCTCTTCATTTTGAGTATACACATATATGCATAGATACATTTATACATATAAAGATACACATATACATATATATACAAATATATACATCCAACACCCAACATGAATCCATATAGCCAATCATGAATCCCTCCATCATGGCGGCAAGAAAAAACCTTCTGCTAAGCAGCAGGAAATCTCGAATGTGGACCCCAGTCTCATGATGAACAGCAAATCCACACGATGCTGTGTCCTACATGATGTCCCAACAAGGTGGAACTCCACTTATGATATGTTGGAGCGTTATCTGAAGCAGCAGGCAGCTAAATACTCTGCATTGACTGATAAGACCATATAGAAAAATGACAAAGACATCATCACCCTGTCTGAAGATGATGTGAGAGTGGCAGAGGAGGTCTTCCAGGTGCTAAAACCCCTCAAAACTGTTACAACTCTGCTGAGCACTGAAACTTCATCTGTGTCAATGATCCTGCCGCTGAAAACAAGGATTCTACAATCCATGGCTCTGAGTGTGGAAGACAGCACCATCACTCGAGATGTCAAGACTGCCATTAGAGGGGACCTGAAGCCCAGATACACTTCACCCCCTACTTTACAAGACTACCTTCACAGATCCAAGGTTCAAGTCCCTGTCTCACATGGACCCTGCCCTACACCATAGGACATACAGTCCTATGGTGACCACTGAGATTGTGAGCAGTCCAGGCACTGAAGACTGTGATGATGTAAAGAAAAAGAATATTATTTAAAAATGATGAATTTAAATCTACATAGATTTTTTATTTTCGGTAATAATGGCGGTTATTAAATGTTATTGCCACATTTTTCATGTCTATGAAACATGAAAATAAATAATAGGTTTAATTAATCCACACATTTTTTTCTGCAGGGTCAAGCGGCAGAGCCAACAGGAGCAAACTTGGACACATCTCCTCCACAAAAGAAGTCGGTGATGGCAGAGCTTTTTGGAGAGACCTTTGCCAGCAAAGACATGGACAGCAAGACTCCTGCTGACATCATCAAAGAGGAGATGGCATCCTACCTGGCAGCAAGCAGCATTACAGTGAATGGTGATCCACTGACATGGTGAAAAAGCAATGAGTGTAGATACCCTCATATTGCCAAGTGGCAAGATGCTATCTCACTGTGCCAGGCTCTTCAGTTCCTTCCGAGAGAGTGTTCTCAACAGCAGGGGACATAATGACTGTAAGGAGGTCCACACCCTCCCCAGACAATGTAGACATCCTTGTCTTTTTGAAAAAGAATTTGAAATTGTAAGCCCAGGTATGCTTTCCTTTCTTTCTTTTAATCATCTTGGATGATGTGACATAGGCTTTATTTCACTCTCCATTTTCAAGGAAGATGATGTGCCTTCTAATGTTGCACTTTAAGTTGTTTTTTAATTAATGGTCATTGGTCCATGTTTAAAGGGAGGAGATATGCCTATTTATGTAGCACTTTAAGTTGTTTTTCATTAATTATGTTAAAAAGAAGATATTATGCCTTGTGCATTTTCAGTTGATTTTACACATTTTAATTTGATAATTTAAAAGTGTTAATAAATGAAAAGACAAAACTGTTTCTGTTTATTTGTCTTGCCTTTTTTATTTTTTGCTGATCCCAGAAACAATCCGAACCGTGAATTTTTTTTTATCTGTTGCACCCCTATCATTCAAACTAAGATATTCACCTTCACAAAGCCAGGTTTCACTCAAAGCAAGTAAATCAATATGACAATCTGATACTAGCTCATTAATTAAAATAGTTTTAGAAAATAGAGGTCTAACATTTAATAAATGATATTTAACTTTAAAATCATGTGGTCCAGCTGCATATGAAGTTTTAATTTTATAAGATTTTTCTAATTTACTCGTTTACTATTTTTATTGTTACAGAAAAAGGGTGATGGCAGGGGAACAGACACAGTCTCTATGTTAGAGGAGTCGCTGGCGAAATAGCTCGAAGGGAAACACAGAAGGGCATGTAGGACTGCAGCTCTGCTTTCTGGTCTCCACTCTGAGTTGTCGGATTGGCAGACTAATAAAATCAGCCTAGTTAAACGAGCTGCACCATCCAAAGTAGGATGGATGCTGGATCGGCTAATCAGACCACACTTGCCCCAGAAAGAACTCCAGTTGTCTATGAACCCCACGCCATTATCTGGACACCAACTCGACAGCCAGCGGTTGAATGAAGAGATACAGCTAGCCCTATGCATACATGCATTACAATCTTCTTAAATCTTTGCTTATCATTTGCCAGCAGCTTTAAATTTCTTTCTAATATGACAGGTGAAGGTATTTTATCTGCACTCCTCACTTTTCATTAGATTAATAATGATTATTTTTATGCTTTGTGGAATGATTTGATTGATTTGATTTAATTTTGCTTTCTTGTGATTTTATGTTGTAAAGCACTTTGAACTGTGTATGAATTGTGTTCCACAGTAAGAACGTGTCTGGAGTCTTCAGACAGAACTATCTTCTTTTAAGATATTTTGTTAAAAAAAAAAAAGGAAATTGTAAAATCATAGAAGTCATTTTTTGTTACATAATGGGTCCAATCAGATGTTATGTTATTGTTAAATGGTTCAGATGAACAGTAACCTGGTCCCCCCCTTTGTTATTTCATTGTGTAAATGAAACTTTTGAAATTAAAAGCTGTTATCTGAGTTTCTAAGAGCTGAACTGTCTCTCCTCTGTATGAGACCTCCCTCAGCTTTCTGAAGTGACACCTTTCACCTTCAGGGAAAAACACTCAAGAAGAACCAACCAGAGCTCCTCAGAGGGACCCACAGAGGAGTGACCATCAGACAGACAAGAGGAGAGACCATCAGACAGACAAGAGGAGAGACCATCAGACAGAGGACAAGCTCACAGAGGAGAGACAATCAGACAGGGAGAGACATCAGACTAGAAACCATCAGATGAGAGACCATCAGACAGAAGAGAGACCATCAGACAGAGGAAAGACCATCAGACAGAGGAGAGACCCACAGAGGAGAGACCATCAGACAGAGGACAAGCTCACAAAGGAGAGACAGACAGAAGAGAGACATCAGACAAGAGACCTTCAGACAAGAGACCATCAGATGAGTGTCCATCAGCCAGAGAAGAGAAAAAAGAGGGGAGAGAAGATGGGAGAGGGGGATTTAGGGAAGGTGCAGAAAAGATGGGAAACATATGGGCATGAATAAATTCATAGTAATTAGGTCTGACTAATGCACTACTTCCAACCAACACCTCATCCAATCCGCTCCCTGGGAGAGAGAAAAAGAGATGGGGGGGGGGGGGGGGGGGGGGGGGGGGTAAAAATGGGTGGGAGAGAGAGAGAGAGAGAGAGAGAGAGCAAGAGAGAGAGGGGGACCAAGGTTTTTAATGTCAAAACTGGAATATCAATATCAATTTAGACAAAACTAAAATGATGATATTCCAAAAGAAAGCCAGGAATCAGAACAATAAACATCATTTTTTCAGTTCAGCCGCCAGTTCATTGGCTGATAAAGCTCCAAGGGCTTATTGCTCTCTCCACAAGAAACACATTATTTAAATTGACCCCCCCCCCCCCCCCCCATTAAAATTTAGACAAAGATTTTAAGTGCGTAATGGAGCCGATCCTTCTGTACGAAGTGAAGTCTGGGGTCCTTCAATGGAAGCAGAACTCTGGGACTCAAAGCCAGTAGGAAAGGTTGACCTGGAGTTGTGTAATAACATTTGAAGATTCCACAGAAACTGTCCTAACCAAAGCTGCAGAGCAGAGCTGGGCCAACTCCCTCTGCGGACTCCACTTAAAAAGAGAAGGATTCATTTGCCAACCACCTGAAGGAGTCTGAGCCCGACTCATACAAACCGGATTCAGTTGAAGTTGGGAAATTGTGTAAAATGTAAATAAAAACAAAATACAACAATTTGAAAATCCTCCTCAACCCATATTCAATTGAATACACTTCAAAGACAACATATTTAATGTTCAAACTGATAAACTTAATTGTTTTTTGCCAAATTATTATTAACTTATAATTTCATGGCTGCAACACATCCAGTAGAAGTTGGGAAAGGTGGCAAAAAATACTCAGAAAGCTGAGAAAAGCTCATCAAACACCTATTTGGAACATCCCACATGTGATCAGGCTAATTGGGAACAGGTGGGGACCATGATTGGGTATAAAAGAAGCCTCCCCAAACATGCTCAGCCATTCACGAGCAAGGAGGCGAGGTTCACCACTTTGTCCACAACTGCATGAGAAAATAGTTGAACAGATTAAGAACAGCATTTCTCAAAGCAAAATTGTAAGGAATTTAGGGATTTCAACATCTACGGTCCATAATCTCATCAAAAGGTTCAGAGAATCTGGTGAAATCACTGCACGTAAGCGCCACGGCCGGAAACCAAGACTGAATGACCGTGACCTTCGATCCCTCAGACGGCACTGCCTTAAAAACCGACATGAGTGTGTAAAGGATATCACCAAATGGGCTGAGGAAAACTTCAGAAAACCACTGTCAGTAAATACAGTTCGTCACTACATCAGTAAGTGCAGGTTAAAACTCCACCATGCAAAGCAAAAGCCCTTTATGAACAATATCCAGAAATGCCGCCGGGTTCTCTGGGCCCGAGCTCATGTAAAATGGACTGATGCACAATGGAAAAGTGTTTTGTGGTCTGATGAGTCCACTTTTCAAATTGTTTTTGAAAACACTGGACGTGGTGTCCTCCGGACCAAAGAGGAAGCGGACCATCCAGACTGTTATCAAGGCAAAGTTCAAAAGCCAGCATCTGTGATGGTATGGGGGTGCATTAGTTCCCATGGCATGGGTGACTTACATTTCTGTGAAGGCAACATAAATGCTGAAAAGTACATACAGATTTTGGAGCAACATATGCTGCCATCCAAGCGACGTCTTTATCATGGACGCCGCTGCTTATTTCAGCAAGATAACGACAAGCCACATTCTGCACCTGTTACAACAGCGTGGCTTCAAAGTAAAAGAGTTCAGGTTCTCCCCTGGCCCGCTTGCAGTCCAGACCTGTCTCCCATTGAAAATGTGTGGTGCATTATGAAGCGTAAAATACGACAGAGAAGACCCCGGACTGTTGAAGAACTGAAGTGGTTCATCAAGCAAGACTGGGACAGAATTCCACATGAGAAGCTAAGAGAATTAGTCTCCTCTCTTCCAAAACGTTTATTGAGTGTTATTAAAAGGAAAGGTGATGTAACAAAGTGGTAAACGTGCCCTTTCCCAACTTCTACTGCACATGTTGCAGCCATGAAATTCTAAGTTAACTATTATTTGAAAAATAAAATAAAGTTTATGAGTTTGAGCATTAAATATGTTGTCTTTGTAGTGTATTCAACTGAATATAGGTTGAAA
Organism: Labroides dimidiatus; assembly: GCA_030710495.1. Lineage (NCBI taxonomy): Eukaryota > Metazoa > Chordata > Actinopteri > Labriformes > Labridae > Labroides > Labroides dimidiatus. The sequence goes on along the minus strand of CM061150.1, from coordinate 31,232,985 downwards.
ATGATTTTCAAATCATTGTATTTTGTTTTTATTTACATTACAAACACAGAGCTTATCTAGAACAGCAATGCTCTCTGAACACAGAGGAAAACACCACAATACAGGAAATACGATCTGATTTTTAAGACTTTCAAAATAAGAACCTACAAGTCATCACCAACTCACAAATACAGAAAATAAAGCAAAACAATATAGACAAATATTAACATCAGTGGAAGTTGGAAATTCAATCAACAAATTAGAATGTTATCAATTATTAAAGAGAGACTTAAAATATGCAGATTATTTAAGAGAGACACTCACTAAATACAGACTCTCTGATCATAAAGTAGCCATTGAAATGGGTGGATTCAAATATCAGTGGTTAGAGAGATCTCAGAGAGTCTGTGGGCTGTCACACAGGACAGGTAGAAACCGAGATCCATCTCCTCATCACTTGTCCAAATTAGACAAATATTAGAGACATGTTTTTTTCCCAAATTTACAAATTTAATCCCTGAATTTCTTAATCTCCCCAAATAGGTTCAGATCCATAATATTCTGGGGGAAGAGTGCTCTGCTGTTCAACTGTCAGCTGGATAGTGGAGTGAGACAGGCTTCAGTTAAAGATGATTAATAAGGGTTTTTTTTAAGTAAAGAAAAAAAAACCCAACTTTTTCCATGTAAATATAGATCAGTGTTTGTTTGTTACTGTAGTTTCTATTGGTTTTGTTTTATTCATTTTATTTTTAAATGATTCATTCTTGTTTATTGTTTGTTGTTGTTTTCTTGGTGATTTTGATCATGCATTGGCTTTGGCAACATGTTTTTTAACAACTTCGAACCAATAAAACTTATTTTCAATTTGAATTTAAATTGAAAGAAAGAGAATAACCGTGGGAAGGAGAGAGGGAAAGAGAGAGAGAGAGAGAGAGAGAGAGAGAGAGAGAGAAAGAGAAAGAGAAAGAGAGAGTGACTGAAGGAGGTTGACTGAGGAGAAGGAGGATGTGGGTGAAGCTGGAATCCCCTCTTGTCTGGCAGTCCAGATAATCTCTGGCAGTGAGGCATGTTGGGAGCCAGGGAGCCGCAGTCACGGCAGACTGAGGTCTGACCAAAGTAACAGTAGCCAGGACCAGGATTGGATTGGACCACATTTAGTGGTCAGCGCTGGACAAGGACAGCCTGGAGCAGAACATAACGTGTGTGTGTGTGTGTGTGTGTGTGTGTGTGTGTGTGTGTGTGTGTGTGTGTGTGTGTGTGTGTGTGTGTGTGTGTGTGTGTGTGTCTTACACACTCAGCTGTCTCTGTTAGTGTCTGCTTCTTACTGAGCTGGCACACAAACACATAAACCACTAGGAAGGTTGGCATGGCCACAATCCTCCAGACCATGTGAGGCATGATGGTCTGGAAGACAATAACCTGACAGATTCTCGAAAGCTCAAACACTCTTCACAGTCTGGTTAGGTCGAATCCAGACCTTCAAACCAAAAACCTGTTAACCATTTAAGTTTTTCAACAGAGCTGGTTGTAAACATTACCAGATTATTTAAACACACAACAATCAGATAAAAAAAAAATAAAACATTTAATTTAAAACTATTCTTCTGAACTTTAAAGCTCTTCATAGCCTCAGGCCATCCTCTCTTAAAGAGCTCATCATTCTCAGCACACAGGCCTGCTCGTCATACCTACGGTCTCTGAAGTCTCTAAAGTCATTTGAATCAGGTTCTGTCAATAAATACTGTGATTTAATAGTCAAATCATATGAAAACAGCGTCAAAGAAATGTGATCATAGTCCTTTCTTCTTTTCAGAGTAATTTCTTTTCAAATTCATCACAGCACTCCACAATGATAGATGATCCAGTCCTTTAAATTCACTCTGTGGGTCTCACAAACTTTAGGTCACACACCCTTTGGGTCATAAGGACCCTTAAGGTCACGCAATCCTCACAACACACACACCCTTAAGGTCACACACCTTTCACGTCACACACCATTCAGGTGACACACACATTATCCCACCCACTTTAGGTCACGCATCCTTTAGGTCACACACCCTTCAGGTCACACTTAAGGTCATACACCCATCAGGTCACACACGCTTTAGGACACAAACCCTTTGGGTAACACACCCTTTAGGTCACATACACTTTTGGCCACACACCCTTTAGGTCACATACACTTTTGGCCACACACCCTTCAGGTCAAACACCAATAAAGTCACACACTTTAGGTCATATGCTCTTTAGGTCACACACTCTTTAGTTCACACACCCTTCAGGTCACATACACACCCTTTAGGTCACACAACTTTCAGGTCACACATCCTTCAGTTCACACACAAATAAGGTAACACACACACACCCTTTAGGTCACACACCCTTTAGGTCACATGCTGATAGAATAATTGTACATAGTTTGATCACACATTCGCCTTAGAGTGTCTGCTTTTCTTTAAATGTGTTTGTTAACCTTTGTTCCTCATCTAAGCAGGTGCTGCCAGACCAAGGACTTTGACCTCCACGTGTGATGGAAAAGTACCTCTACGTGGAGAGCTGTGCTGATAAAATAAACTGAACATACAGATAACATGTTTATGATGAGTTGCACTTGCTTTGGACACATGCAGTGAGCATGCATATGTTACGTGACATTGTCTGTGATCACCCCATCCTTTAGATTGTAACTATGTAACCAGGGACCTCCCTAAGGAAAATAAATAGAGAGGGATACAAAGGATGTGCTTCAGAGCATTTTGAGATCTGTAACTGGGCACATCTCTGCGTTCTCCTTGCAAGTAAAAATTTGAGACTGTTGTCTTTGCCTCATTTGTGTATCTTTTCTGATGTTCTAGGTTGCTTGAACCTGACACACGACTGTTATGTAAAACACACTGTAGGTTACACAACCCTTCAAGGCAAACACATTTTAGGTCGCACAAACTAAAGGTCACACACCCTTTAGGTCACACACACTCTATGTCACAGGCACCCTTTAGGTCACAGACACACCCTTTAGGTCTCACACTCCCTTTGGGTCACACACCCTTCAGGTCAGACAAACTTTAAATCATGCAAACACCCTTAAGGTCACACACACTTTAAGTCACAGACACCCTTTAGGTCACACACCCTTTACATTACAAACCCTTTACGTCAAACTCACCCTTTAGGTCACACAACCCTCAGGTGGCACACACTTTAGATCACACATTCCTTAGGTCACACACCAGTAAGGTCACACACACATCCTTCAGGTCACACACCCTTTAAGTCACAGACACCCTCTAGGTCACACACCCTTTACATTACAAACCCTTTACGTCACACTCACTCTTCAGGTCACACACCATTTAGGTTACACACACCCTTCAGGTTCACACACACTTTTGGTTACACACCCTTCAATCAAATCTTGACTTATTGCTATGCTGTTTATTTGAAATGAGAGGCTTAACCATCTCCTCAGGATGACGGAACAGACATCAAACAGGTCTACAGGTCTTAAGCTCTCCAAAGCAGGCCTCGTGCTACATTCGTAGGCCTGTGATTGTTCTCTTTCTGGGTGTAGAGTTATTCTGACTGCAGACAGCTATCAGAGAGGCCTTCTGGGAGATGTAAATGATTCTCAGACTGATAAAAAGGCAGAGCTTAGGATCAGACCTAGGTCTATGTACCATACGTCAGATGGACTGGAGCTTAAAGCCACTGAAGGTATCATGTGGATGCTTCAGAGAAACTCATCAAAACTAATCTTTTTCAAAGGCTTTTAACGTCTCCGTGATTGTGTTCTTTAATCTGTGGTTGGATGACGGATATTTTGAAACCACAAGACGCACCCACATGTACCCCACATGGAACCCAACATGGACTCTAAATGGACCCCACAAACACCCACATTGATCCCACATGGATTCCACAAGGAGCCACATGGACCCCACACGGGCTCCACATGGACCCCACATGGACCCCACACAGCCCCGCATGGACCTCACATGGACTCCACACAGGCCCCACACAGCAGCACATGGACCCCATACAGCCCCACAAGGACCCCACATGGACCCCACAGCAGACCTTCATCTCTAAGCAGTTTTAGACTCTGACATGGAATCAGTTCAGGCGGTACATGAACACAGCCAAAACCAGACTAGTATTGAAAAAAATGCTTGAGGAATGAACCTTTTTTTTCTGGTTGGTGGAAATCTTTTAAAAGCTCCTGCATTCAGTACCATGAATGCAGGAGTGAGTGAAGCTTTTCACCTGTAAATAAAACCCAGTCACTATTAATCTCACATTCTATATCAGCCAGGCCAGCTGAAGTTAAAAAAGAATATCTCAGATCCTGTTTGTTTCCTTAAACCTGCAGCTCTCATGTTAATACTTGAAGGCCCTGTTTATGACAATGGTATTAGGATAGAATGCAAAAGTTTTGTTGCGTTTCGGCATCCCATTTATACACAGACACACCATTTCAGATGACCCAAAACGCAACTTTTTTGAAACGCCCTCTAGAGTGGAATTTTCTGAAACGTCAGCGTTTTCAGTGAAAACGCTGACGTCACGCTCCATTTTGCGCATGCGTATTCCTCTTTCGTTGTGGGAACTTTTGTGAACCGGACAACAGCAATAGTTGAATGGCGGACTTAGCGGGTTGTGCTTGTGCTGCTGAATCTGCTGACTGCCTTTCAACAAAATGTGCATCTGTTGCTCCACTTCTGCACTCAGATAAGACGTATTTAATATATATACACCACATTCAGCCTACCACTTCTTCGGTGGTACCAAAAAGACTACAGTTATATTGCCACCTACAGGCCTTGTATGCATACTCCAGCGTTTTCAGTTTCTCAGCGTTTCCGTGTGAACGCTCTCTGTTTTTTTTGTGTGTTTTCGAGTGAAACACTGTTAAGCATTGTCATTAAATGGGGCCTAAAATGAGTCTGCAGCAGACAGACACAGCAGGGAGCCTCTCTTACCAAACGCTCCATAGAACCTCTAACAGCAGGAGTTTTAAGGCTCTTACATGAAAGAATTTCAAGGTAGGACATTCACACACTTGTCAGCCCTCATCTGACGGACGGAAGTGTGATAGTGAAGGTAAAATCTGACTGTTTGCTTCAGAGGATCCTCAAACATCCATCCTGAAAGAACTAATTGTCCCTCCACCTACACCTGTTGTGAGCTCCCATATTTGCACTCTGTGCGTATACTGACACAACCAAAGGAGACTTAAGTTTGAGCTTTAAGAACCAAACTAGGACACAGCAGAGGTGATAAAGAGAAAGGAAGGCTGAGTGTTGGAGATGCAACAGACAGAATAATAAAAAACAGAGTGTGTGACAGTGACAAGATGAGCTCTAACGAAAGATAATGGAAAAGACCCGGGGATCAAAGTCTGGAGGTAATTGAAAGCACGACGGCTGCAGTGCACTTACCATGTTGTTGTGCTCAGGCAGGTGGTTGTTGCTCAGCAGCTCGTCCTCTTGAACCAGCGGGGAGGGTCTGGGAGCTGGAGGGGGGGTGATGTCTGCAGGCAGGGAGCCGGGGCTTCCCATCCAACTGATAGAGTTACCTGCATGGAGACACAGCCGCATATCACTGCCTCTGTGTGTGTGTGTGTGTGTGTGTGTGTGTGTGTGTGTGTGTGTGTGTGTGTGTGTGTGTGTGTGTGTGTGTGTGTGTGTGTGTGTGTGTTTGTGTGTGTGTCTCAGTGGGTGTGAACCTACATATCTCACTGGCAGCTTTATTGTTTGTGCTGTCAGCAGGTTGATAAATCACTGGACTTTATGGGAAGTGCATCGACGCATCGATCGTGGCTTTAGTGTTTGGACATACAGGCTGAGTGTGAATCGACGGACTATTGACAGCTGGGCTGATTGAGTGACAGCTGCAGGGCTCTACCCCCAGGCTGCTCTCTGAAGCCTGCATGGACCTAAAGCTGCTGAGCCAGACTGGGGGACTAGAGGACCAGAGCAGTGCTTCCCAACCTGGGGTCCCCAGAGAGCTCAGGGGGGTGCAGGACTATGACTGATCTGAGGCTAAGAAGTTGTCAAAGTTATATTTGTGCAAGTTAAATAAAAAAAAGTCAAAATGAATCAATTAATTAATTAATCACTGAACCTCAGTGATTGGGCATCTTGAGTGAATTAATTAATTAATTAATTAATTAATTAGTTAATGATCTCAAATGTTTGGATATTGACAGTGGGTATAGTTGAATGTGATAACACTGTGTCGTGAGCAAGCGGCAACCTCCAGTCTGAAAACATGAGGCAATGCGGAAGTGCTAAAGTCTGCTGTTCCTCGAGTGTCCGCTTGAGGCTGGCTCCAGAAGTACCAGAAGTCACAAACACACCAAGCCAAAAAAAGCTGTTTTCACTGCGAAAATAAGCACATTTACAGCCTGGTACAAAGAATGTCTCCAATCTGATTTGCTAATTTCACCAACGGCACGCACTGTACAGGGTGTGAATTTTTTTCTAATTCGCCAGTTTCCACAATATTAAGCTCGCCAGTTCGTCCAATCAGAGGCACAGTTCAAATCACGTGACTGTGGAGTGTCCTATGGTTTTTACTGTGGAGACTCACAGCCCGCCTCATTTCCAATATGGCCGCGCCAGCTGTTTTGCTTTAAAAGTCCCTTTCAGTAACAGATGGGTGATGTCCCAGAGACTACGTCCATTATTATACAGTCTATGGTAGTGAGCAGTGGAATAACTATTAGTTTCTTTTTGTGGTGGCTGCTGGCTGAGATGAGGGATGAGACTAAATAGATCCTGGAACTTAGCCTGGTCTGGAGCAGGCTTGCTCCACAGGATAAATCTCCATGGTAACTGATATCAAAACATGTTGTGCTTTCCTCTGTCCTACTTTTGTGCAACCGGATCACAGATAAGTTGAGCCAGGATAACCAAGATATCCCGGCTTAATCCCTTATCCTAGTTTTGTGCAACAGGCCTCAGGTCTTCAGATCCTGTCGTTGTAAATGGTTTTTGATATTCCAGTCTTCAGACCCTGTCTTTGTTTGTATGTGATTTTGGATGGTCTAGGGGTTTTGGTGGTTTCATTGTTTTTGGGGTTTTTTTTCGGGGTTTTTTTTTTTGGACTACCAGGACTCTGTAGAAAGGGGAGAATTTGGGAAGAACCTGAGGAGAGAGAGGAGCTTCCTGAGGAGCATGTTAGGAGGGATGTAATCACTGAAACAAAGCTGGATCCCTGAGGTCCACAACCTGTCTCCACAATGATCTACACCCAGTGTTCAGCAGGTACTTGTGGTGTACCTAAGCAGTACCTGTAGCGTACCTGAGCTATACCTTAGCCATACCTGAGCTATACCTTAGCCATACCTGAGCTATACCTTAGCCATACCTGAGCCATATCCATGGCATACCTGAGCAGTACCAGTGGCGTACCTGAGCTGTACCTGAACAGTACCTGTGGAGTACCTGAGCTGTACCTGAGGCATACCTGAGGCATACCTATGTTATACCTGTAGCGTACCTGAGGTGTTCCTAAGCAGTACCTGTGGCGTATCGGAGGCATACTGTGATGTACCTGTGGTGTACCTGAGAAGTACCTGTGGTGAGCCTGAGCCATACCTGAGGTGTACCTGTGGCACATTTGAGCCGTACCTGTGGAATACCTGAGCCATACCTGAGCCATACCTGAGCCCTTCTTGAGCCATACCTGTGGCATACCCTCGGTGTACCTGAGCCGTACCTGAAGCATGTGGTGGTGACTCAGTAATGTGGTTGTTCGATGGAACTGTTATTGAGCTTACTCTCTACGATCACAGTTTCTGGGTATCTTTTTGGCTCTGAGGCAGTTTTCTGGTATTAGTTTCTTGACTGCAGTTTGGATCAGTTTCACTTACTGCAAATTTACTTATTTTCTTTTTGTCCCTAAAAAGAAAGTTGAGCCATGGTCTTTCTTTTTTGTGAAAATCAGGTTCAAATCTCTAATGAAAGGCCATTTTTCCAAGGACTGGAATAATCCTGATGAAGGTGACTTTCCAGGATGGTTTCTGTCAGAGACGTTTTCTGCTCTGATAAAACAGAAACACGTCTTAGACTTCTGGTCTGGAGAAGGGTTTTTTTTATCATCCTGGATAAAATTCTAACTTAGAGAAAGTACCTTGATGGAGTGAATTCTCGGCCTGATAAACTTTGAGGACAGATTTCATGGACACAAGTACAGACTCAGAATACTGATTCAGGAAGTCTTTTAGTCGGACATAAAACCAGAATCAAAGATCATTATCATAGTGGCAGGGGATGTTCTTGTTTTCTATAATAAGTCATCAGCAGAGACTCAGAACTAGATCAGTAGATTAAAGTCCTGGTCCTGACACACTCTCTGTGGTCTGAGGCTGATGATGACCTGCTTTATGGATGGAGTGGGTGACTGTGAGGTTAGGTCACATGCTTGAGACCTTCAGTCTGATCTCGTTCTGTTGCTCTCCTGTGTTCTCTGACTTTAAAGGAACCTTTCCTGGCTCTGGTCAAAGCTGTGTCCTGACCTCACATCCAGTGTGAGCACGGCTCACATTGATCAGCAGACCACACAGTGAGAGAACAGACCTTGTGGTGCATTACAGGGACTGACTTTTCACTGTGATGTTTAACAGGCCTTCAGTGTCTGTGTGCCTGTGGACTTCCACAGCCTGGCTTTACTGCTTATTAAGAAAGGAGCTGATATCCAGGACACAACAGACTATGAATAAAACATCTTCCTCAGTTGACAGATCACAGACCAAACACAGCATGCCAACAGAGAGACAGACAAGCAGGGGTGGACTCACGCAGGCAGCTGTTGTGGGTGAACATGCGCTGAAGCCTCAGACAGTCCTGCCACTGGTTCCCACTGCCTTCACAGTTACACCACAGAGACACATCTGCAGAGCTGTTACTGATGTAGTTTGGAGTCATGATGGTTCCTGCAGGTCAGAGAGAGCAGAGATTTAGTCAGAGCATCTTCATGTTTTACTTTAATCTCAACAAACCACCAAAAGGAGAAATCAAATATGGAATCATGCAAACCAAAAGAAGTGTGGAAGCCTCTGATGGTTCTGTAGCATGTTGGTATCATGGCACAAACCAGGGAAAGAGAGAAAGGGGGGGGGGGTTAACTCCAGACACAGCTGAAAAGACCCTGCCAAAAATAAATAAAAATACAGACTCAGTTTTTCTCAACAGCTGAAGGATGTTTTCAGAACCAGTAGAGGATGTTCTTGGTTTTTGCCATTCAAGTATTTTCAAAGGAGACACACAATCTGACTCAAAGTGAAGGCCTGAATAAAGCTACTGTAACGAAACACATGAAGCGTGTAAAACACACACACACACACACACACACACACACACACACACACACACACACACACACACACACACACACACACACACTGTGTGTGTGAAAAAGTCACATCACTGGGTTTAAAAAGGTCTTTCCAGAGTGACTGAGTCAGAAGAAAAAGATGAGAAGAAGTCCACTACTCTGTGAGAGACTATGAACAGAAATAGTTCAACAGTTTGAGAACTCCAAGGGGTAATATCCCTTGGAGTAAAATGAGAAAGAATGAGAAGAATTCATCATTTACAAAGAAATATAACATTATAAGATTCAAATAATCTGGAGAAACCACTAAACAGCAGGGACAAGGGCCAATACCAAAACTGGATGGCCTTTCAGGCCCTCAAGCAGCACACAGCATCAAAGGCATGACGCTGTAGTGAAGATCACTGCATTAATTAAAACAGACATGACTGTAGAGAACACCATTGCATTAAAAACAGACACAACTCTGTAGTGGAGATCACTGCTTTAAAGACAGACATGACTACTCTGCAGGCAAAGGGACAAGCTTTCTTTTGTGTTGGTTTGTGTTTCTTTTGTGTTTACATCAGACATGGTCCAAGTTTGCAGCGGAAGGCTGCACATAAAGGGCTGTTCACCCTACTCGGATACTGGTTGCTTTTAGGAAGTAAACGAATCCTCAGTACCAGAAATGCATCTTATCTCCTGTTATAAAGTGGGTGATGCATGTTGCACCTTTAAGAGAGCCAAGCCAGTATAAAAGTCATCCATCATTGTCAGGGAGAGTTGAAAGCCACTCCGCACTTCTCTCTCCACATCTCTTGTCATGCATCCTCATTTTCGATCCTTCCCCCTCCATCCCAGCTCCCTCTGATCACCTCGTACCGCCTCCTGCCTCTGTACCGATTACCCTCCCCCTCCAGCCTCTGTCCTCTCACTTACTGAGGCTAAAAAAACAAGGACAAAAAAACTTCCTCCCTGCTTTCTGGATGCTCTGTTTCAAATGTTTATTGACAGTGAAGTTCTCTTGAGGGGACTAGCTCTAACAGATCACACCTTTTATACAGGAAGTTTGTTATAAATCTATCAAAAAATAAAATAAATAAATAAATTTAAACAGGTTTTGGTCTGCAGTATTTCACATCAACATTTCTGTCTCGGAGTGATGCAGAGAAGCTGGTTCATGCTTTCGTTTCCTCCAAGTTAGATTACTGTAACTCTCTTCTATCTGGTTGTCCTAACAAGCCTATTAGGACTCTTCAGCTAGTTCAGAATGCTGCATCCCAGGTTCTGACTGGGACCAGGAGGAGGGAGCATATCTCCCCAGTGTTAGCGTCTCTGCACTGGCTACCCACAAAGTTTAGAATAGAATTTAAAATTCTTCTTCTGACTTACAAAGCTCTTAATGGCATCAGGCCATCCTATCTTAAAGAGTTTATCATGCCATATTAGCCATCTAGATCGCTGCGTTCCCATCATGCAGGCCTGTTTGTCGTATCTAGGGTCTCTAAAAGTAGTCTGGGAGGTCGAGCCTTTAATTATCAGGCTCCTCTTCTCTGGAATCATTTACCGGTTGAGGTTCAGGGAGCAGACACCCTCTCTACTTTTAGGAGTAGACTAAAAACTTTCTTTTTTGATAAAGCTTATAGTTAGAGCTGGTTCAGACCTGAACCAGCTCTTAGTTATGCTGCTATAGGTTTAGACTGTCCGGGGGGAACTGACACACAAGGCTCCTGTTTCCCTCTCTTCTCTGTCAGTCTAACTTCTAATGTAATGTTGCATTTGAGTTATTAACCATGGATCTCTCTGGGAGTCTCTGAGTTTTTCTGTTAGGTTCCTTCGGCTTGTTGCTGTGGGCGGCCTGCTGCCATGGACCTGACAGACTCCAGCTGCTACAGCTTTTAAAAGTTTATCCATGATCATCACTACAACACAGAAATATGGACTCTGTGTAATGTGTCTCCCTGTGTCTGTCTCTCTCTTTCTCTAATCCCAACACAGTCGAGGCAGATGTCTGTCTAACATGAGTCTGGTTCTGTCTGAGGTTTCTGCCGTTAAAGGAAAGTTTTTCCTTGCCATTGTAACTTGCTAAATACTGCAAAGTGCTGTACTCATGGTGGGTTAAGATAAGATAAGACTTATTGTCTTGTCTTGCTGTTGGGACTCTGTAAATAAAATTTATTATCATTTACAGGTTTAGACCTAACGCTTATGGAAAGCGACTTGAGACAACGTTTGTTATGAATTGGCGCTATATAAATAAAGATTGATTGACTGATGATTGATCAACCTTCCATCAAGTGAGAACAACTAAGAGATGGAGAAAATGTTTGGTTACTGTTTGGTTGTTTGATTATCTTTTCAGTGGAACATGACCCAGAGCCGTCCAGTCAGAATCTGTTTGAGCTTCATACTGCTGAAGAAAGCCAGAACAAAGCCTCTGTGGGACTTACTGTTTACAATGAAGTTGAGACTCACCACAAACAGACCCTTTCATTACAGCTGCTTTTAATCATCCTCAGTCAGTTATCTCAGCTGGTTTTTGTAACAATTGGAGATTTGCTAAGTTCATCTGCCTGACTGTGCTGTGCTGACATATCTCTCTGTAGTGACACTGGGGTCCATAATTTCAGGGCCCGAGGTCTTCTGTTCGAGGATTTCAGCAGCATCCCACAGACGGACAGGATGACATACCAAAATCCTGGTTTTAGGTAAATTATAGGCATCTGTTTTTCATCACCAACCTCTCATTCTCCCCTCTTTACCTCCCCCTCCTTACCGATGAGTCCAGCGTAGGCTCGGAGGCACAGGCCTGCTGAATCTTTCAAGCAGCCGCTGGCCGTCAGCAGAGATGGCTGGCAGTTGTTGAGGAAATCAGCCAGTCTGGACCTGGCAACGACACAATCAGCACATCGCATTAAACACAAGATATCTGGATGTTATGTTTTTTAGTGCTAATGTTTCTAAAAATCCTTCAGCAGCACCCCCACACTGCTACCTGATGTTGATATTAGTTTGGTATTGACCCACTTGAGCTGCAGCTTTCCCCTCTCAAACCAGTCCAGATGTTTACCAGTCTGATATTGTTGTCAACTTCTAATCATCTTTTTTATTTAATGATTCAGGTCATTAAATATATCAGTGACATCACCTGCATGACACTCCTCCCCTGCAGGATGATATGCTATCATGACCACCCTCTCTCAGTGTTTTGGTGTGCTACATTAACCAGGTGAAGCTCACCTGCAAAGGTCATCTCTGCGACAGAAGCTCTGCTGATGGAGGCAGTTGGGTTGTAGACCCTCCATCTCCTGGTAGGAGCAGGAAGGTACGATTGTTTTCCTCCTCCTTTCACCACACAGCATGTTGGTGCACGGGCAGAACAGAACACCCAGGCTGTACTCCTCAGGCACACGCTCCAGGAAGCGCCTCAGGGCCCGGTGGCACTTGTGCTGGTTGCACCGGTTGGTCCCTGGAACCCTTTTTGTGCATGCCAGGACATACTCTGATCGCAGAGAACCACACTTTTCGTACAGGCCGCAGTCCTGTGCCGCCTTCAGGCACTGATTCTCAGCATCCAGTTGCATGAAAGATGAGGCTAAGGGTTTGAGAAAAAGCCAGTTTAGTGGAACACAAAGCAGCCATGAGCCAAGCTTCATGCTATGACTGAACCTAATTCATACAGCTTTAGGCAGCTAACAAAAAAAGAGAAATATCATCAGGAAGAGGATAAAACAGGTTTAAGGATTTTTTTTATTATCAAATTTTTTGTTTGTTTGATGTTGAACTTATTTCATTAAGTAAGCCAGAATGGCAACATACTTGGGGCTCTTTCAGGTAAGTGGGAAAGCTTTGGTTTGTTCAAAAAAATGAAAGCTGCACACTGAGTCCAAGGCCCTGTTCATACAACAATGCTTCACAGTGTTTCACTCAAAAACGCAAATAATGCAGAGAAAAAAAATCTGTTTACATGGAAACACTGATGGACTGAAAACGCTATAGTATGCATATCAGGCCTGTGGGTGGCAAAATAACTGTAGTCTTTTGGCAGTCTGCAGCCAAAGAAGAGGTGGGCTGATCATCTGGTGTATATATTTAATGTGTCTTATCTGAGTGCAGAAGTGGTGCAACAGATGCATATTTTGTTAAATGCAGTCAGCAGATTCACCAGCACAAGCACAACACAAAAATTTGCCATCAAACGGTTGTTATTGTCCGGTTCGCACATGGCAATTAAAAGTTCCCACAATGAGAGTAGAATGTGCATGCGCAAAGCTTCATGACATCAGCGCTTTCACTGAGAACACCTGCTTGCTGTTTATACAGAGACGGAAGCTGCAGCATTTCAGAAAAATTCCACTCTGGAAGGCGTTTTAAAAAAGCTGCATTTTAGGTCGGCTGAAACGTGTTCCAGTATAAATGAGAGGCCGGAACGCAACAAAACTTTTGCGTTTTGTCCTAATACTGGTGTCTTGTAAACGGCCCCCAACATATCAGGCTCATGGTGATAGTAAGATAATAAGACACCAACCAGTGAGACAAATACTGAAGATGGTAGTTCACTCTAGTCAATCATTGCATTCACACAGCCTGCACTGTGGTCTGTCTCTGATGCGTGCCATCAACAGCTGCTTGTGGATGTTCAGCCATTAGTTTATTTTTGCCAGAGTACGCTGCAGAAAGCGTCAAGATTAAACCAAACAGGATAACACACATTTCAAAATAAAGCATCATCGCATACCAAATCTACCTCACTGGCACAGGGCCGGAAGTCATCAGCAGGTAAGAGCCAAAGGAAATCAGACACCATGGACAAGAAGAAGTTTATTAAAACCATATAACTATATACGACACAACATATCCTTGATTTAAGGACACAAACAGAAACGAAAAGGGATGGACTGAAGTTGCTGAAGTTCTGGAAGGGCCAGGTGAATTTAACATTATACAAAACCCAAAACCAGTGAAGTTGTCACGTTGTGTAAATCGTAAATAAAAATATAAAAAATGTAAAAAATAAAAACGGAATACAATGATTTGCAAATCCTTTTCAACTTATATTCAATTGAATACACTGCAAAGACAAGATATTTAATGTTCAAACTGAGAAACTTTATTTTCTTTTGCAAATAATCGTCAACTTAGAATTTAATGGCAGCAACACATTGCAAAAAAGTTGGCACAGGGGCATTTTTACCACTGTGTTACATCGCCTTTCCGTTTAGCAACACTCAGTAAACATTTGGGAACTGAGGAGACCAATTTTTGAAGCTTTTCGGTTGGAATTCTTTCCCATTCTTGCTTGATGTATATCTAAGTTGTTCAACAGTCCAGGGTCTTCATTGTTGTATTTTACGCTTCGTAATGTGCCACACTTTTTCAATAGGGGACAGGTCTGGACTACAGGCAGGCCAGTCTAGTACTCGCACTCTTTTACTACAAAGCCACACTGTTGTAACAGGTGCAGAATGTGTCTTGGCATTGTCCTGCTGAAATAAGTAGTGACGTCCTTGAAAAAGTCGTCGCTTGGATGGCAGCATATGTTGCTCCAAAACCTGTATGTACCTTTCAGCATTAATGGAGCCTTCACAGATGTGTAAGTTACCCATGCTATGGGCACTAATACACCCCCATACCATCACAGATGCTGGCTTTTGAACTTATAACAGTCCGGATGGTTCTTTTCCTCTTTGGTCCAGAGAACACAACGACCACATTTTCCAAAAACATTTTGAAGTGTGGACTCGTCAGACCACAGCACACTTCTCCACTTTGCATCAGTCCATCTCAGATGAGCTTGGGCCCAGCGAAGCCGGCGGCGTTTCTGGATGTTGTTGTTAAATGGCTTTCACTTTACATAGCAGAGTTTAAACTTACACTTACAGATGTAGCAACTTACTGTAGTTACTGACAGTGGTTTGCTGAAGTGTTCCTGAGCCCATGTGGTGATATCCTTTACACAGTGATGCCAGTTTTTGATGCAGTACCGCCTGAGGGATCGAAGGTCACGGGCATTCAGTGTTGGTTTTCAGCCTTGCCGCTTACTTGCAGTAATTTCTCCAGATTCTCTGAACCTTTTGAAGATATTACGGAGTGTAGATGATGAAATCCCTAAATTCCTTGAAATAGCTTGTTGAGAAATGTTGTTCTTAAACTGTTCGAAAATTTGCTCACGCATTTGTTCACAAAGTGGTGATCCTCGCCCCATCCTTGTTTGTGAATGACTGAGCATTTCAGAGAAGCTGCTTTTATACCCAGTCGTGGCACCCACCTGTTCCCAATTAGCCTGTTTACCTGTGGGATGTTCCAAATAAGTGTTTGATGAGCATTCCTCAACTATCTCAGTCGTTTTTTGCCACTTGTGCCAGCTTTTTTAAAACATGTTGCAGGCATCAAATGAGCTAATATTTGCAAAAAAACAAAACAAACAAAAAAAAAAACAACAACAAAGTTTACCAGTTTGAACATTAAGTATCATGTCTTTGCTGTGTATTCAATTGAATATAGGTTGAAAGGGATTTGCAAATCATTGTATTCTGTTTTTGTTTACGATTTACAAAACGTGCAAACTTCACTGGTTTTGAGTTTTGTAATTAATTATCATGCAAGTAGTTGTTATTGGCTATGATTCCTGGGGGAACTTGGTTCTCCTGTGATCTTGTGATCTCGCATATCCAGCTGCAATGGAGTGCGCTTCACTGTGCTCCACTACAGAGACACATTCAGTGTGAACTGGCATGCCCCAAAAACCACAGTGCTGACGGACCACAGCGCTCATGGAGTATGTGTGCATCAGGGATTATAGGACTAAAGATAAAATGTAACTAGAGTGAAGTCCTAATGATACTAGACAGAACTCTTAATTTTACAAGAATAAAGTCATTGTTACCAGACTGTAGTCCAAATATTACTAGACTGAATTGCTTGTTACCAGACTGAAGTCCTTTTGTTACCGGGCTGAAGTCGAAATGTTACCAGACTGAAATCATTGTGTAACCGTGATAACTATCAGAGAACCGAGGGTACTGTGAGACTCCAGAGACTCTGAGGAATCTGTCAATGTCAATTTTATATATGTAGGGCCAAGATAAAGTACAGAAAACAAAGATTAAAAAAGTGATTACAAATGGATGAATGGGCCTCTATGGCAGGAAAATCAGGTGTTGTCCCGGATGTGGTCATTTACTGGCTGAAGGGTACAATTTTTGCCACAAAAAGCACTTTTATTAGAAGCAGGAGTAGTAAGGGAACATTTTGATGAAGTTTTTGGATGGTAGAGCGATGTTCGGGAGTAATCTGCTGCTGCTCCACTCTAAGTGATGATGTCACACACTGTTAAATCTGAGTTTTTTGTGGAAAACCTGAAAACTTTGTGTTGCTTAACCTTTATTATCTCCAAAAAAGTTAAAGATATTTAAAAAAAATTGAAACATAGGTAAATAGAAAAGATTTGTGAGCATTTTACAACAAAAATGAAGTCTGTAAGTGAAAGTATGATGAAGTTTAAGGAGCTCAAAGTTGAAGGAGTTTTGGGGAGAAAAGTCAAAGTTCTCTTGTCAAATAGGAAATATTTTTGACAAAAAATTGAATAAATCAAAAAGTTTAAGAGTTAGAGATGAGAAAAGTCATAGCACACATGTCCTAAAGAAGCTGAATAGTTTATAAGTTGAAGGGTGAAAATCTGTTAAAAACTTTGGAAGGCGATAGGTGCCAAAAAAATGTACAGAAGAAGAAGAAGAAGAAGAAGAAGAAGAAGAAGAAGAAGAAGAAGTGAAGATAAAGTCGAAGAACAATAAGTTGAAATGCTGACTCAGCATTTCAACTTAACTAGACCAATGTCCTAATATTACCTGTCTGAATTCCAAACGTTACCGGGCTGAAGTCATTATGTTACCAAACTGAATTATGGTACCTGACTTAAGTCCTTACGTACTAGAGTGAAGTACAAATGCTACCAGACTGGAGTCCAAGTGTTACTAGACTGAATTCTAACTGTTACCAGACTAAAGTCCTTATGTTACCAGACTGAAGTCCAAATGTTAACAGGCGTTAGTCCAAGTGTTACTAGACTAAGGTCCTAATATAACCACATTGAAGTCATTATGTTACCAGACTGAGGTCCAACTGTTACTTGACTGAAGTCAAACTGTTACCAGATTGAAGTACAGATGTTACCAGACTGAATTTAAAATGTTACCAGACTAAAGTTTAAATGTCACCAGACTAAAGTCTAAATGGTACTTAACTGAGGTCCCATCTTTACCAGACTGAAGTCCAAATGTTACCAAACAGAGGTTCAAATGGTAGTAGTTTGAGTCCCAAATGTTACCAGACTAAAGTCCAAATGTTACCAGACTGAAGTAAAAATGTTACTAGACTTAAGTCCAAATGTTACCTGACTAAAGTGCAAACATTACAAGACTGAAGTCAACGTTACTTGACTGTAAAGTGTAAATGTTACCAGACTAAAGCCAAATTATTACAAGACTGAATTTCAAATGTTAAGGTCCTAATGTTACCAGACTGAAGTCAAAATGTTACCACACTGAAGTCCATATTTTACCAGACATGAGTCCTTATGCTACCTGACTAAAGGCCTTACGCACTAGACTGAAGTACAAATATTACAAGACAAGAGTCCAAGTGTTACTAGACTGAATTTCAAATCTTACAAAACTGAAGCCCAAATGCTACTAAAATGAAGTCCAAATAGTAGTAGACTGAGTTCAAAAATGTTCCCAGACTGAAGTCAAAAAATGTTACTAGACCAAATGTAACCACACTGAAGTCATTGTGTTGCCTGACAAAAGCTCAAATGTTACAAGACTGAAGTTATTAAGTTACCAGACTGAAGTAAAAATGTCACTAGACTTAAATCAAAATGTTACCAGACATACGTCATTATGTTACCAGACTGAAGTCCACATGTTACTTGACTGAAGTATAAATG
Source organism: Labroides dimidiatus (assembly GCA_030710495.1). Lineage (NCBI taxonomy): Eukaryota > Metazoa > Chordata > Actinopteri > Labriformes > Labridae > Labroides > Labroides dimidiatus. The sequence continues at coordinate 31,214,738 of CM061150.1, read as the reverse complement.
TTACCAGACTGAGGCCCTTACTTTACCTGACAAAAGCCCAAATGTTACCAGACTAAATTCCAAATGTAAAGGTCCTAATGTTACCAGACTAAGGTCCTTACTTTACCTGACAAAAGCCCAAGTGTTACCAGAATGAATTCAAAATGTACCACACTAAAGTCCAAATGTTACTAGACTGAAACAAAAATGTTACCAGACTGAAGTTCTTATATAACCTGGCTAAAGCCCTTCCATACTAGAATGAATTTAAAATGTTCCAGACTGAAGTCCAAATGCTACCAAATTGCATTGCATTTGTTACTAGACTGAATTCCAAATGTTAACAGACTGAAGTCCAAATACTACCAAACTGAATTGCTTTTGTTACCAGACTGAAGTCATTTTGTTACCAGACTGAAGTCCAAACATTACAAGACTGAAGATAAATGTTACTAGACTTAAGTCCAAATGTTACTTGACTAAAGTACAAATGTGACCTGACTAAAGTCCATGTTACTTGACTGTGAAGTGTAAATGTTACCAGACTGAAGCTACATTATTACAAGACGGAATTTCTAATGTTAAGGTCCTAATGTTACCAGACTGAGGTCAAACTTTTACCACACTGAAGTCCATATTTTACCAGACTTAAGTGCTTATAGTACCTGACTAAAGCCCTTACATACTAGACTGAAGTAAAAATGTTACCAGACAAGAATCCAAGTGTTACTAAACTGAATTCCAAATCCTACGAAACTGAAGCCCAAATATTTCAAGATTGAAGTCCAAATGGTAGTAGACTGAGTTTCAAATGTTCCCAGACTGAAGTCAAACTGTTACCAGACTGAAGTCAAAATGGTAGTGTTGTGCTCAAGACCACACTATCCGGGACCAAGACTTGCCCGAGACCAGAACGCACCGAGACCAAGACAAGACCAAGACTTTTGGGAGTCGAGACCGAGACAAGACCAAGACCGAGACAAGCCGAGACCAAGACAAGACCAAGACCATAAAAAATAATTTTCAAAACTATGACAAATTTGAACTGTTAAAGAGCATTCTCATTCTAATTTTAGTTTTCTTTTAAATACATTTGACACACAAAAACAGGCTGCCTGCTACTCTTGCAACTAAATTCTTCCAAAACAAAAAATCCTTGCACATATTTGAAAGCGATTGCAGTGTATGACATTAAGGTTTTTGCCTACTTTGCCCTGTCTAGGAGGCACCTTTTCTGGTCTTCAGGTGCATAAATTTTGCTAGTATCATCCTTAACCATCATGCCTGTCAGCTGTGGAAAGTGATACACAACACTTTTTTCATAATAAACTGTATTTATTTTCTATATGTTAGCTCACCTGGTGGCTCTCTGAATTATTTTAAACTCAGGAATCCCCTGTTTACAACACTAATAGGGTAAGAATACAAACTCAAAAATAGTGCTGCACAATTTGGCAAAATTGTCTAACTGCAATTATTTTGGACAATTTTGCGATTGTGAATATAATAAAGTTAGTCTACATGGTTTGTTATAAAAGAATATAAACTGATTATTGGTAGTTGTGAAAAACGTACTTCTTAATTAATTTAAAAAAAAAAACAAGCATTGAGTTTATGTTTTGAATGTTAAAGTAGAACTAAAGAAAGCCGGTACAGAAGTAGTTTCAGTACACAATTTGGTTAAACTTTAGTTTTCAATGTTATTTTTATAATGCTTTGTTTAAATCTAGTTTGATTTCTATCTCACATTTGTCAAAGCTTAATTCTGTTATTTTAATACATACATACGAGTGAGCAAAAATAAATGCTGTTTATTGGAGTGTGGGCTCACATATTAATCTCCACTGCTGCATAAGTCAATGCTCTGGTTAGGGCACCCCAGTCTAAAAGCTCTGGACACGCCCCTGCTGTCAGCCCGTGCCCTTCTGCAGTGACGTTATGCTGCTTTGCTCATCAGTGGATGGATTTATGCTAAACGGAGGGTTCAGCTCATGGAAAAGATGGAGTTACAGGGAAAGACAGGACACAAGTGTTCTTCAGGTAAAACACAAACAACTCAAGACATTCACTATAGACATTCACAGCGCCACTCTCTTTCCATTCAAAGTCTACCTCCCCACAGTTAATAAATCCTGATCCTTCCATATCACCAAAAAGAGGAGTTATTTTGGTAGAGCGTTTTTTCTGAGAAAAAAACTGATCTTTATTTCTTCACTATTTAAAGACAAAAAAACGATCCGGGTATTATTTTTGAAGAGCAGCAGATTTTACGCACGTGTGTCAATCACACTAATATTAATCTGCGCGTGAACCAAAAAAAGGTCCAAAAACTCCTGAAAAGACAAGATTTAAAGTGCTGTATGAGAAACGAGAGAGGAAAATAAAACAAATAATGAATAGAAAAGCTCAGATCATGTCCTTATGAGTTTTGCTTGCCCGTCTGCTTTTTTGAAGTTGCCCCGGGCATTCGGCCATTCGTAATATTGTATCGTAAATATCGGGCTGGCACTGATAAGCCCAGAATTACTTTAAATATCTCATAATAAGATGTTAATTTATCAGTTGAATGAGAGGTATGTCTTGTACATATCATGCTCCGGGCTCTTCTTGCTCACGTCTCCCACCTTTCACTTTCGCTTGTGGGTGTGTCCCTCAGTCACAACACCGGGAAGGTTGCAGTCATTACGGGCGGAAATAACACATGCATTGAATCTATTTGTTGTTTTATTAGAGTGCTTCTCCTTTTTTATCACATTAACAAAGTTGAGTATCACCAGATCAGTGCTGGTCTCGACCGGTCTTGACGGAAAATCCAGAGTCCGGCCAGCCCGAGACCGAGACAAGACCAAGACCTTCAAGACCGGTCTCGGGTAGCACAACACTACAAAATGGTACTATACTTAAGTCTAAATGTTACCAGACTGAAGTCCTTACGTTACCTGACAAGAGCCCTTACGTACTAGACTGAAGTAAAAATGTTACCAGACAAGAATCCAAGTGTTACTAAACTGAATTCCAAATTTTACGAAACTGAAGCCCAAATATTACAAGACTGAAGTCCAAATGGTAGTAGACTGAGTTCTCTATGTTACCAGACTGAAGTCATTATGTTACCAGATTGAGGTCAAGATTGTACCAGACTGAAGTGCAAATGTTACCAGACTGAAGTTCTTATATTACCTGGCTAAAGCCATTTCGTACTGGAATGAATTCAAAATGTACCAGACTGAATTCATTATGTTACCAGACTGACTAAAGTCCTTACGTATTAGACTGAAGTACAAATGTTACCAGCCTGGAGTCCAAGTGTTACTAGACTAAATTTCAAATGTTACCAGACTGACGTCCAAATGTTATTAGACTGAAGTCAAGACTAAGTTCCTTATAATACCAGACTGAGATGTAAATGTTACTTGATTAAAGTGTTAATATTTCCAGACTTAAGTCAAGACCAAGTTCCTTTTAATACTAGACTGAAGTGTAAATGTTACCAGATTAAAGTGTTGATATTCCCAGACTTAAGTCAACATATAAAATAATTCTTTCGTGGTGGTCTGAGTTTTAGCCATGCAATTGGTATAATGCTCTTGTGGTGTTTTCTTAAATGCTGGAACGGGTGTGTAGTTTTGCCCCTTTTGTAGCTCGGTAGCCAGTCATGTTTTGTACAATTCCTTCCCTTACCTTTGTGATTTGAAAATTGCATTTTATTACATTAGGATTTTGGTTTAAATTCGCTTAATTGTTCAGCCCTAGTTACCAGACTTAAGTCTTAATGTTACAAGACTATGGTCTAATTTTACTAGACTGAAGTCTTAATGTTACCAGTATTAGGTTCTTGTGTTACCAGACTAAAGTCTTAATGTTACAAGACTAAGGTTGTAATATTACCAGACTGAAGTCCTACCATATTGTTACAAAACTTATGTTATGAAAATTTAGTTGTTATGTTACGTGATTTAAGTCCTTATTTCACAAGACTAAATAATAATGTTGGGAAAATAAATAATTAATGTAATTGACAAAAGTCTTGAAGCTAACTAGAAATGCTACCAGAACAAAATGTGACAAGAAAGAAATTGTTTCATCAGCAGACTTGAGTTGTAACGTTATGTGAAAAAGATTTTGTATTTCCAGGATCAAAGTCATCTTGTTAAAAGAGTTAAATCTTGATATTAGGAGAATAAAGGATTGATCTAGAAAGGCATCCCTCTTAGAGACCTATCCTTGTTATATTGTTTGCTTTCTTAAAGGGACTGAGCTGAAGAGGTAGCTGTGGATTAAAGATTGCATTAAATTACTCTTCAGTTGGTCTGGAGTTCAATCCCAGATCCGTTGGGGTCTGTCACTATCCATTAACTGTTGTGGTTATCTAACCAGCTGTGGTCATTGGTAGAGATTACAGTTGGGAGCAAAATTATTCAACCCCCCACACACCCTAGGTATATTTGGCTAGGTCAGAGCATTACAATTCCCTGATCACACAAACCTGGAAGCATATGAATACTGTTAATTTATTGCAACCTAAGTCTCCCAACATCTCTTCAGATCTCATGACTTAAAACAGCTTAAAAGTAATATGTTTTGCCTGAAACCCCAACACACCAGGGGGGTTGAATAATTTTGCTCCCAACTGTATGGAGTGTCTGACAGGAAAGCTTGGTGGTGCACTGTAAGTACACTTTGTGGAGGTCGAAATCCAACAGAAGAATGTAACAGTACGTGTGACCCAGTGAGAGGCTGTAAACAGAGCAGAGGAGGCAGATAAAAAAAGGAGAGCTGAGCTGCTCTGGAGTCATTCTGTCTGTATTGACTGATTCATATTGATTAGCATGTCTAGGGGATAGGGATTCATTGAACTGCTGTACAGCTCTATGAGCTATAGAGCTGTATGTCATTACCTACTGTGTTTGACCAAAATGAACACTGACACAATCTACCCAGTCCTAACAATGACCGAACAGTTGACACACTCTCTCTCTCTCTCTCTCTCTCTCTCTCTCTCTCTCTCTCTGAGTGAAAGCTGAGAGCAGCAGGGTGAGTGCTTGTGTAAAGTTTGTGCGTTTTTTCAAGCCTTTTCAATCTCTCTCACTGGTTGTTAGTTAATGTGTTAGTGATTAACTCCTCTGTAATCACTTTGTTTTTGGTTCTTTGTTTGTGGACTTTCTTTCTTTGTTTGGTGGCGGCTGCCACTGCAGCCATACAGCCGGCCATGGCAAGGGGCTTGGAGAAGCTGACTCGCCGGCACGCTGTCAAACTCTCTCCTGGTTTGGGTGTTTCAGTTGAGGAGTGTAGTTTGGCAGTGGGCAGTGTTGTGCTGTATGACAGTGTGACGTCTGCCTCATGGATGAACAGTGCTGTGGTTATTTTTCTTGATAGTGTTGATAAAGTTCATCAGGTGGTTGAGAGTGGAGTGGTGATCATGGGGACACTGACTCCGGTGTTTTCTCCTGTTAGCCCTGCCAAGAAGGTGATCATTTCAAATGTTCCTCCTTTCTTAAAAAATGAACTGTTATCCAGAGAGCTGTCCCGACACAGACAGCTGATGTCCCCTATTAAACTGATTCCCCTCAGGTGTAAGTCTCTGCACCTCAAACATGTGATGTCTTTTAGAAGACAGGTGTTTATGATCCCTAGAAACAACAACGAGGAGCTGAATCTGGTCTTATGTTTCCGCAATGATAATTTTGATTACACTGTGCATGTTTCCTCTGACATGCTGAGGTGTTTTGGTTGTGGGGCAGAGGGACATTTGGTCCGCTTGTGCCCGCAGCGAGTGAGGGACCATCAGGCAGCTTCAGCTGAGCCTCCTGGCGGAGCGTACGGTCAGTCTGCAGCGCAGAGTGACACACACAGAGACACACACGCTGACAAACACACTGACACACACACTGACATATACACTGACACACACATTGACATACACACTGCCCTACAGAACAGGCAGAACAATGTACAGTGCATAGAGAACGACACAGAAAACGCTGAGATGGACTCGCAGAATGAGGCATAACACACACAGAGCAACAAACAGAACACACAGAGCAACAAACAGAGCACACAGAGCAACAAACAGAACACAGAGCAACAAACAGAGCACACAGAGCAACAAACATAACAAAGAGCAACAAACAGAGCACACAGAGCAACAAACAGAGCACACAGAGCAACAAACAGAGCACACAGAGCAACAAACATAACAAAGAGCAACAAACAGAGCACACAGAGCAACAAACAGAACACAGAGCAACAAACAGAACACACACAGCAACAAACAGAGCACACAGAGCAACAAACAGAGCACACAGAGCAACAAACATAACACAGACCAAACCATCAGGCAGCTTCAGCTGAGCCTCCTGGCGGAGCGTACGGTCAGTCTGCAGCGCAGAGTGACACACACAGAGACACACACGCTGACAAACACACTGACACACACACTGACACACACATTGACATACACACTGCCCTACAGAACAGGCAGAACAATGTACAGTGCATAGAGAACGACACAGAAAACGCTGAGATGGACTCGCAGAATGAGGCATAACACACACAGAGCAACAAACAGAACACACAGAGCAACAAACAGAGCACACAGAGCAACAAACAGAGCACACAGAGCAACAAACAGAACACAGAGCAACAAACAGAACACACAGAGCAACAAACAGAGCACACAGAGCAACAAACAGAACACAGAGCAACAAACAGAACACACAGAGCAACAAACAGAGCACACAGAGCAACAAACAGAACACACAGAGCAACAAACAGAGCACAGAGAAACAAACATAACAAAGAGCAACAAACAGAGCACACAGAGCAACAAACAGAACACACAGAGCAACAAACAGAGCACACAGAGCAACAAACAGAACACACAGAGCAACAAACAGAGCACAGAGCAACAAACATAACAAAGAGCAACAAACAGAACACACAGAGCAACAAACAGAACACAGAGCAACAAACAGAGCACACAGAGCAACAAACAGAACACAGAGCAACAAACAGAGCACACAGAGCAACAAACATAACAAAGAGCAACAAACAGAGCACACAGAGCAACAAACAGAGCACACAGAGCAACAAACAGAGCACACAGAGCAACAAACATAACAAAGAGCAACAAACAGAGCACACAGAGCAACAAACAGAACACAGAGCAACAAACAGAACACACACAGCAACAAACAGAGCACACAGAGCAACAAACAGAGCACACAGAGCAACAAACATAACACAGAGCAACAAACAGAGCACACAGAGCAACAAACAGAACACAGAGCAACAAACAGAACACAGAGCAACAAACAGAACACACAGAGCAACAAACAGAGCACACAGAGCAACAAACATAACACAGAGCAACAAACAGAGCACACAGAGCAACAAACAGAGCACACAGAGCAACAAACAGAACACACACAGCAACAAACAGAGCACACAGAGCAACAAACAGAGCACACAGAGCAACAAACATAACACAGAGCAACAAACAGAGCACACAGAGCAACAAACAGAACACAGAGCAACAAACAGAACACAGAGCAACAAACAGAACACACAGAGCAACAAACAGAACACAGAGCAACAAACAGAGCACACAGAGCAACAAACAGAGCACACAGAGCAACAAACAGAACACAGAGCAACAAACAGAACACACAGAGCAACAAACGGAGCACACAGAGCAACAAACGGAGCACACAGAGCAACAAACGGAGCACACAGAGCAACAAACGGAGCACACAGAGCAACAAACGGAGCACACAGAGCAACAAACAGAACACACAGAGCAACAAACAGAACACAGAGCAACAAACAGAACACACAGAGCAACAAACAGAACACACAGAGCAACAAACAGAACACAGAGCAACAAACAGAGCACACAGAGCAACAAACAGAGCACACAGAGCAACAAACAGAACACAGAGCAACAAACAGAACACACAGAGCAACAAACGGAGCACACAGAGCAACAAACGGAGCACACAGAGCAACAAACGGAGCACACAGAGCAACAAACGGAGCACACAGAGCAACAAACGGAGCACACAGAGCAACAAACAGAGCACACAGAGCAACAAACGGAGCACACAGAGCAACAAACGGAGCACACAGAGCAACAAACGGAGCACACAGAGCAACAAACAGAGCACACAGAGCAACAAACAGAACACAGAGCAACAAACAGAGCACACAGAGCAACAAACAGAACACAGAGAAACAAACAGAGCACACAGAGCAACAAACAGAACACAGAGCAACAAACAGAGCACACAGAGCAACAAACAGAGCACCCAGAGCAACAAACAGAACACAGAGCAACAAACAGAGCACACAGAGCAACAAACAGAACACAGAGAAACAAACAGAGCACACAGAGCAACAAACAGAACACAGAGCAACAAACAGAGCACACAGAGCAACAAACAGAGCACACAGAGCAACAAACAGAGCACAGAGCAACAAACAGAGCGCACAGAGCAACAAACAGAGCACACAGAGCAACAAACAGAGCACAGAGCAACAAACAGAGCACACAGAGCAACAAACAGAACACAGAGCAACAAACAGAGCACACAGAGCAACAAACAGAACACAGAGAAACAAACAGAGCACACAGAGCAACAAACAGAACACAGAGCAACAAACAGAGCACACAGAGCAACAAACAGAACACACAGAGCAACAAACAGAGCACACAGAGCAACAAACAGAACACAGAGCAACAAACAGAGCGCACAGAGCAACAAACAGAGCACACAAAGCAGTGAGGACGGGGCAGGTGGTGTCTGTAATAACACCAGAGATTTTAAAGAGCAAGATAGGACAGACTGCAACCAGAGTGTCTGAGTCTGTTCTAGATGAAAACATGGTGATAGATGATGACGAACTGCTCAAGTTATCTGTTACATGAAAGGGTTCAGAAACCAAAGTTCAGAATGTGAAAACCAAAAAAGTTTCAAAGAAAGCTTCATTGTGTGTTTCCTCTCAATCAGAGGAAAACACAGAGCACACAGCAGGAGAATGATGAAGACAATGATGAGAACATGCAGGTTGCAACGCAGAGCGGCTACTCTATTCACAGAGTCAGATCTTTCCTCAAAGAGACAAAGGGCCTTAGAGCAGTGACAGTGGAGGAGTTTTTTTCCAGACCTGAAAATTTTTCATGATTCAGTCAAGTTTTTCATGAAAAATGCTGGCAATTTGGGGCAGCCTTCGTTTACTGATCCAAAAGTTTTCCGGCTCAAGAAACTGTTACTGAAGGATCTAGCACAATTAGCCAGTGATGAATAAGTGTATTCTATCCCTGTTTGTTTTTCTTATCTTGTTAGGGGCTCAGGCTTCGCATGAGCCACTCTCCCCTGTAGCAAAGCTATTGTTCTGCCTAGGGATGAGCCGGATATTCGTTTCAAACGAGTACTCGTTACGGATAATGCATTTTTGCCGAGTCCGAGCACAACACATGTTTTTTTTAGGATTATTCGTATCCGTGCTAAAAGACTCCTCATTGGTCGCACACAGCACACCCCCCTCCCTGCACCCACATGCTGCAGCGAGGAGGTGCCTGCTCTCCTCTTTCACACACACACAGACAGGCAGCAAGTGACAGTGACTACTTCTCTTGCTTGCTTGAGTTGACTGTAGTTTACGTTGCTCTAATCTCTGTACTACTCACTCAGTTTTCTTCTGCTCGTCTCTGTTGAGGTTTGTTTGGTATTTAAAGTTACTTCTTCAACTTATTTCCTGTCATACGCGATGCATGTGACAAGACGGGGCTGAAAATGGCTCGTGTCGCGCTGGTCAGTGCCTCTTGCTTCAATCGGGACCGTTTTTTTTTTTTTAAGGATTTCGTTGTCTCACATCTCTTTAGTTCTTTTTTTTTTTAAAGTTGCTTGATTAACTGTTTTGCAACGTACATGCAACGCATTTGGAGGCTTAAAGCTGTAAACTCCTTGTGTCCCGTGTCCCCCTAGTTTCTCCACGCCAGTCTTTTTTTCTTTTTTATTTTTAACTGGCTGCGTGATTGTAGTTTGGCTGGTGAGAAAGTTAGTTGGAAAGCTTTGCCCATTCTGAGCACAGTGTTTTTGAAAATACAGTGAACAACAAGGCATATTTTTTATTTTTTTGCCACTGAATGTTTGTACAAATCACCTATTAAATTTACACAGATCATAAATAAAGAGACAGTCTTTCACACCACTACATACACATTTTACCAGTTGTACATAAACCATAGCTGAAAATAAATATAGACATTTCAAATCAATTCTTGCCAGTTTCAGACATAAAATAATGTTCGGATTTAAGCCCCGACCATTTTCGGACAAAATACGCCCACTTCCGGTTTAGGCCCCGCCCCCTACGAGTACAGATACGGATACAGATAATATGGATGGGTGAACAGATACAGATACAGATAATGGTGTACTCGCTCATCCCTAGTTCTTCTGTTCGTTTCTTTTTTAGGGGCTCGGTCCAGAATGGTGTGCTATGACTTTTCTTAGAATTTCGGCAATTTTTGGCCAAAAAAACCCCAGAAAAACCAACAACAGGTCCCATAGACAATGAATAGGGAGGCTCCCCGAGAACACCAAAAAAACACACTTATTCCCACTGCTCCTGCCTTGCCATACTCTGACCTAGAGACATCATTCTTGCTTCAAAACATTGAGCTTAAGTTTCTAGGGGCATTCTGCTATCTTCAACAGTTTTTGAGAAACAAAGGTAAAGCAACACAAAGTTTTGAGATTTTTCACTAAAACTCAGCTCTCAGAGTGCGTGACATCATCAGTCAGAGTGGGAGCAGCAGCTCATGACACACAAGAAATTTCCCAAACAAATTGCTCTTAGGTCCACAAATTTCACTCCAAAGTCATAAAAAAATACATCAAAACGTAGGTATTTCCGTTGAGCTTCTGTCAAAGCAGCCTTTGAAGTCAAAGGATGGAGCTCTTAGTCAGGAAAGGGCCAACTGTCAGCCAAACCTGACCACCCCTCTGTATTTACTTCCATTTTGAATCTCTAGGGTTTTTCAGAAAAGGATCACTCATTTTCAACTCAGCTGTGCGGTCAAATTTTTGACCTGACAGATATAAACTGCACATTGACAGATTCTTCAGAACCTCTGGATTCTCACGGTGCGCTCGATTTTCAGATAGCTATCACGGTTTTGGCACAGCGAGCACTTGTTCCGACCTATGCCTCATCCCAAAAACCGTCCAGAGATGAGCTGTCACAGAGAGGTGTCCCTTGATCTCCACAGCTGTTCCCTGTTAAATCACCATGGAAACCATGCAGCTCTTCATGAATGATGACTCATAAGGACATTCTGGGGCATTCTGGGAGAGCCTGGCTATATAATCCAAACAAGCTCACTCTCTCTCTCTCTTTCTGTCTCTCTCACTCTCTCTCTCTCTCTCACACACACACACACACACACACACACACACACACACACACACACACACATACGGGCACATTCCTTTTTAAGTCAAATAACTTTATTTCAGCAATGTATAATCAATGAAAGCTTACATACAGAGGTGTTCTTGTTCTTGCATGGGGGCTTGAAGCGCGTATGTGTATGTGTGTGTGTTGATGATGGTGTTAAAGGAACCTCAGTTCAAACAAGCCCCCCTAAATCTAAGCATGCAAAGTGCTTATTTTTTCTTTTTTTAAGGCACATTAAATTTTTAATGTAAAAAAAGTCTCTTACATTATAATCCTTTTTTGCACATAATTTTACATAATGTTGGTAATCAGTTAAAGTACCAACAAGATCTTAACCGCTGTGTATGTCTGCGGACCTTAGCAACGGGTGCTACAAATCAGCGCTCTGATTGGCCCTTTCCGGTTTGATTTAATTTTCAGTTAAGAAGAAGAAAATTATAGTGGCTCATATAAATCAAAAATAAATACAGAGAATTATGGTCCAATAACATTTCTTAAATCAGTCAAATTAAGTGTTTGAGGAGCAAAAAGGGAATTTAAGAATACAAGATTAGCTACTTTTGGGATTAATAAATACATTCTGTTTATACTATTTTACTCAATTTTTGATTGGCTGAAAAAGGTGGCGTCTGTGCAGTGGTGCAACAAATTGTTGTGTATTCGTTCCAAATAATAATAATCTAGATGACTCTTTTACCAAGGTTCAGTATGGCCTGCGAGCACCACAGAAGAATCGACTGAGAACTGAGGCATAGACAGTCCTCTGTCTGCATGATTTGACAAACATTAAAGCAAGCATGAATGGAAGTCTTTAATCATTACATTGATATCTGCAGTATTACTGTTAAACATTTACCATGCATTAGTCTCCTCTGCCTTAATGTATCACCACTGCTATTAAAGATCATTTTCAGCGCCACCACCTTATCAATAGGTGCAACATGCTACTGAACGCATTCCTTCAACAGGTTGCCAGACATCTGAGGATGAAGAGGATCCTGAATACCGTATTTTCTTCCCTGCCCCCTTGTAAATACACATGTTCTGCTAAGGATAATACAGTTGGGAGCAAAATTATTCAACCCCCCACACACCCTAGGCATATTTGGCTAGGTCAGAGCATTACAATTCCCTGATCACACAAACCTGGAAGCATATGAATACTGTTAATTTATTGCAACCTAAGTCTCCTAACATCTCTTCAGATCTCATGACTTAAAAAAGCTTAAAAGTAATATGTTTTGCCTGAAACCCCAACACACCAGGGGGGTTGAATAATTTTGCTCCCAACTGTACATAACCATATATAGGTCTCTCCTTCTCTGCACACACTTAGGAGCATGGGACTCTCAGGATGAACCAAGGTGCTTACAATAAATTGAATTGAAAGATTGTATCAGGATAAGATGCAGAAATTTAATTTGCTAATATTGTCTTTTATCATTTTTTGCTGCTTTTATCATTATTAAATTCTATAAATGGTTTAGAGATTTCCACACGCAATGTGCATTGAAGAATGCTTGCTGCTTTTAAGTGCAACGAAGAACTGCTTACACCCATATGCATCACATATAGGCTCAGTCAGCATCTCTGTTCTCCTACCTGTTTCCTGATGAATGTCCTGGTTTGGGGGGCCAGGTACAGGATTCTTGGATCTGGGACTGGAAGGGCAGACATGCACCAAAAGCAATCCTCACTTATTTGTTGTTGACATATGATTAATATATGTCAAAAGGGGGATTGTTAGGATATTTTTGATTTGGTTATCACTGTCTTGTTATGTCGTTGGTTTAGCTCAGCATTTTATCTCGTCTTACGTTGTGTTCTCGTACAATCTCAGGGACAATGTGTGTTTAGCTGGCAGACAGACAGATAGCTCCCGTCTCCAGCTCATGTCTCCTGGCCTTACTGACTCTGAATGACCTTCTACACAGTCTCCATTAACCATGACTCCAACTCCATGCACCAGAGCTGCTTTTTAAATGACCCACAGTGTCTTTGTTGTGACAGGTTCACACAGTGTTAAGTTTAACTTCTTTATTCTTTGTGAACAGGCAGTTAGATGTACCCTGCCACCTGCACCGTTCAGAACTGCAGATGGAGCACGTGTGAGCTTTCAAGCACGTAAGTGTGCAGCTGTTTTTATCTTTGAATATCTTAATAATTGTGTTCAAAATACCACCCATTTAAATACAGTTTTACTGTTTTGATTTACTAGTGGGAAACAGTGATTGTTGTGTGACCTCTCTTTGATTGATTTTCCTTTTTAATCCTCTTTTGCTCTGTCTTTTGTAAACAGGCCGCGGTACAGGCTACCGCAACAGGATACGAAATTGGCCAACTTCGCCCTTCACTGGACGCAGCCACAAGGTGGTCATCCCGCCCGAAGTCCCTGGCAAGAAGGTATAACTGTTTTTGCAGTTTAGTTTACTTAAAGTACTTTGTATTGCGGTGTATTTGTGATTGTCTTGCTAAGCTTTGATATTTCTCTTGCAGTTTGTTCTGATTGTCGGGGACTCCCATCTACGAGCCCTTGTAGATGGTTTCGTCTAGATGCCAGAGTCTCGGCTGAGCTTTGGCTTCATTTCGACCCCAAGGAGATCTGCTGTAGAGATTCGCACTGAGGTTTTGCACGCTGTAGTTCCTCGTGCACCTGACGCTGTCTGCATCTTGGCCCCCAGCAAAAACCTGACCAGCACCACCGTTGACGTGGCTGGTGGTGACTTTGCCAAACTTTTAACCACTTGTGGTTTTTCTTTCATAGGTTTTTCTTTTCAAGGTTTTCACATTCTGTTTTGTGCAGGTTTTTGTGGTCGACCCCCCCCCCGTCTTGCCGCAGAGCTGAATCTCCAGGAGCTGCTGCTGCAGGAGTATTGTCGTGTGGCTGCTCGTATGGGTAAGAGAAATATGCTTTTTTCATTCTTCCCATTCATTAAATATACAAAACAAAGATATGGGCTACTTTTTAACTATTCATAAGTTTTAATGGATATATTGGTACCATGATGATCCATGTTTTTTTTTTTTAATAATTTTTAAAGGTGTGAAGTACTTCACGTCAGAGAAGCACTTCCCCGTGAGCAATGTGGTGCTGTGGAGCAAGGATGGAGTAAGTACAGTATCTTTTTGAGAAACAAAGTTGTTGAATTGAAAGTTTCAGTCCATGTCACTGACATTAAAACTGTCTTATTACTGCAGGTCCATCTCAGTGATAATGAGGGGATGGCGATCCTCGTTCAGTTGTTCTGGTCTGCTGCCCGTGAACAACTGGAGACACCACCTTCAACAACCCGGGTAACTCCAAAGCCATCACCTCCAGTTAGGAAGATCACTCCTAAACTGGTTGTGAGGAAGAGTGCCCCTGCTCAACGTCGCCCTGATCCACATGGGTGGAGCACTGTTGGTCAGGGCGGCAAGGTAACTGATACGTACTATTTGTGACTTAAACTGTGGCATCTTTATGGAATGACATTTGGCTAAATGATGACTTAAGTACTAATGACAGTTTTGGTGTTTCTTTTTAATTCAATGTGATGTATTTAGGGGATCGAGCTTCACGTAAGCCACTCTTTTCTCGTTGCAGAGCCATCCTTGGAAACCTCAGGGTTCCCCTCAGCTCAGGATGGCTCACCAGCAGGGTTGTGATCCTTCACATATTCCTTTAAGGTGCTATCGTTTGGTTTTTCCCCAGAGAAAATGTAATCAGCACTGTCTGTTTTTTTTCCCAGACATATTTATTGAATTTTCAAAAAATAAAACAGTAACATATAAGACAAAAAAACAACAACATACATTTGGCTCACATAAACATTTGACTTCAAATTTATATCCATACAGGCGAGAGATCCAGGAGTTATTCTATGCAAACAAAATAGGCAGGTAAAATAAACCTATTGTAAACTGCTATGCATGATAGAATGTTATTTACAAGGCAGAGCACTCTCAGCTATGACACAAACCCTCTTGTAAGAATGGTAAAGATATTCAAACCAATATATGATAAAAAGGGTTCCCATGTTCTACAAAAAACATCATCTTTGCTGTGTAATTTACACATCAAATAGTCCAAAGCAACATATTCAAGTGTCACCCTTTGCCATTGAACCTTGGATGGAACTTAATCCATTATCCAATTTAAAAATAGGTGTTAGTGGTGTTATATTCCTTAAGGATATCACAGAATAAACTAATAGACCTGTCAGATTTCTGTAAAAAGAGCTGTCTCTCTAAATGAGAAATATTTTGACACTGAAGCATTGTGGTATCCTTTGTAACAAAATTTCTTACTTGCAAATATTGAAAGAAATCCTGTTGTTGAATGTCATATTTCCTTTTTGACTGACTAAAAGACATCATGGTAGAACCTTCCAGTAGAATATGTACAGTGGATATTCCTTTATTTACCCAAATCCTGAAGTTACTGTCCATCACTCCAGGAGGGAAATCAGGATTATCGCATACTGGAGTAAAAACAGAAGTGAATTGAGATCTACCCTCTAATTTTCTAATGGCATGTGATGCTTTAACTGTGGAAACTGTAACTGGGATAGTGCAAGCAGACTTCAAAGATGTAATTTTCTTAATAAACAAAAGATTACTCAAAGGGTATTTGGACATTGAATTTCCAATATCCAACCAGAGAGATGTGGACTTACTCCTCATCCAGTCAGCTATAGTACGCAGATGGGCACTAAGCTGGAATTTTCTAATGTCTGGGAGATCAATGCCTCCTTCTGTGGAAGACAGACATAACGTCGCTATTTTTAGGCATGGTTTCTTCTTAGACCATATGAAGGAACCCAACCAGCTATTTAGCTGTTTGATGGTCGTATAGAGGAACACAACTGGGATCATCTGTATTGGATAAAGTAACCTGGGTAGGGTGTTCATTTTCAGCAATGCAATACGACCTAACCAGGAAATAGGGAGAGTGTTCCATCTCTCAAGGTCCAGCCTTATACGCTCGAATATAGGTGGAAAATTTGCTTTATATAATTGTTCAAAGGAGGGTGTTACACATATTCCCAGATATACAAAGCCTTCTGGTGACCATTTAAAGGGAAAGGGAGATGGAGTTTTGGGCATTTGTTTCAGACTACCTAATGGCATTACTTCGGATTTACTGAAATTTATTCTGTAGCCAGAAAAAGTGCTAAACACATTGATGGTCTCAACAAGGGCTGGGGTAGATACCTCAGGTTCAGTCAATACAATCAAGACATTATCAGCGTACAGGGTAATCTTGTGTTGTCTCTTGTCAGTGGTGAGGCCATGTATGTTTTCATTTGTCCTGATCGCCTCAGCGAGAGGCTCAATTGCCAGGGCGAACAGCAAGGGCGAGAGAGGACATCCTTGCCTCGTACCTCTTAAAATTTGAAAATTAGAAGAACACACCCCATTTGTGAGTACTGCTGAGAGGGGACTTGTATAAAGTAACTTTATCCAGTTTATAAATGCTTCACCCAGGCCAAATTTGTGTAATACGTAAAACAAATATGGCATCTCCACACAGTCGAATGCCTTCTCGGCATCCAGAGAAAGCACCAGACCATTCAAATACCGTTGTTGAAAAACTTGTATTGTATTTAGTAATCTGCGCATGTTATTGTGTGAATTGCAACCTTTGATGAATCCGGTTTGGTCATCATTTATAAGACTAGGGAGTAAGCTTTCTAGTCTTGTTGCTAATATTTTAGAGAGGAGTTTCAAATCAACGTTCAACAGGGAGATGGGCCTGTATGATGCACAATCCTCAGGGATTTTGCCCTTTTTTAAAATTAAAGATATGTGCGTCTCTCTCAGAGACTGCGGTAAAATACCTTTCTTAAAAGAGTCATATATCATATTTAGAAGAGGGTCAATCAATAAGTCATGAAACTCTTTGTATAATTCACTACTGTACCCATGCGGGTCTGGAGCTTTACCAGATTGCAACCCTTTAATAGCATCAAGGACCTCCTTCTTAGATATAAGAGCCTGGAGAGATGTTTTCTGGTCAGCAGATAAACTAGGAAAATTAAGAGGAGAGAAAAATGTATCCATTTTTTCAGTTACATCAGTTTGTAGTCCAGATTTATACAAATTTTCATAGAAAGTTTTAGATATGTTGTTAATGGTTTTAGTGTCGAAAGCCTGTTTACCCAGGCTGTCTCTAACTGAAGAAATAATTTGGGAATCTGCTGTTTTCTTCGTCAGGTATGATGAATATCTCCCTGCTTTATCTCCATGTTCGTACATTTTTTGTCTAGCAAGTCTGATTTTACCTTCTGCATCTTTTGTTAATAGTAAGTTCAAAGTTCAACTAAGTGCAGAAATCTCTTTAAGATTCTATACAGATGAATTTTTAACATATTCTTTCACAGCATGTTTCAATTTGGACCCTAAGATTTTTCTTTGTTACTCCGGAATTAATAGTTAAAAAAGACTGAAATTCCTCTCTAAAATAAGATATGAATGTATGGTCTGTTAGAATAGAAGAATTAAACTTCCAGTGTCTAGGTTGGTTGACTGGGTTCCTTAAATTATAATGTATGGACATAGCAGCATGGTCAGAGATAACTATTTTCCTATAGAGCTAGAGATAACAGACTGCAGAATAATTTTTGGAATGAAGAAATAATCAATCCAAGTATAGGATTTGTGAACATTTGAAAAAAAATATATAGTCTTTCTCAGCAATGTGTTGGGCTCTCCATACATCTATATAGCCTAGATCCTCACAAAGTGCTGGGACAATTTTAGCCTTAGGGGAAGGAGATTATTTTCCTGGTGGAGATTTATCCATAATGGGATTTAAATAACATTTAAAATCTCCTCCAACAAACGTGTTTCTAATATTAAGGTCTATCACTTTAGAGAAATAAGTAGTCAGGAGATCACTTGGGTATCTCCAGATGGGTTATAGATATTCATTATAACAATTTCTTCCCCATAAAGTATGCCTCTCACTATCACGCAACAACCTGCTGTGTCTTTTGTACAGTCTATAAGTTTGAATGGTACATTTCTCTGGATTAAGATGGCCACACCTCTACTCCTTGAAGTAAAAGATGAAAAATAAACCTGTCCAAAACCTCCTTGCAGTAATTCCAAGTGTTCACTGTCATTTAAGTGTGTTTCCTGCAACAGCGCTATGTCAACACATTCCCTATTAAGGTAACTTAGAATCTTTTTCCGTTTAACAGGTGTGTGAACACTGTTCACATTCCAAGTGCACAACTTCAAAGCTGACATAGTTACTGACTATGAAATAAAATAATGCCTGAACCCATATTGCCCATGAAGTAATCTGTCTGTAACAGTAACAAAGTGAGCCAAATAGAACCAAAACATAACACTACAACATTTATAACAGAAAACGATGCATTCAAAACACACCTTGCCTAACACTGGCATAAAATGTAAACACTGTCCTTCTCCTAAACTTAGGGGAGCTCAAGTGAGAGGTTTCTCTAGCAACAAAAGAAAGACATCTATCCAGGAGGTCGGGAGACATGGCTTTTAGTGAGCCTGCAAAGCTAACAGTCTCAGTGCTCCAAATAAAATGCAATTGCCTAACTGTAACACAAAATTAAAGTCCAACCAATCCACTGTTCAGCATGAAAAACTTACAGTCATGTTCACACATCAACACAGAGGGTCTCCCTCAGTGACCGGACGTATTTCTCCACTGCGGCTGGGTCGTGAAACACCTTGGTGGATCCGCGGCAGGTGACTCTCAGAGACACAGGGTAAATTTGCCTGTAGTCAGCGCTGAGTGCTCTCAGCTGTTTCTTCACTTCATCGTATCCCTTTCTCCTACGGAGGACGGATGCAGAAAAGTCCTGAAATATCATCACTGTCACATCTTCATATTTCAGCACTTGTTTTTTCCGTCCCATCTCCCATGCCGCACTCATCACCCGCTGTTTATCTTGATAGTTATGGAACCGAACCAGCACCGGCCATGGTCTCTGGGTAGAGGGGGGCTTCGGAGCCAGTGAGAGGTGTGCTCTCTCCAACTTCACTCGGCCCGACTTCGTTTCAATGTGAAGGATTTCAGGGAGCTGGGTCGCAAAGAACCGAGTCGGGTCTTCTCCCTCAGCCTCTTCTGGAAGTCTGACAATACGGATATTTTTACGTCGGCCCCTGTTCTCCAGGTCGTCCGCCCATTCACTTAATTAATTATTAAGTTGAAATGCTGAGTCAGCATTTCAACTTATAGTTCTTTGACTTTATTAGGGGCTCGGGCTTTGCATGAGCCACTCTCCCCCATAGCAAAGCTATGGAGGAGAGTGGCTTGTGGCGAAGTCACGAGCCACTATTGTTCTTCCGTACGTTTCTTTTTTTTTCCTTTTTCTTTTTCTTCATCTTCTGGACAAAATTTCGGTTCTCTTCTCCCCCTAGGGCTATGAGAAAACCCCAACAAATTATATATCAAAACGTGCGGCTCGGTCCAGAATGGAGTGCTATGACTTTTCTAAGAATTTCAGCAATGAGGCTCCCTGAGAACACCAAAAGAACACACTTTTTCCCACGGCTCCTGCCTCACCATACTTTCAGCTAAAGACGTCATTCTTGCTTCAAAACGTTGACACATCTGTCCACAGCTTAAGTTTCAAAGGGCATTCTGCTATCTTCAACAGTTTTTGAGAAAACAAGAGTAAACCAACACAAAGTTTTGAGTTTTTTAACTAAAAACTCAGCTCTCAGAGTGTGTGACATAATCAGTCAGAGTGGAGCAGCAGCAGATCACACAGAAGAACTTTCCCAAACAAATCGCTTGTAGGCCCAGAAATTTCACTCAAAAGTCATAAAAATGTCATTAAAATGTTCCCTGACTTCTCCTGCTTCTAATAAAAGTGCTTTTTGTGGCAAAAATTGTACCCTTTAGCCAGTAAATGACCACATCCGGGACAACACCAGATTTTCCTGCCATAGAGGCCCATTCATTCTCTGATCAGAAATTCCTCCTTTATAACCACTTTTTAAAACAAATTTTTAAATACTTTTTATTGGATCGACATTTATAAATTTGACAATGACAGATTCCTCAGATGCTCTGGATTCTCACGGTGTGCTCATTTTTCAGATAGCTGTAACGGTTTGGCCACAGCGAGCGTTTGTTCGGACCATGTCTCACCCCAAAATCCAGCCTGAGAGCAGCTGTCACAAAGAAGTGACCACTCAGCAGCTGTCCTTTGAAGTCCCATCACCATGGAAACCACGCAGCTGCTCATGAATGATGACTCATAAGGACATTATGGGGCACTCTTGGAGAGCCTGGCTATATTATTAAAACAAGCACACTCTCTCAAACACACACAGAATCAGGATTCCTTTTGAATCAAATAACTCAATTCAAACAATGTATTATTAATTAAAGCTTACACACAGGTTTTCTTCTCCTTGAAAAGGCATGTGAAACGCGCAAACATGTATATGTATGTGTGTATTGATGATGTTAAAGGTACCTCAGTTCATACAAAACCCCCTCACATTTAAGCGTGTGTGATGCTCACTACTGCGTGTGTGCGTGCGTGCGTGTGTGTGTGTGTGTGTGTGTGTGTGCGTGTGTGTATCTGTGTGTGTAGGTGTTTGTTTGTTTGAGTGTCTTTGTTTGGTGTGTGTGTGTGTGTGAGTGAGTGTGTGTGTGTGTGTTTGGCTGAGTATGTGTGTGTGTCTGTGTGTGTGTGTGTGTGTGTTAAACAAAGTTTTATCAATGAAGGCCACTCACAGAGGGCTTCTTGTCTTTGAAAAGGAAAGCAAAGAGCGCCTATGTGTACGTGTGTGTGCATTTATGATTGTGATTAAGGGACCTCAGTTCACACAAAACACACACCACAGCTTGCATGACTCTTTGTGTGTGTGTGTATTTTTGTTAATCAATGTTTCACCTTTTAAATCAACTCACAGAGGGGTTCTTGACTTTGAAATGGCACGCGGAGCGCGCCTATGTGTTTGGTGTGTGCATTTATGATCGCGATTGAGGGACCTCAGTTCAGACAAAACCCCCACCACATCTAAGCGTTTACGTATCTGTTTGTGTGTGTCTCGAGTGTAAAACTTAAACTAAATGTGACAGTGGGCACGAAGTGCGCATTTGTGTGAAAGAGTTAAATATGACCTCAGTTGAACTAGAAACTACGTGTGGATGTGTAACCACACATCAATCTCACCAAACACACCTATAGCCAATGAGTAGCTATCATGTTCCCACAGCAATTTGGGAGAGGACACATAACAAAGAAGTATATTTAGAATGCCAGCCGGCATGCCGCCCGAGCCCCTCTCACGGTTTCTGTGGAAATTGTCCAGTCTTCACTTCTTTCTCTTCTTCTTCTTCTTATTCTTCAGCACGTTTTTTGGCACCTATCTCCTTCCACAATTTTTCACCGATATTCACCGTTCAACTTTTAAACTATTCAGCTACTTTAGGACATGTGTTTTCTCATCTCTAACTCTTAAACTTTTTGAATTATTTCACTTTTTGTCAAAAAATTTCCCATTTGAAATGACTGGGGAACTCAGACTTTTGCTCCTAAAACTGCCTCAACTTTGAGCTCCTCAAACTTCATCATACTTCCACTTACAGACTCTATTCTTGCTTCAAAATGTTCACTAATCTTTCCACTTTTCACTCATCTTTCAACTTTTTAACTATCTTTCACTGTTTTTGAGATTTCACTCCTTAGGCAGCACAAAGTTTTCAGATTTTCTTCTAAAAACTCAGCTCTCAGAGTGCGTTACATCATCAGTCAGAGTGCAGCAGCAGCTGATGACACACAAGAAACTTCCCAAACAACCTGCTCGTGAAACCACAAACTTCACTCCACACACTTAAAAAACACATCAAACATAGGTATTTTCGTTGTGCTTCTGTCAAAGTGATTTTTGACGTCACAGGATGAAGCACTTAGTCAGGAAAGGGCCAAGTGTCAGGCAAACCTCACCTCCTCCTCTCATTTACCTCCATTGTTAACTCTTGAGGGATTTTTAAAATCACTCATTTTCAACTCAGATTTTCTGTGCTTTCTACTGGCCCTACAGAAATAAAATGCACATTGACAAATTCCTCAGAGCCTCGTGATTCTCACAGTGTGCTCGTTTTTCTCATATCTATCACGGTTTAGGCACAGCGTGCACTTGTTCAGACTGTGTTTCAGCAGAAATCCCAAAGCCTTCAGCTGCTGGAGCAGCATTCTAACTGCAGTTACTGTTAAATGGTAAATGGTAAATGGACCAGTACTTATATAGCACTTTTCTAGTTGTTCTGACCACTCAAAGCGCTTTACACTGCTAGTTTCATTCACCCAGCCACACCACATTCACACACTGATGGCAGAAAGATCTATGGTAGACCATCAGTTTTTAACTAACACATTCATACCCATTCATACACCACAATTAGGGGTTAGCAATTAGGGGTTCAAGGACTCCAGAACACTTCGGCATGTGACTGCAGGAGCTGGGGATTGAACCCTCGGCCTTATGACTGAGAGACGATCAACACAGTCGCCCTGTTATGATTTGAGCTGTGGTCGCCATGGTAACAGCTGAGCTCAGCTGGGAGTCAAATAACATGCAAACACAGTCCAACACACACACACACACACACACACACACACACACACACACACACACACACACACACACACACACACACACACACACATAGGAGACACATGTTCACATTGTTTGGGCATTTTAAAGGCTGCAGCACCATTTTCAAAGTCCTCCATCTATCTTCTAACACCTTTATGGATCCACAGATCCTTCAAACACATCTTCTTCTACTTAGATGTCAATTTACTCATTTTACTTTCAGCTTAAGGCTGCTTGTTAGCTACTCATCTCTACCCCCTGTACTTTAAAATGAAAAAAACTTTATTTTAAACATTTTACAGTGTAAATAGAGACTGGAAATATCTGCTCATCCACTCAAACTCATTAAACTTCATCTGCTTCTACCCTCTGCATATTTTGACTCACAAACTCCAATTACAAATTAATCTGATCACATGACTTCTTCATGTCCTCTTAAGCTCATTCTTTTTATACTGCTTTCTCATTTCTTTTTCTTTACTCCTTTGCTTCACATGACTTTATGCTATTTACACAAAACTCATGGATTTTGCTGTTATTTACATTTTTTCAACATTTTATTGTTTAAACAGTCTAAAGACTTCTTCAGTTCTTTTTTGCTCCTTCTTTTCATACTACTTTCTCATTTCTTAACTCCTCTATTCTCACTTCTTCACTACATCCTTGCTTCTTTTTCACTTCTTCTTCACGACTTCTTTTTCTTCATCATTCTTTTTTTTGATAGTCAAAAGTCAAAGTCAACTTTATTGTCAAATATGCTATACATGCTCGACACACAGCATAAATGAAATTTCAGTCCTCTCAGACCCACGGTGCTGAGGGTAATAAAAAAGTTACAATAACTAAGCTAAATAAGACTACCTTAAAAATAGAGACAACCTTAAATAAAGACTACCTTAAATACTACAATTAACAATATAAACAGTATAACAGAATAAACAGAATAAACAGACCTGAGGTAAGCAGTAGTGCAAATTTTGCTGGACAAAGTAAACTGAACAGACATGAGGTATTGGAAATAATGCAAATAATGCAAATAGTGCAAATAAGCATGTGTAAAGTGTGCATAAAGTGAAGTGTGCATAAGGTGAAGTGTGCAGTCCTGAGATAGGGTGTGCATGGGCAGAGTCTGTGGCCCAGAGTCAATGGAGGGGGCCAGTGGGGGGGAGTGGGGGCAGAACAGGGAGGGAATTAAGAGTCCTGACTGCCTGGTGGAAAAAACTGTCTTTGAGCCTGCTGGTTTTGGCCCGGAGACTCTGCAGTCTCCTCCTTCCCGACGGCAGCAGGTTAAAGAGACTGTGGGATGGGTGGGTGGGGTCACCTGCAATTCTTGTGGCTTTGCGGGTGAGGCGGGTGTTGTAAATGAGGAGTTCCCTGACCGGGAATCTTTCTTCACTGCTTTTTCCTAAACTGCTTCTTCACTCTTTTTTCCCCACTATTTCTTTCTCACTTCTTTTACCCTCCATCTTCCTCTTCACTTCTATTACTCACTCTCTTTTTCAATCCTTCTACCTCACTTCCTGGTCTTCTTCACTATTACTTCTTCAGTCTATCTTCTTCACTTTTTTTTCACATTTCCATGGTATGCATTTTCTTATTCCTTTCAGCAAATTTATTTCACATTTTTCCACATTTTCAGCTTTGTTTCACTATTTCAAGTCTTCAGCTTCAGCATTTCAACGCATTTGCTGCAGTGAAATGCAATTTCTCTAGTTCACACACCATCTGTGGTCTGTGGTATCCTCCAGCGTCGAAATCCTCTGTTCAGCTTCGGTTATGCGCTTTTTGAGACTGTCTTGCTCCTCCTGGTGTATTTTTAAGAGCTCCAACAGTGGGCTTAGCTTTTCGTCGATAACTCTGGAGATATTGGCTGTAATTTCAGCCACGGTTTCACAAAGTGCCAGTAAGCTAGCATCTGCTCCGGAGTCGGCTATGTTGCTAGCTTCAGCATGGGCACTGCCTGTCTGTTGGCTATGTTCAGCGTCATCCACAGCTTGATTTTTCTTGTGTGGCATGGCGTCGGACTGTCTCAGAAAGTAACTGTCAATGTTCATGTTAGGCTAGTGTGCCATTAAAAGGTTGAGGTGCTATCTTTGCAGGGCTAAATATGAAAAATTAGCGAATTAGCACACCAGCTCTCCCGGACGTGACCCTCTCTCACGCCGCCATCTTGAAAACCATGTGCACCGTCTGTTTTGTGTTGCACAGGAGAAGGAGAGCTTCCTCCCACTGAACCCAGTCGGGTTCAGCAGCACAACTCTCAGTTACATGAGAGAAGTGTCTCCCTCTCACCTGTGTTCCCTTGCTGACTGCAAGCGGTCTCCACAATCGAAGAAGGCAAGTTTAGTGGTTCACATTTCATCTCCTGCAAAAAGCTTTGATATAAGACTTCAAATGTGTAATTAATGACAGTAAATTCCGCAAATGTTTTTCAATATCATCTGTAAAAAAGTCAAAATAACAAAAAACTATTTCATCTTTGATTGAAATTAGGAATGCACCGAAATGGAAATTTGTGGCCAAAGCCGAAGCCGAATACCATATAAACGCTTGGCCGAATACCGAATAGGCCTGTCACTTTTTCAAAAAATCATATTGGAACAAATATTAAATGACCCGTCATTCTTCGAATATATTCGGATACCCCCCCCCCCGCGCGCCCGCCCCTGCGCGCGCTCTCCTTAACAGTCTCCTTAACAACAAGAGAAAGCTTCGACAGCTTTGAATAAGAAGGTAAAACATATAACTGATACTCAAGCCGAACAGCTCGTCGTCATTTCTTAATTATTTGACAGAAACACAAATCTATCAACTTGATCGGGATCAAGTGTGACTCTCTTTTTGTTTCCAATATTACCTGCACGGTACAATTCACGCACGAGCACGCGCACATGATCGCCGTGACCGCTCCTCTCGACAGTTATTGAAACAATAACGGGGTGTTAGAGGGCTGTGTGGGACCAAAACAACTTAACATGAGCCAAAAAGGCTCTAAAGTTATAATCCTGTTCTCTGTCTTACTCTACTGACTCTGATGAGACCGCGCTGCATGTAAAACATTTTTGATAGACGCTTCATGGTGACGTAGGCGAGCCGTGCGTGCGCCCGAAGTCTGCTTTATATTTGAGTAGTGTCCGCAGACAGACCAGCGGAGGAGCGGTGCTTGTTTGAACGTGAAGCAGCGGGTTGTTGTCTGCAGACAGAGGAGTTTCTTTCACATAGGCTGACATCTGAAGGATACCGCAGATATTCGAATAGATAATTAGAATTCGAATATGAACTTTTCACCTCATATTTGGATGAATATTTCAAGCTTGAATAAAAAGTGACAGCCCTAATACCGAATGCAGTTTTTTAATAGTGCATAGATAGCCTAGAATACATTTTTAGACATGTTTTTAAAGAAAGTAATTTTTAATTGAATTCTCTGACATTTTTTAAATATTCCAGTAGCATTTGCTGTTTGATTGCGTCATTGTGTCACACGCAACTATTCGGCCTCGCTTTTAACTCTGCCATTTGATTATGCCATTGATTATTACCATTCAGACATGAGGTCCCTCCTGAAAATGAGATGTAGCACCTTTACTTTAGTCCACTTGTCTCCTCTTACCTCCCTTCCTTCGCCCACACACCAACACAGCATGGTGTGGATTTGCTGTTCATCATGAGACTGGGCTCCACATTCGAGATTTCCTGCTGCTTAACAGAAGGTTTTTTCTTGCCGCCATGATGGAGGGATTCATGATTGGCTATATGGATTCATGTTGGGTGTTGGATGTATATATTTGTATATATATGTGTATGTGTATCTTTATATGTATATATGTATCTATGCATATATGTATATCCTTAAAATGAGGAGCTTTGTGCTCTATTGTAAAGTGTCTTGAGATAACACTTGTTATGAATTGGCGCTATACAAATAAAGATTGATTGATTGATTGATTAACTCACTCCACCGAAGGCTGAATGTGGATTTTTTTTGCAATATTCGGCCGAACACAATCGGTTACCGAATATTCGGTGCATCCCTAATTGAAATCAGCTACATTAAAATATAGTTGTGTTTTCTTCTGTAGCTTTCAAGTTAGTCTTATTGATATCTTATTTGGGTGGCACAGGTGGCGTCCCCTGCTGTCAAGCACCGGGTCAGGATCCCTCCTTGCCCTCACTGTCCAGTGAACAAGGTACATTATTTCCTTCCAAAACTGACTCTCTCTGTACATTTGATTTACAGGATTCACAGTGTCTTCACAGAGAGGAGTAGAGCATCCTCAGTGTCTAAAATGCTATGATCTTTTGTCAGAAAGCTGGAATGCCTCCTGCCTCTCGCTCCTGGAGATCGGAGAGGGGTG
Source organism: Labroides dimidiatus (assembly GCA_030710495.1). Classification (NCBI taxonomy): domain Eukaryota; kingdom Metazoa; phylum Chordata; class Actinopteri; order Labriformes; family Labridae; genus Labroides; species Labroides dimidiatus. The sequence continues at coordinate 31,187,355 of CM061150.1, read as the reverse complement.
CCCCTGTTGAGCCTATTTCGCCAGGCTCAAATCAGGCGGTAGGTTTTCTCTCCTCTCTTTTTCTTCTCTCCTGATTGATTACTGGTTAAAATTGATGTTTCTGTTTCTGTCGTCACAGCCAGCTGCTTCGGCAGCATTAAGACGACCCAGGACCCCAGACGGCCCACCCACCAGCTTCCCAACTGCAGTGCCTAATGTAAGTTACCTCTGACCACAGCTGACACAAACATTGAACATTAGCAGCTTTGTTAGTGTCTTCATTAACAAATACTTTCTTCTCATCTGTCATCAGCTGGTTCACTCACCCCCCACCAAATTATCCTGCAGTTGGGGGGAGACAGACACCCCCATCTGTTCTCCAGTTGCAAAGGTAAGGATTGCTTCTCTTCAACAACACAAATCATCTGACTGAAAAATCTTCATTTCACTGACATTTTTCTGCTCTGTATTCAGAAGGTCAAGACTCTGACCCCCTCACCAGATGGACAGGCCTGGACTATCACAGATACCAGCTGTGATATTCCTTCACGTAAGAAGGTATATTTTGATTTCCACAATCCACTGCCTTTGTATTAGTGGGAATTCTATGCTACAATAATCAACTCCTTTTCAGCACATCTGAATTGTCTGCAGGTGATTCAAAGAGTTCTGGATTTAAGTGTCTCTGCGTGAAGTTGCTTTATATTTGAAGATTCATTGGTGTTGTCATTTATCAGGTGACCAGAACACTTGTCTGTTGATGCTTCAGATGAGGTGGATGCATCCGTCATGACCCAGGGCCACTTGGTTTGAGATGGAGTCAAAGTAAGTTCATTACTCTTTAATGGACCTGTTAGATATTACATTCAGGCACATCTTTATTGTTTAATAAAGTGATAATATTTTTGTGTCTGTGTGGTTTACTTCAATAGCATGAAGACTTTAGGGTGATTGAATCCAATTCTGTTCCCTTCTAAAACCTCATAAATAAAATATAAATATTTGAATCCACTTCAGTTATGAACATAACTACAAAGTGTTTAATGATTTTTATAATTTTAACCCTTTAAACACCAGGGTAAGTGATGGATGACATTTCTTTACAACAACAAAAAAAAAGAATGAAAATTGGAATATTTTAATTATATTCAGTGCTGGGTGGGATTTTCTAGAAAGGTTTATTACTGTGTTAGACTTGTCACATGATGTAAGTAACAATATTGTTATTTATGGATATGTTATTTTTCTGCTACATCAGCATTAAAAAGTCCTGAATTCTGAAAAGGGGATGATTGTGTCCTAATAAAACTTGTACTTTCTTTTTTACTTTGTTCTATTAAATATTTGAATCCACTTCAATCCTGATCATGACTGTAAAGCTTTCAATTATTTTTACAATTGTAACCCTTTAAATGCCTGTGTATACGATGACATGTGGAAAAGAGGAGACTAAACATTGAGAAAATGGGGACGGGACTAGATAAGCTCTGCTTCTCCCGTCTTCCCTTTCGGACATGTAGAATTTGATCTATTGACAATGTGTGATGTTGTATAAGTGTGCTGACGTGCCCGAAATAAATAAATAAATAAAATAAATAAATAAATAACCCATTTCAAACCAAAAAGATTGCGTCACTTGTGGACCAAAACCTTTATTAGTAAATAAAAAAAGTACTACCACTAAATTAAAATATCTCTGTAGTACACAGTAAATTCTGCAGTGTTAAATATGCTGTGTTGAAGTTCATTGACTCTTTCAGAGTTGTTACAACAAAAGATTGAGTAGAATACCCCCTGGTGTTGGTGTAAATTTCTGTTGTTAAAAGATGCAGTGATAATTTGACTCTGGGAAGCCCCGCCCACCACTCCCTCGTTCAACCGTCAGAGATTTGGGTGTCTGCCATTGCTCTCAGTAAGGCAGAACTACGGTAAGTGTCTTATTCTATCTTAAACCGATTGATTTTATATTGGCGTTTCAACAGAAATAACATTTCAGAATAATTCTGTGTTTTTTAGCTGGTTGTGTGAGCATCTTAACCCCAAATTCAAAACTTAACGACTTCAGGAGTGAATGCCTAGCTTAAATTGCGCGCTTTTTCAACTTGACTCTGTCCACTAAAAGTAATTTACTTAATATTATAACCCTACCCTTGAATGAGAGTTTTTTGTGTCACACATGGATACAATTCTTGAAAAAAAATTGCAGTAGGTTGAGTAGAGCTAACCCTTTTTGGCTCACGTTTAACAAAGAACATGTACACATGCACCTTATTTTTTCAAACTGGTCCATGAGCACATGTTACTTTCATATTATATGAACATTTGCCTGTGTTGGTGTGAAGAGTCGGCTCAAGGAGCTAATGTTCGTGTAAATAATTAAGGTGATTAAAATTACTCATAGGCCAAGCCGTTAAAATATCAACTTTCGTCAATATATTCATTGTGAATGATGTGGTATAAAGCTCGTATGAGTGCGCCCTGCAGCATGGTCTTGAAGGTAGGTTGCATCGCTCGTAACGTTGCTTCAGCAGACCTTAAAATGTGTTAATATCTGTGCTTTTTCGGTGATTTTTCGTATGGCCTACGGTAGCATTAACAGCACAAACTTCCGTTTTATTTTGAAGGATAAAGGGGAAGTTGTCCGTGCGAAATGATGCTAATGGACTGCTGCTAACACCATGGATACATCCATGGCTAACACATGCCGTCAGTCACAGCAGCTATCAAACTTTGATTTTCAGTCGCACACAAGTTAACGTGGAGTAACATGCTAAAGACACATTTCTGTAACGCGCAGAGGTGGTTAGAGAGGACACAGGTAACGTGAGGCCCAGGCAAAGTATTTGTGATGTGATTTCATTCGTTAATAAGATGACGTGATTAAATATAAATAGAACTGGTCCCTGCCAGCCTTTCCTGTAAAAAGCTGATCATATGGCAGGCAAATTGACCATTTTTCCTAAAATTGAGTCTTGCTGCAGGGTTACTCTGTTAAGTCTGAGCATCTGTTGAGGTTTATATATATATATATATATATATATATATATATATATATATATATATATATATATATATATATATATATATATATATTAATATCATGAGTATGTAACATTATTTGTTGCAGGAACCATGTTGATAAAGACCAGACTTGGTGATGTACAGAAATTTGTGAGAATAACAGAACCAGATCTGAAAGAGTTTTTGATTGCAGGTAAGAAATGTTCATGAATCAAGCATTGCACTGCAAACTGTATGTAAGAAAGTTGTTGCAAATTATAGTGTTATCATCCTAATGTGTCACTACACAAAGTAAATTTTTTAATATTACTATATTTTTGAATTTGTGTTTTGGCCTGTTGTTACTAGTCCGTATCTTTTAGATGGTTGCTAGTTTTAGCTTCAGTTACTAGTATTTTGGATTACAAAAATCTGACCTCCAAAATAACATGCTGCAGTAATTGAATTTGGCTGCACTAACCGTTTTTGCCACAGTCTTACATGCAGCTCATTTTAAGGTGCTGATAGTAACTGTAACACTTATTTTTGAGAACAGATCCAGATTTATGGTAAGTGTATTAAAACATTAACTCGTATTACTTGGATGTAGTCTCAACATGCTCAATTGTTTTGCTCTCTGTTTAAAGTTGGTGGAATCAATTCTTACCAAGAAACCTGGTGGGGAAAGCATAATAAGTGAATATAATCAAAGCAAGTCCCTGACAGATGAGACCAGAAGAAAAATGGTGAAAATACTGACCGCTGACATGACAGAGAAGAATGGGTAATTTATAGATAGTTTTTAGTCAGCTCATTGCAAGTATTAAGGTACATCCAAATCTTTGTTAAATTCTGTAGATACATCTGAGAAATCTTAACCTTTTTTCTATCTTGCAGTACATCACCCCCTAGACAGGTGAAAGAAATGTATGCTCAAGGAATTGTGAGCTTATTCCCCTACCTCAGGGATCCATTTTCCAAGAGGGGTTATGTAAGTCATAATATTGAATGTTGAATGGATAGCTTAGTATTTTGTCAAATTTACCTATCACCCTATTCCTTGTAGTCTTATGCTTAGGTTCATAATCTTTAATTATCAGTGCCTGTTGTTCTGCTCAGTGAATTCAATCAATAATGTAACGTTGTAAGACAGAGTTGTTTTCAAGGCAATTACAAAGGTGGTATGGGAGTAATTACACCAAATGTGCACTTTTGAAATTATCAAGTGTATGGAAAGCAGCTCCAGCTCAAAAATGTGCTAGAGCAGTGATTCCCAAACTGTGGTATGCGTACCCCTAGGGGTAAGCAAACACACTGCAGGGGGTACGCAGAGACATTTAAAAAGATCCCGATCCCGCAAGGGGGGAGTTCAGAATACCTTGTGTTTTTAATTGCCTGGCATTTACAAATCATTTGTTCTATCCAAAAGCCATAAAACCAGCGGAATCATCAGATTCTCAAGTTTCTGAGGGTACCAGAATGTATCACACTTGATGTCTGCAACATGTTGTGGCCCCAATCAGTTTGCAGTGACGAGAGACTCAGAGTGATGTTACTCCGATTCTTGTTTAAAAATTCACAGAAAAAATACAACCACACTCGAGCTAAACTGTAAAAAAGATTCTACCCCCTTTTAACAAACACTGAATGACATATATATGCCTTTGTGCTTCAACATATTTTAGAATTTAGCGTGAACTTTGTGCAGGAGTCCAGATGAGACCACATTGAGTAAACATAATATATACGTACGAGTGCGCATGCGTCGACGGCGCAGGCTGCCTGTTACCGCTGCTCCTGTTCGTTTCTAGCTTTTTTAGTACTAAATTGGTTTATTTCAATCTTTTACTGCTTTTTTCTCTGCTGGCAACTTTTCTAAGAAGTGCCCTCTCAATTAATGCTGTTGGGGGAGTTTTTTTCTGGACTTTACACCATGCAAGCGAGTTCATTCATTCCCACTACCGCTGAGCAGAAACTCCGCTTTGTTTACAGCCGGGATCAGCTGTTCGCGCTGATGCCGGCCGGCACTTCTCCCACACCAACTTTTACAATCCCTGCGGAGTTATGGAGACGTCGGACCCACAGGGGATGCAGAGGAGGGACGAAGCTACGAGGGAAGAGAGTGGGACCGGGACGCCGGCGACGTTTGGAGAGGAGTTTCAAGCCGTGTCTCCCCACTCTCATCATGGGTAACGTGAGGTCCCTGGCTAATAAGATGGACGAGCTTACGGAGTTAGCCAGAAGTCAGAGGGAATACCGGGAGTGCTGCTTGATGTGCTTTACTGAAACGTGGCTGATCAGGACATTCCTGATAACGTTTCCCTCAACGGCTTCCAGATCATCCGGGCTGACCGGGATGCCACTGAGAGCGGTAAGAAGAAAGGAGGGGGTCTTGCCGTTTTTATCAACAATCGGTGGTGCCACCCCGGTCACGTTACTGTTAAGGAACGTTTATGTTGCCCGGATATTGAACTGTTGGCCGTGGGTCTCAGGCCTTATTATCTGCCCAGGGAGATCTCCCATGTTATCATCCTGGCTGTTTACATTCCCCCCTCCGCTAACCCGACAACGGCGTGTGACGTCACGTACTCCGTAGTGTCGAAACTCCAGACTGCTAACCCGACTGCCCTAATCATAATCTCAGGCGACTTCAACCACGTCTCCATGGCTAAAACTCTTCCAAATTACAGACAGTATGTGAGCTGCTCAACCAGAGGGGAGAGGATCCTGGACCTGCTGTATGCTAATGTTAAAGATGCATACAGCTCTTCATGTCTACCCCCATTGGGAAGATCAGACCACAACATGATTCACCTCATCCCCTGCTATGTGCCACTAGTGAAAAGAATGCCTGCTACTAAGAAGGTAGTTAGGAACTGGTCGGAGGAGGCCTATGACACACTGCAGGGCTGCTTTGAGGTGACTGGCACTCTGTGACCCCCATGGAGAGGACATCAACGGGCTCACAGAGTGCATCACCGATTACATTAACTTCTGTGTGGACAGCTCTGTCCCAACAAGGACTGTCCTTTGTTATTCTAACAACAAGCCGTGGATAACAAAGGACATAAAGACCATCCTGAATGCTAAGAAGAGAGCTTTCAGACATGGTAATCAGGATGAGGTGAGAAGAACCCAAGAGATCCTGAAACGGAAGATCAGGGAGGCCAAGGACAATTACAGGAGGAAGCTGGAGCGTAAGCTACAGCAAAACAACATAAGGGAGGTTTGGAGTGGCATGAAGACCATCACAGGCTTCAAGAGGACCAGCAGCGGGTGTAGATGGCAGTGTGGACAGGGCAAACCAGCTCAACCTGTTCTTCAACAGATTCGATTCAGCCCCTGCTCCCCCGCCCACTGTCTGCCTGGAGCCAGATGCCACTCTACTGACCCCTCCTCCTCCTCTAAGACCACGATCATCTGAAGGGGGTCCTCCTCACCCCCCTGCCTCTGGCTCCCAGTCTTACATTTCTCTCTTAGCAGACGACTCCCCCCCCCCCCCCCCTCTCCTGACTCTTCCGTGACGCCTTTCACCGCTGACCAGGTCAGAAGACAGCTGATGAGACTTCGCGCAGGTAAGGCTGCAGGCCCTGATGGCGTCAGCCCCAAGGTGCTTAAAGCCTGTGCCCCACAGCTCTGTGAAGTGCTCCATCGCATCTTCTGCATGAGTCTGAGTCTCCAAAGGGTCCCTGTGCTGTGGAAGACTTCTTGCATCGTTCCTGTACCGAAGACGCCGCACCCCAGTGACGCCAAGGACTACAGACCGGTGGCGATGACGTCCCACATCATGAAGACTCTGGAGAGACTCATCCTGGACCTGCTGCGGCCAATGGTCACGCCTCTTCTAGATCCCCTCTAGTTCGCCTACCAGCCCCGACTGGGAGTAGAGGATGCCATCACCTTCCTGCTAAACCGCATCTACGACCATCTGGACAAGCCAGAAAGTACTGTGAGGGTCATGTTCTTTGACTTTTCCAGTGCTTTTGACACCATAGGACCGGCTCTACTAGGTGAGAAGATGGCAGCAATGCAGGTCGATGCTCCTCTCATCTCATGGATCGTTGACTACCTGTCTGGCAGACCACAGTATGTACGCCTTACACACTGTAAGTCAGACAGAGTGGTCAGCAATACCGGAGTCCCACAGGGGACGGTCTTGTCTCCCTTTCTCTTCACCCTCTACACCACTGACTTCATCTACAACACCGAGTCCTGCCACCTTCAGAAGTTTTCTGATGACTCGGCTGTGGTTGGATGCATCAGCAAGGGTGACGAGGCTGAGTACAGGACTGTGGTGGGTGACTTTGTTGAGTGGTGCAAGCAGAACCACCTCCTGCTCAACGTGGCTAAGACCAAGGAACTGGTGGTGGATTTCAGGAGGAAAAAGAGGTCACTGATCCCTATCCCCATTCAGGGGGTCCATGTGGACAGAGTGGACAATTACAAGTACTTGGGGGTGTACTTGGACAACAAACTAGACTGGAGTAAAAAACTCTGATGCCGTCTACAAGAAGGGTCTGAGCCGCCTCTACTTCCTGAGGAGGCTGAGGTCCTTCAACATCTGCAGGACGATGCTGAGGATGTTTTATGAGTCTGTGGTGGCCAGTGCTATCCTTTTTGCTGTGGCATGCTGGGGCAGCAGGCTGAGGGTGTCTGACACTACTAGACTCAACAAACTCATCCGCAAGGCCAGTGACACTATCGGAGTGGAGCTTGACTCTCTGAAGGTGGTGTCAGAGAGGAGGATGCTGTCAAAGCTGCATAGCATCCTAGACAATATCCGACATCCACTCCACAGTGTACTGGTCGGTCACAGGAGTGCTTTCAGTGCAAGACTGATCCCCCCACGTAGCACCACTGAAAGACACAGGAGATCATTCCTGCCTGTGGCCATCAGGCTTCATAACGCGTCCCTTTGACTCTCACTTCATAATAGCTGTTAACTTGGAATAGCTGTTTTGACATACTGGTTTAATGTGCAATACCTGCTTTTTTTGTTTATGTGCAATATCCATTATTATGTGCAATATCTGTTATTTTATGTGCAATATCCATTTATTACTGTTCATTAAGTGCAGTATCGGTTTAACACAGATCAGAAGTGCAATACCTGTTCTACAATATTATACACTGCCTTACCCACAATGTAAATAGTTTCTTCTATCTCATTTATCTTGTTAGTACTTATTACTTATTGATCGCTCCTGGTACTTACCACTTATTTGTATTTTATTCTATTGCTTGTCTTATTGTTTATCTTATCACTTATTTTATTTCCCTACTCCTGTACTATGTAAGAGCAACGGTCACATTGAATTTCCCTCTGGGATTAATAAAGTATTTCTGATTCTGATTCTGAATTCCAACAGTTAAAACTCGTAAATCTTTGAATGTAGCTCCACCACTTATATTGAGCTTTGATGAAGGCCTGAAGTACTAACAGAAAGCCTGGAGGCTGGATTTATGAGACATATTGGAGAAGGAAATCTGTCCTGAATTGATTAAATTTTTTTACAGTAAAATATGTTCAGACAGCCTCCCCCTTAAAGCTGTGGGGAGTTTGTACCTCAAGTTTCAAGTGGATTCATCACTACATGTGTTCTAAAATGTAGAAAAGTTTGGTAAATTTCTCTTTTCAAAAGTCATCTGATGTTGCTCACTCAAAATGCTGGTAAATGTAAATGTTTCATGAGAAATAATTCCCTTTAAGAGATTTTCTTTGTAAATTCTGCATGCTAATGGGAGGTGGGGTGGTGGCAGGTTTACAGACACATTTCTTTTTCTAGATGTTTTAAGTTTGTGAGAGTAGGGGATACATGGCTGGGGCTCAAATGTCAGAATGGGTACAGGCTGTGAAAAGTTTGGGAAGCACTGTGCTAGAGGATGGGCCTACAGGAACAATGTGGAGAACAGTGAGAGAGTAGTGTTGGATTTGTGTTCAAATTCTTACTTTTTGTATTCTGTGTCTAAAATATCTAAAAAAAATACAACATTAACCAAGTTTCTATTTTTGTTGTATTTTCAACCTTCAAGGAGCATTATTATGACAGCGAGAGTGGCACTGGGTACTTGGCCTGGAGGCTTAAAACTATACAGAGGTCCAGTGCTAGAGACAGACGATCATCATACGATGGTAATGTATAATAACACTGGAAGAAGATCTAAAGCTTTGTTTCTTTGTCTTCAAATGTATATGGTTGTCAAAATGTGGTATAATATTGTGTAGCATCATCTGAAGGAGCGTCTCAAGATGTTGGGCTTGGAGGACCAGCTGCCAGACGAGAGCCCGAGTTTGTTCCAGAGACTGTCCTTAGTGAAGATGAGTTTAAGGAAGCCATTGCACTGATGAAGAATTCAGCTGACGAGGACACAATCAAGAAAAAGATGAAACTGACATTTGGCTTCCGCCGCAAGATGGTCCTTGACCCCCAACAGTCAAGCAACATACTGTCTGTCTTTCCACGGTTCAAAGATGTCAAAGGCTTGGTTAGTATTTTTAATTATTTTGTTTGTGTTTTGATAACTTTACAGTTTTGTAAAAGAAACAAAAAGTATGTTTGTAATTTAGTGACAGTCACACAGTTAACACACATTTCATTTGGCTTTGAAATCATGAAATTCTCATTGCTTATCCTAAGGTGGAACAGGATTTTGTTCTGATGTTTGGGGAGGATATCTCAAGCAAGTTTCTGGAGAAATGGACAACCACATTCAAGAAGAAGATCTTCCAACAATGCAGAAAGCTTCCATCTACCAGGGGGCTTGAAGAGCTTCTCCTGGCAGCGGATCCTCCAGAGGATATCTCTGAAGAGGATGCCGACATTGGTAAGGCTACTCATCATTCATTTTAAATATTACATGAATAATAGGTCAGTAAAAATATTGATCTGGTGATTTTTCTATAAGAAAATGTGCAATTGAAATTATGGAATCACTGAGTTTTTCTGATGCTATTCCACTTATCAAATTTGTGTTTTTACAGGTTGGGACAGTGACCTCTCATCTATTATTCTGCTCTTGCACCTGATTCCACCCTCTGCTCAGGGTTGCAAGAGACCAGGAAAGGTGTCTGCTTCTCAAGCAGAGAAACATCTTGTGGTCTTTAAGAAGGTTTGTTCCTAGTTTTACAAAACTGTTTATTCACTGGAACAGTTTTTTGTGTGTAATATTGCATCTACATAACTATAAGTGTCTCACAATGTCTTTGTGTTTTGTCTTCTCAGACAGGAACCAACATCCAAGAGCATCTTGATGCCATCACTACCAGCACACAACCCTCTCTCCTGGCTGTTGGACCCAAGAAGAAAGCACTTCACCAGTTCTTCATCATCCTTGACAAGAATGCCATCGCTTGCAAGTCATCCTCTTCTCTTGGTGCCTTTGATGAGTTGTTTAAAGCACACTATGTCTTTGCCACATCATAAAACCCCATGCTGTACAACATGTTGACATTCATCCAGACCACTGTGTACATGATTGATGTTGGCAAAGTAAAGGAGAGTCCCCGTGTTGCAGAAGTTCGAGCTAGGTTGCTTCATTAGTACTTGAACAGATCTGTTTGACATGAAGTGCTTTGTTTGTCAGACTGACTTAACCTGCGCAAATGCACTTGTTAGGCATTTACGAGTAGTTCATGGTTACTTGGATGGAAAAAATCTTCGCCTTAAATGTGCTCAGTCTGGATGTGGCCGTGTGCTTGGAACTTTTTCTGGGTTAGGAAACATTTAAACACCAAACATACTGATGATATTGACCAAAAAGATGAAGATTTGAAATCAAGCACAGCAGACCTTGGTGATGCAGGAGGGCTAATGACAGCAAATGTAGAGGAGACAGCTACAACATCCACACTGTTGACAAAGTCCAATAGCACTTTAGATATGTGTGCTACTGCTGTTGCACAACTCAAAGCAGCTGGATTAAGTCAGTCTAATGTTAAGAGGTTTGTTTCTTCGATGGAAGAAGTAATTTTTGAGATTCGCAGTTAGCTTTGCATTGCTTGTCTCCAGAGGATACAGAAACTAGGAACAAAATAGATCAGTCCTTCCAAACGTTGCAAAATCCACTCACATCTTTAAATTCAGATACAAAACTAAACAAACACTTTAGAGAGACATGGGGACTTGTTGAACCTGTTCAGAAAGTGCTTGGCACAAGATTCGACAGCAGAAGAAACAAATCTACTGGGACATATGACCAAGTGATTGTAACTGATATGTTTGCATATGTTCCCATTTTGGACACGCTGAAGAATATTTTACAAAGAACAGAATGTGCAGAAATGTTTAAGCCTAGGTATATTCCCAATGACGGTGTATATGCAGACTTGAGAGATGCCTCCTATTTTAAAGAAAGTCCCCTATTTTCTAAAGAAAAAGATGCCTTGCAGATTCAGCTGTTTTATGACGACTTTGAAACTGCAAATGTCTTGGGACCTAAAAAAGGTTTACATAAATTAGGTGCTATATATTTTACACTCAGGAACTTCCCCCCAATCTTTAATTCATCTTTGACTAATAATTATTTATGTGCTCTATTCCATGCACAGGACATCAAGCGATATGGCTTTGATTTAATACTTGAGCCACTTATTAATTATTTGAAAGTGCTTGAGACAGAGGGAATTCAAATTCCAAATTTTGAACATGCCATTTATGGTACTGTAGTTCAGGTCACTGGGGACAATCTTGGTTTGCACAGTCTCTTTGGTTTTGTGGAGTCGTTTGGAGCCCGATATTGCTGTCGTTTTTGTCTCCTTGAAAAACACTGTTTTCAAAGTGTTTTCTGTGAAGATGCTCCTGAAGTTGTTTTAAGAACTGTTGATATGCATGCACAGCACTGTCAGACTGTAAAAACAGATCCTCGGCTGCCTCATGTATACGGTGTTAAACACGCTTGTCTGTTGAATTCACTTCAGTATTTCAACACAGCCAACAACTTCTCAGTAGACATAATGCACGACATTTTAGAGGGTGTTGGTCAGTTTGAAGTGAAACTTATTCTGAAGTACATTCAAGGCAACTTCCTAAGCGCAGAACAAGTGGCTGGTAGAATACATGCTTATGACTATGGTTTCAATCAGCAGCGAAACCGTCCACCTCTGCCAGCAGATAAGTTGCTGGATGGAAGTAATGATTTGGGATTGAATGCCATACAGTCTTGGTGCTTGTTACGCAATATGACTTTGCTATTTGGCGATTTGATTGAGATAGATGACAAACACTGGCATCTCCTACTTTTGCTTTTGCATATTGTTAACATTGTATTTTCCCCAGTCCTGTCGGAAGGTATGACCGTATATCTCAAACATTTAATCACTGATCATCATCGACTGTTCAAGCAATTATTTCCTGAAATAAATCTCTGGCCAAAGCATCATTTCATGATACACTATCCCTGCTGTATAAGGCACATTGATCCGATTTTGCACACATGGTGCATGCATTATGAAGCCAAACATAATTTCTTTAAGCAACAGTTAAAAAACTTCAAAAACATAACAAAGACATTAGCAAAAAAGCACCAAGCTTATATAGCAATGTATCATGAGTCTTTTAGCAAGGAAAGATTAATGGTGGGTCCAGGAAAGATGGTGAAACTTTCTGAGTTAAATCAGGGTGCAGAGATTGCTGCAGAATTTGGATCTGTATTGTCTACCAGTGTATTTTCTACAAAATGGATAAAATATCAAGGTGTAGAGTACCGCCGTGACTTCATTATCTGTGCTGAGGTAGCAAGTGAGATGCCTGTATTTTGTAAGATTGAGACGATTGCCTGTCAAAGATGACTGTGTTTTGCTCTGTGGAAATTTGATGGAAACCATGTGTTTTGATCACCATTACCATGCTTTTAAGGTCAAGCTGCATCCAGACAAGGTTGTAAAGATGTTGCACATCAATGATCTGCTTTACTTCAAACCATTTGATGTTCAAATGAAGTATGGTACGACAGATACTTCTTCTTATGTTGTTCCATATTGCCATTTTATGGAGACATAGGTTCAATGTTTTAAAGTGGTGGTGTTTGATTTTTATGTGTTTTTGTGCAGACGTAAGATTAGTTGCTTGAGGCACAGCAAGCACACCTGCAACCATCTTCTTCATAAATGTTGTGATGTTCACTTGAAGCCCTGCAATGTAACCCATTTGTATGGTTGTTTCGAGGTGCTTGGCACGGCAAGTACACTGTTAGACAACCTTACTGTGACATTGTGGTTTTGCTAAAGGTTTTAAAGTGGTGCTTGTAAACAAGTTGCTCTGGTTGCTTGTCACCACAGATACATGCATTGTACAACTAAAAGTTAAAAATACAAATGTTAAATTCATCTTGAAAGAGGAATTTAAAAAAATTAAAAGTTAAGTTATTCAATGCATTTTTATTTTGACTTGTTTTTATTCAATGGTACATTAAAAAAGCAATTTCTGGATGGATGCAATTTGACACTACACAAGTGTAAAAATAACACCACATATGTATACCTGTGTAGTGCTAAAGAGTAAGTTTTTTCACTGCTGCAGAGTAAATCATCTACACACTAGTGTGTAAAATTAACACTTATCAGATTTACTTAGGTCTCCAGTGTTAATCTTCTATAACTCGGTGCAGTGTAAAAGAGTATTTAAGTCAGAGTTAATTTGATATCACAGTTGAGTAAACGTTCATCACTGCTGTGAGTCATATTTACTCTCTCCTGAGTTATTTAACCTGTAGTGTTAAGTTTCATTAACACTGGATGGTGTTAGCAAGTGTAAATTTTTTACTCAAATTTGAGTTAATTTTACTCTGAAATTTCAACACTGAGGAAAGAGTTAATTTAACACCAATTCTGATAAGGACCAAATACACTCGGGTATAGTGTTAAAATTAACTCTTTAAGTGTTGATTTAACACTGCAAAATTTGCTGTGTAGTACTAACATCATGTTTTTTTTGTCTCCAACCAGTACTTTTAAAGCATAAAACATTCACTAATAACTTGATGTGGACAAAATTGTCCCCCAAGGTATGAGTGTTTAAATCACTACCCTTTAAAATTGCATGATCTTTTTTTTAATAGTAAAAGTTATTTTTTTCTCACAACGTTGTTGTTTGCTTGATTAGATGACATAAAGGTTGTCAGGCTGAGGGCATGAACACACTATACTCATTCGCATATTAAAACGGTAAAGAAGCAGTCTCACATCAGACAAAAAATGTAGTTGCTCTTCATATTTGCCTTGGCAAGTGTGGCTGGGGAATAGATGGCCTGACAAAACATTTCAGTCAAAGCATTTTGTTTTTTGCTTTAATCCTTGTAATTTAATATTATTAATATTACTAAATATATCACATAAATCATGGAGAAATTACAAATTAAATGACAATAATTTAATACAAGAAAAATATTAAATACTTAGAGGACATTCATAATACTGGAACAATAATGGGACTCGTTAGAAAAATTAACACAAACAGTAGCTTAATTAAGGGAAATAATTTTTAACATGTGTGCATTTATTTATAGAAACTAGTACTCCTATTAAAGTACTGACAGAATAAAGAAAATTAAATATTAATATGTGATCCATTTTAACATTATTTCAGGAAAAAACCAAGACCGAGACTCTGCATTAGGAGTCAGTCCAGGCCAGCCACTCTCGGAGTGATAAGAGATACAAGGCCTTCTCCCGCAATCATCAGTGCACCTGTAGTGCTCTGACCTTTTTAGCATACCAAACTGAGGGCTGTCAATTCACCAGGCCTGCACTAGATAGAATCCTGGCACAGGGAGAGTCTTTGTATGTTGGAATCAAACAGCAGCTGATTCACAATAAAACCTTCCGGAGCAATCACCTAACAGTTGAGGAGATGCCAAAGCAGGTCCTCACAGAAAGTCATTTGTACAATGTCAACATAGGTGATGTCAGGTGTGGCTATCTGAAAGCCAAAACATCCAGCCCCGAAAGACGGCAGTGGTGGCTGCCGCTCGCCTCCCAACTAGAGTGTCTGACAGCAGAGGTCAGCCAGGCTTTCATCCTAATCACTCCAGAGTGCATTGCATTTTTCCGTGATGACAAGTTGGGGAGATATGGAGTGTTTGATTCCCACTCCAGAGACAAAAGAGGTTTACCCTGTTTTAATGGCAAGGCAATCGTCATGACCTTCAGGGACCTCAGTGACTTGGCTGACCACCTCCACAAACTCTTCAGTGATCGTGGAGACTCTGCTAGTTATGAGTTTGTGCCTGTTTCCTTTCACATTGACAGCCCTAGTGAACATCCTCAACAGTCCACGGGAACCAATGTCCATGATGACCTGTCTGAAACTGCTTTCCATGTATTGCATTCAGACAGTGGGACAGCTGTCAGGCAAGATTAAGGAAGATGTTAAATTTCCTCAGCTGTCCAACATGCATCAATAAAGCTCTCAAAACTAGGCAAACAGAGGAGAAAAAAACATGAGGAGGGCATGTCAGCAACAAGAGAAAGAAAAAGCAGTGTCTGATAAACTCAGGAGTATGAAAAAAACTCATGATGAAAGGAAGAGGTATGCCAGCTGTGCCAAATTTGGCAAAAAAAGAATTCAGGCACAGAAGACTAAATATGTAGATGACAGCCATGGCCAACAGCGGCTGTCATTATTTAAAATTTACTATGCTAAATTTAAAGAGTGAATAAAGGAACAATTTGTGAATCGGTACCATAGTGATCCTGCTTTTCAGAGCAGACTGAAGACACCTTTTATACACAGGTACCATACAGATCCTGCTTTTCAGAGCAGCCTGAAGACGCGTCTTGCACACAGGTACCATACAGATCCTGCTTTTCAGAGCAGCTTGAAGAAGTGTCTTGCACACAGGTACCATACAGATCCTGCTTTTCAGAGCAGACAGAAGACTTTGTCAAAACAAAACGTACAAGATTGATCCAGAGTTTAGGCTACATCACATCCAATGCTGTAGTTTGTTCAGAAAATGCAAGTTGGTCACCAATGTTGGCTTTCAACTTTATGTCAAATGGCAGAGAGCACTGAGCATCAAGAGGAAATACCAAAACCTCGAAAACATTCGCCAGCCAGTGCTTAATTCTCTGATGGTGGCAGCAATAGCAGCATTCTGTGAAAATGTAAGTCACTGACCCGCACGTCTGCACAGTCTGCCACAGGACAATTTTTCTGAAACAAGTCAAGTTATGTAAGAGAGAGAAATACTCTGCCAACATTATAGTGGCAGAAGCCTGCTTGACCGGAAGCTACATTCACCTTTGTGACAAGGAGTGCTCTTCCCTTTGCTCTCTTCTACCAGAGAGACTGCAGGAGTGGATCTGCCACAATTGTGACAGCCACCTCAGCAAAGGGAGATCCCAACACATACAGTAGCAAACAATTTGGAGTTGGCACCCATTCCCCCAGAGTTGGCCGAACTCAATGTGTTGGAAAGGCAGCTCATCGCCAAAATACTCCCATTTGCGAAAATAATTGCCCTGCCAAAAGGACAGCAGTGAGCAGTCAAAGGAGCTGTTGTGTGCGTTCCATCAGAGGTGGAAAGTGTCGTCAACAGTCTTCCACGTTCCACCACAGAAGCACAGCTACTGCAGGTGAAATTGAAGCGTCACATTCGTTTCAAAGGCTACCAGCAATTTTACACTGTCAACATGACAAACATGCTGGCAGCCCTGGGGAAACTCAGAGAGGAGCACTCTGAGTACGCGGATGTGATCATCAACAAGGAGGCCACGTTCGAAAACCTCTTTCATGAGTCAGCCAAAGACCAAGACTCACAGCATGACCACACAGATGCTGCACAGTGGGGAGAAGACAGCATACTTGACGAGGACCTGCTACAATTGCCTGAAAGTTACACTGAGCTTGACCAGACTGATTTAGCATCAGACGCAGGACCGAGTCAGCAACAAGAGCAGAAGCAACAAACTGCTGTTGCTCCAGAAACCAACCATCCATCACCTGACCTTGCACAAGAAATCCTGTCCTAGGATGTTGATCAGGGCAACGTGCTTGACAAGTCTGATGACGACCAAAACTCGCAGCACTACCCTGCTGATGCTGGACAGTGGGGAGAGGACATTCTCACTGCTACAAGTGTCTGACAGCCATACTGAGCTAGACCAGGCTGATTTAGCTGCAGACACAACAGCAGAACAGCAGGAGGAGCTAAGACCTAGTCTTGCTCTTGACACCTGCATGCAGCCACCAGACATTGTGCAGGAAATTCTTTTCTATGGTTATGGCATATTCAGCGTTGCCCCCGCCCAAGGCAATAGACCTGTGGGAGTCTTTGCAATCCCCAAACTGGAAGCCATGGTGTTTCCTGTGCAGTTTCCAACGGGAGAGAACACGCTTGATGAAGAAAGACCCGTTAAACTGTCGCCCAGCAGATACTTCAACGCCAGGCTGTTTGGGGCAGACACGCGGTTTGACGAAGACCAAAGTTACCTTTTCTCTGCGCAGTTTGTGACAGCGACGCACATTGCGAGAGGTAGCATGTCGATTCAAATGCGCAAAGGAAAAGCACGCACTAAACGTGTTGTCAAGAACTCCATGCTCCAGGACAAAGAGGAGTTGTAGAGATTAATTCAAGGTCGAGAGGCAACACGTTTCATGCAGCCTCTCAGGGGCACGCCCGCATACTGGAGTAAAAGCCTGAAGGATTTCCATGTGATGCTCAGGCAGCTCGGCAAACCAACATTCTTTCTGACCTTCTCTGCGGCTGAGATGAGATGGCCTGAAGTCATTCAGGCCATCAAAGTTCAACAAGGTCAGATTGTTGGAGACTTTTCAGTGCTCGACTGGAAAGCCAAGTGTGACATTCTGCGCAGCAACCCCATCACAATGAAGCGCATGTTTGAAAAGCGAGTCAACTCCCTGGTGGTGGATCTGATCCTCTCACCAGCGCAGCCAATAGGTGAGGTTGAAGATTACTTTTATCATGTGGAGTTTCAGGCCAAGGGATGTCCACACATTCACATGATTGTCTGGGTTAGAAATGCCCCTGTCTATGGAGTGGACACTGACTTTACTGTGTGCCGGTTCATTGACAAATACATTACCTGTGAGATGCCTGATCCTGAGACAGACCCTGAGCTCTACAACATTGTCTCAGAGGTCCAGGTGCAAAGTAGAAGTCACTCAACGGCATGCAGAAAGGGCAATGTGACGTGTCGCTTTGGCTTCTCCAAGCTGCCCATGGACTGCTTGGATGACCGAGCCGTTTGATTTCTGTTTGGAAAATGATGAGGAAGAAAATGACATGGAAGAAGGTCAAGACCAAGAAGAGCAGAAAAAGGCGTGGAGAGAGGGGATCCAAAGGCAGCAAAAGGAAGCCAAGGTGAAACTTGAAGCACTTAGAAGTGTCCTCATGGATCCCAAGACCTTGTTCGACAGCTTGTCAGATCTCCTCAGCCATTGCAACTTGGAGCGTGAGGCAAATATGAAGTATGCCAAAAATCTGACAAGCAGTAGTCAGTCAATCAGTCTTTAGTGTCCAGTCGGTAGTGTGGTCCTGCTGAAGCGGCATCTCAACAATTGTTGGGTGAATGCGTGCAACCCAGACCTGCTACGTGCTTGGAACGCCAACATGGACATTCAGTACATCCTTGACGAACAAGCCTGCGCCATGTACATGATGTCCCACATCACCAAGCCGGAGCACGAGATGTCAGAGTTCCTGAGGTCAGTCATCAATACAGGCAGAGAGTCTGACATTAACCAGCGCAATGAGATGGCGACCATCATGCAGGTGTATGTGAAGCACAGGCAGGTGAGTGCTCAAGAGGCGGTGGCTTGCACTTGCAGCCTACCCCTGAAAAAGTGCTCACAGTCGGTCATCTTCCTTAACACCGATGAAGAGGGCATGAAGATGAGTCTTCCCATGAGTCAACTCAAGGACATTGAACCAGAGTCCGACAAGGTCTGGATGTCAGGGGTACCCGACAAGTACCTGTACAGACCATGGACCCCTGAGTTTGAGCACATGTGTTTGGCTGAGTTTGATTCAGACTACAGGGTAGTCTACAGCCAGCAAGCGAAGCGCCCAGGTGCCATAGCCCTTCTCGACGACAAGAGCTTCATCCCAGAGAGAACAGCATGCAAACCAGCAGTCATCCAATTCACCCACTTCTCTGAAACCAAGGCGCCAGAGAAGCACTACAGACGGCAGCTGAAGCTGTACCTCCCCCACAGAGCAGACTATGAAGGATGAGCGTCACCCAACGTATGAAGAGTTCTACCAACAGCGCTGGGTCCAAGGTTTCGTGGATCGAAATGTGGAGCGATATGAAGGACGAGGTGAAAAGATCGACAATGCTCTCCAGAAAGTCCACTACAGTCCTCTACAGTGTGCGGCAGTGGTGCCCTCGACGCATGTGGGGCCAAGATCCAGAGCCGTTTCATTACTTTGTCTCGGATGGATGCGGCACATCCCATGTTATCAGGTGCATTTATGAGGAGGCAACAAAGATTCTGTGGGAGCTCCCCAGATTCCGGGACATAGCTGACATGTCCCATCCTGCTGTTCTGCTGATTGCATTCACAGGCACAGCAGCATATAACATAGCAGGCAAAATCTTGCATTCTGTCCTTAAGCTCCCAAGGTCCCTGGAGCCGCTGTACCAAGGCCTGGGCAATGCACTTGACGAAGTCAGAGCTACACTGTCCTCCGTGGAAATACTCATCATCGATGAGATGTCCATGATTTCCAAGAAGCTGTTTGCCTATGTCAACTGGCAATTCCAGCAGATCAAGGGAAACTAGAGACCGTTCAGCGGCATTTCTGTTCTTGCTGTTGGGGACTTCTACCAGCAACCACTTCTGGGAGGAGCCAAGCTGCTCTGCGTCTACGAGGAGACAGAGTTTGATCTATGGAGAGATCACTTCACCATGGTCAACCTGTCGGAGATCATGCGGCAGAAAGATGACAGAGCTTTCGCCCAACTCCTCGACCGACTGCGAGTGAAGAGCAAGAAAGTTCCTCTGAGTGGTGAAAATAGAGACTTGCTCATGCAGGCTGTTGCCGATGGCAAAGATTGTCCAGCAGGAACGCTACACGTTTTTGCCACCAACAAACAGGTGGACAGTCACAATGTGGCAACCGTAGCGACCCCGCTCACGGATGTCGTTGATCTTGAAGTCGCCGACTACAAGAAAGACCTTGCTATGTGCAAGAGGATGCTCCAGAAGTACAAGGTCAAGGGCACCAAAAGAGATTTGCCTGACAGCATTCTGGCTGCTCACAGAGCACGCGTCATGTTGATCAGGAATCTTCTCACATGTTTTCATGTGACATTGCATTTTGGCGGTTGATTTATTTCACATACATTCATACATTCATCTTCTTCTTATGCATTTTACTCAGAAATTAGGTAAAAAGGGGGGGGGGGGGTGATTTATGCCGTCACGTGTCACAACGCCATGCGCATTGGGAAGGTATTGTTTCCGCACCGGCACCGCGCGCAAACGACACTTAACAGCCAGGTGACTGACAACGCTGTTACACTTGGCCTGCTAAAATGTCAAAGCGACAATCAAAACTCTCAAGTTTCTTTAAACCAGTCGGTCAGCCAGACCCCAAACTGGCCAAAGTTGTTCCGGAGGCAGCGCCCGGCTCCGCAGATACGGGTTGTGACAGCATAATAGCCGCTGAAGATGTGGTCTGTGCAGTGTGAGTGAAAACGTGGTGTAAAGTCCCATCATTGTGTGGGCATGATTAGCGCATCATTGCTTTATTTGTATATAGGCATTTTCCAATCAGCACCTTGGACAGTCACTGAGCGAGCTGCTTGGTGCTGTGTGTGTGCGTGTGCGTGAGTGTGTGTGTACACAGTTGCACCGTGATTGACACTTGACAGTGACCGAGTGACACTCTGATCAGGCTTTCTTTTTAAAATAATATATTCAGTCCTAATTCAATTTCCCCTCCATCTGAAGGGAAAACATATGGAGTGAGGACAAGACAGCCGGTGAGAGAGACAGGAGGAGGGGAGCTGGGAGGCCTTTGTGGTGACTACAGTTTACAAGAGAAGACAATCGGTTAACAAGCATAAAGTTATTTGTGGGCAAAGCACACAACAACGTGGCAAATAGACAGGACATTTAATCAGACTGTGTCTGCTGCCTGTCAAGTTTGGTTGGATACATTATTACTGTGCAGAGTGCACAACACAGCATTCTAGTGATGTTTGGTCATTTATGTTTTCAATTTCATCCTTCAAAATACAGACCTTTTTTCTAATTCTTTATTGATTTCTGATTCTCAGGCTTTTGTTAAATTTATTGTATTTATTTTTTTCTGGCGTGGTGCTTACACGACAGTGACACACAAAAAATCCCATTAGCAATAAAATATGTTTATTTGCAATATGTCAGTTATTTAAATTGCTCATTCCAAATTGAGTCCAAATGTTCTGATGGGCCACATGGTGTGCCAAATGTTGCTGCAAATGTTATACTAGGTAAGTGCGGAAATTAAGGTAAAAAAGAAGATAAAAACACGTTAAAACCCGAGAAAAAAGGTTTCTTTTGGCGCACAATTTCGAAGGGGGACCCGGCACCTGATTGGGGACAAATTAAGCACTGTCTGTATAGGTCTGGTAACAGCTGTGGCTCCACTTCTGCTTGATTGATTCAACGAGACATGTCCGATGTAAAAACAATTTTAAAATTCAAACAAAGTTTCAACTTTTTGTTTTGATTGACTGTATTATCTTTTGACATGGATTTAACACAAGTTAACAAATTTCTCGTTGTGTTTTACCACAGAAAAAAGACCACGACTGCCTTGAAGCCAAACTTCACTCTTTGAAATGAGCCTTCATCCTTTGAAGGTTCTCCTCGGTAGTCGTCCAAAGTTTACTTTTGCATTTTTTTCTCCAATTAAGGCCTGATCTACTAAAGGTTTGTGTGTATAAAACCAATGTGCAAACATACGTATAATAGCACATGCTATTCACTCCATTTGTCACTTAGAGCTGCATGCATCACGCTCTCCATGCATTGACAACAGATTTAGGAGCTGTGAATGGTTCAGATCAGTCACAAGACACAGGAGCTGCCATTGTGGCTGCAGATTTTTTTCCTGTTGCAGCATGTGCTTTCTGTCACAGTTAATCATATATTCATTTACAAATAAAAAGTGTTGTTCACCTTAACATTTTATTTTTTTCTGTGAAATGGATTGTTTAGATTTTTTATTTGTTAAATACATTTTAATACCTTTACACACAGATTTTCAGCCAGTATGATACCAGGTTTAAGAAAACTGTTTTATTTCTGAAGAACTTGGTTGAGATAACACTTACGTTTCAAAAAGTAGGATGTACAGGAAAGCTTTTGCTATTATTAAAAAACAGCAAAACGAAATGATGCTTTACAAACAAATATTGATTGACCTGTTTAAATAAACATACATATATATATATATATATATATATATATATATATATATATATATATATATATATATATATATATATATATATATATCCTGCTTTAAGTGTCTTTTTTGGCCACTATAATACTGTTACAAGTGATGTGATACTTTCTTATACTATGATACTTCATCATACTTCCACTTACAGACTCTATTCTTGCTTCAAAATGTTCACCTATCTTTCCATGTTTCACTCATCTTTCAACTTTTTAACTATCTTTCACTGTTTTTGAGATTTCACTCCTTAAGCAACACAAACTTTTGAGATTTTTTTTGCACACACCAAACACCCTATGTGTTTGGTGTGTGCATTTATGATCGTGATTGAGGGACCTCAGTTCAGACAAAACCCCCACAACATCTAAGCGTGCGAAGGGCATATGTATCTGTTTGTGTTTCTGAAGTGTAAAAATTATATGTGACAGTGGGCGCGAAGAGCGCATTTGTGTGAATGAGTTAAATATGACCTCAGTTAAACTAGAAACCACGTGTGGATGTGTAACCACACATCAATCTCACCAAACACACCTATAGCCCATGAGTAGCTATTATGTTCCCACAGCAATTAGTGAGAGGACACATTACAAAGTATATCAAGAGTATGTATGCCAGCCGGCAAGCAGCCCCATTCCCACTCACAATTTCCGTGGAAATTGTCTAGTTAGGGGCTCGGGCTTCGCATGAGCCACTATTGTTCTTCTGTTCGTTTCTTTCATCTATATCTTCCAGACAAAATTTGGACAACTTCTCCTCCCAGGGCTTTAAGAAAACCCCAACAAATTATATATCAAAACATGCAGCTCGGTCCAGAATGTTGTGCTATGACTTTTCTAAGAATTTCTGCAATTTTTGGCAGAAAAAAACCCAGAAGAACCGACAAAAAAGTCCCATTGACAATGAATAGGGAGGCTCCCCGAGAAAACCAAAAAAACACACTTTTTCCCACTGCTCCTGCCTCGCCATACTTTCAGCTAGAGACGTCATTCTTGCTTCAAAACGTTGACACATCTGTCCACAGTCTAAGTTTCAAGGGGCATTCTGCTATCTTCAACAGTTTTTGAGAAAACAAAGGTAAAGCAACACAAAGTTTTGAGATTTTTCACTAAAAACTCAGCTCTCAGAGTGCGTGACACCATCAGTCAGACTGGGAGAAGCAGCTCATGTCACACAAGAAATTTCCCAAACAATAAAAAG
Organism: Labroides dimidiatus; assembly: GCA_030710495.1. Classification (NCBI taxonomy): domain Eukaryota; kingdom Metazoa; phylum Chordata; class Actinopteri; order Labriformes; family Labridae; genus Labroides; species Labroides dimidiatus. The sequence continues at coordinate 31,163,763 of CM061150.1, read as the reverse complement.
TCATAAAAATTACATCAAAATGTAGGTATTTCCGTTGAGCTTCTGTCAAAGCAGCCTTTGAAGTCAAAGGATGGAGCTCTTAGACAGGAAAGGGCCAACTGTCAGCCAAACCTGACCACCTCTCTGTATTTACTTCCATTTTGAATCTCTAGGGTTTTTCAGAAAAGGATCACTCTTTTTCAACTTGGCCATGAGGGCAAATTTTTGACCCGACAGATATAAACTGCACATTGACAGATTCTTCAGACTCTCTGGATTCTCACAGTGCGCTCATTTTTCTGATAGCTATAACGGTTTGGCCACAGCGAGCACTTGTTCGGACACATGCCTCATCCCAAAAACCGGCCAGAGAGGAGCTGTCACAAAGGGCTGTCCCTTGATCTCCACAGCTGCTCTCAGTTAAAAAGTTATGGAAACCATGCAGCTCTACATGAAAGATGACTCATAAGGACAAAATTTTGGACCGCTTCTCCTCCCAGAGCTTTGAGAAAACCCCAACAAATTATATATCAAAACTAGCGGCTCGGTCCAAAATGGTGTGCTACGACTTTTCTAAAAAAGTGTTTTTTGGCCGAAAAAAAACAGAAATAGACAATGAATAATGAAAAATAGACAATGAATAGGGAGGCTCCCAGAGAACACCAAAAAAACACACTTTTTCCCACTGCTCCTGCCTCACCATACTTTCAGCTAGAGACGTCATTCTTGCTTCAAAACTTGGCTGTCACACATCTGTCCACAGCTTAAGTTGCTAGGGGCATTCTGCTATCTTCAACAGTTTTTGAGAAAACAAAGGTAAAGCAACACAAAGTTTTGAGATTTTTCACTAAAAACTCAGCTCTCAGAGATGTAAAGCTGGGTTCTTTAAACATCAATTGTGCTCGAGAAGATGCCAAGAGAGCTTCTTTGTTTACTTTGATTAAAAATAAAAAACGTAATGTTGTCTTCCGCCAGGAGACTCACAGCACCTCAGATATTGAGTGTGACAGGAAGAGGGAGTGGTCTGGGGAGGTTTTTCTTAGTCATAAGAGCAGTAAAAGTGGAGGAGCTGGGATCCTCTTCTCCAGAGATTTCCTTCCTCATTTTGTTTCTGTTGATGAAATCATTCCAGGTGGGTTGTTAAAGCTGAGTGCTGAATTTGAGAAAGTAAAAATTGTTTTCAAAAATGTTTTCACATCCCACTGTGGGTTCAGAGAGAATGTTGTTTTTTGATGTATTGAAAAATGTTCTTAGTAATTATAGCGGTGATGAATATCTGTTTCTGGGTGGTGATTTTAACTGTACAGAGGATCCTGCTTTAGACAGGAACCACCAGGAACCTCACAATGCACTCACAACCTCGCACTTTTAGCTGATAATGTTTTCCAAAAGTTGTTCAAGTCGTTTTGGAATAATTATAGACAAACAAAGTCAGAGTACAGCTCTTTGCAGCAGTGGTGGGATGTGGGTAAAGTTAAAATTAAACAGCTTTGCCTACAGTACACTCTCAATGTCACCAAGGACATGACCCGAACTATGAGAGCTCTGGAGAGAGAAGTGGTGGAGCTGCAGGAGTTAGCAGACTCCACAGGAGACAGAGAACATATTAAAGTTCTCAAAAGGAAACAATCGGCTCCGTCTGACCTGCTGGGTATTTCTGCTCAGGGTGCTCTAGTTAGATCCTGGTTTCAGTATGTTGTTAAAATGGACTTTTTCTTTGGTCTTGAATGTAGGAGTGGTCAGAGAAGACTGATTCACTCCCTTCGGCCCAACATGAGGCAGCTGCTGCAGGAGTCAGCACATTCTTATGTGTGCTGTTGATTTTTATCAGAAACTCTACATATCAGAGTTTCAGGAAGAGCCAGGAATGGACCTGTCCTTTTATGAAGGCCTCCCTCAGGTCTCTGAGGAGGCCACTGCAGAGCTGGAGGCTCAGCTCTCTGCTCAGGAGCTGCAGGAGGCCCTGCAGAGCCTGCAGAGCAGGAAGGCTCCTGGGATAGATGGGCTCCTTTCTGGTCTGTTATTGGTGATGATGTGTTGTGTGTTTTAAGGGATAGTTTGAGTAAAGGGCGATTGCCTCTTAGTTGCAGGAGAGCCATTCTTACTCTCTTTCCAAAGAAAGGGAATTTACAGGACATTAAAAATTGGCTTCCTGTATCCCTTCTGTGCACAGATTACAAACTTGTCTAAGGTGTTGGCAATGAAGCTAAGAAAAGTGATGGAGCAGGTCATTCATGTGGACCAAACGTACTGTGTACCCAGCAGGTTGATAACCGACAATGTCACTCCAATTTGGGACATTTTGGACCTCTCTGGTTCTTTGGGCTGTGAGCTTGGTCTGATTTCTCTGGATCAAGAAAAGGCTTTTGACCGGGATGAACACCAGTACCTGTGGCGCACGCTGTAGGCTTTTGGTTTCAGCTCTGGTCTCATAGCCCAGATTCAGGTCTTGTACAGTGACATTGAGAGTGTGCTAAAGATTAACGGTGGTTTGAGTGCTCCTTTTAAGGTTCAGAGGGGAGTTAGACAGGGTTGCTCTCTGTCAGGCATGTTGTACTCGTTGGCTATGGAGCCTTTTTTACACAGACTGAGGTCACAGCTGTCTGGTTTCTCTTTTCCCGGGAGTAAAACTTCTTTTAAATGGTCTGCATGTGCTGACCATGTAATTGTTCTTGTAAAAAACCAGGGTGATATCAGTGTTTTGAATGAAACTGTTATATATTTTGGTAAGCTTTCCTGTGCTAAGGTGAACTGGGAGAAATGTGAAGCCCTAGCTGTAGGGCGATGGACTGTGCAGGAGGCTATCGTTACCTGAAGGCCTCATGTGGAAAACAGGTGGAATTAAATATCTTGGAGTCTTCCTTGGAGATGAATCTTTCTCTTCCAGGAACTGGGAAAATGTTCTTGAGAAGGTTGAAGGACGTTTAAAAAATGGAAATGGATTTTGCGTAAACTGTCCTTTAAAGGAAGAGTCCTGATCATTAATAACTTGGTGTCCTCCATGCTATGGCACCGGCTGGTACGGTGAGAACCTCCTATAAATTTGCTGGCCAGAATCCAGTCTGTGATGGTGGACTTTTTTTGGAATCCCTTACACTGGGTGCCCCAAAGTGTTCTCTTTCTGCCAAAGGAGGAAGGAGGACATGGACTTATCCACGTGGCGAGCAGAGAGGCTGCTTTCAGGCTCCAGTTTATTCAGAGATTTCTGACTGAACCTTCTGACTTAGTCTGGAGGCCTGTAGCCTGCAGTATACCGGAGCAGTGTGGTGGGCTGGGTCTTGCTGAGTCTTTGTTTTTAATGGATTTGAATGGGTACAAGCTGGATAATATCCCATGTTTCTACAAAGGACTGTTCAAAGTGTGGAGACTTTTTCATAAGGAAAGACCAAAGAGCTGTGAGTCACTGTTCTGGCTTTTAAAGGAACCAGTGGTGCATGGGACTCGTTTCTACTGCGAGGCAGGACGGTCCCTGCTTCAGAGACTCAGTGAGGCCCAAATCTTCACACTGGAACGTGTGGTAGAGGTGTGTGGCCCTCACCTGGATAATGCTGCTGGTCTGGCCTCTTGTTTGGGGATCAGGTCGCTCAGAACAACCAGCCTCCTGCTGAGAAGCTGGAAACAGCAGCTAACTGGTGCTGAGCAGTCCCTTCTTGCTGTTTATTGTAAAGGACTGCTTCAGACAGACAGCTCTGATTCTTTTCCTGATTTTAAAGTTGTTCCTGTGTTTAAATGTGATGATGGCTGTTTGTTGAAACTGAATCATGTTGATGGAACACTGAACAGTTTAACAGGTAAGATTATGTATTATTTTTTAGTTAAAGTGCTTAATCAGGATAAACTAAAAAATCATGTAGATACTCCGTGGAGAGCTCATCTGGGCCTATCAGAGGCTCAGAGGCCTGAGTGGAGAGCGCTGTACAAACCACCGTTAACAAAAAGAGTAGGTGACCTACAGTGGCGATTGTTACATGGGGTTGTTGCAGTGAATGCTTTTGTTAATGTAATTAATCCAAATGTTAGCGATACATGTCCTTTCTGTATGCAGAGGGAAACTGTTTTTCATTGTTTTTTGGAGTGTGTTCCGCTGTCCTCCTTATTTCTAATGTGAAAAGGATGTTTTCTGTATTTGGTGAAGTTTTTTCACATCAGTGATTTATTCTGAGATATAAGTATGATCAGAAAAATAAATCAAAATGTCAATTTTTCCACTTCCTGTTGGGTCACGCAAAAATGGCCATTTACCTAAGCGGGAAAAACAAGCTAGCAGGATCTGTAGATATTGATGTAACTTTGATTTTTGTGAGAATGTTGAAGTCCAGGTTGAAAATTGATTTTGTTTTCTAAAGTTTGACAAACAACCTGGAGGAGTTTAAGGACATTTGGTGCCTCAAACAGTTGTTGTGTTTTTTTAAACAATAATCAGTCTCTCTCTCTCTCTCTCTCTCTCTCTCTCTCTCTCTGTGTGTGTGTGTGTGTGTGTGTGTGTGTGTGTGTGTGTGTGTGTGTGTGTGTGTGTGTGTGCGTGCATGTCAGAGCATCTGTCTATTTTACCTGAAACTAATGAGGCCATGCGGGTGTCCATTTGCGTGTCATCATAGGGAGAAATTTCCAGTTCATCTTCCCCTGAAAAGAAATAAGATTTCACTTAAAGCATGAGCTGCAGCAGGGTCAGAGGGTCAGATCTGAGACAAAGATTAAGACCAAAAGAAGAACCATGCTGGGAAAATACCAAAAACTAAACCAATATCCAAGAAATGAAGCCTATAGATAACCTGATAGGGGATTACAAATTAAAGCATCTTTATCTTAATGTCAGGAAACAAAAGAAAGTTTCCAGGATCTGTGTGATCACTGTGGCTGAGCTTCAGAGAATGGTTCACAGATCTGTAATGGCCCAACTGACTGTCAACATGTACAATCTGGCTTCAACATCTCATCCCACTGTGACAGACATGACACAGTGAGAAATAAAAGACATGAAACATGAGAAATAAAAAGACCTTCATGATGGGCCGTCCCTGTTAATGGCCTCTCCTTGATGGTGGGCCCCCCTTAATGAAGGGCCCTCTTTGATAATGGGCCCTCCTTAATGGTGGGCCTTCCTTAATGGTGGGCCTTCCCTGATAACGGCCCCTCCCTTAGGGTGGGCCCTCCTTGATGATGGGCCCTCTCTAATAATGGGCCCTCCTTAATGGTGGTCCCTCCCTTATGGTGGGCCCTCCTTGATGGTGATCCCTCCCTTATGGCAGGCCTGATGTGGGCCCTGTCATCATTGCTGCTGGAGCCTAAGGACTGAGGTCACACCCTTTGTGCTAATCAATATTAGGGCTGAATGTTTTTGGAAAATAACTAATTGTGAGTTTTTGGACCACTTTTGCGATTTCAATTTAGCATGCAATTTTTTGGAGGGCATTTATCCTCTGCACTAAAAACAAGTAATAAATATACTATGGTATGACTAACTCCACAAAGGATACTGTCAACATAAACACTTCTTTCCATGGTGGTTGGGGTTTTAGCCATGCTATTGTTATACATAGCCCTGTGGTTCTTCTGCTGAGGCAATTTTTAAAGATGTCAACAACACAAAAAATCAAAACTTAGCATGGCTGAAGTTGCTTTCTTCATATCCACATCACAAGGGTTTCATTCTTCTGAGATTTTCTTACCATTAGCAAACCAGCTGAAAGGTGCATTACTGCCACCTACATGTCATGCATCCCATGCGTGCTGTGTACATGATTTTTTTTTTTTTTTGTAATTGCAGTCTTTGTAATTTAAAAATTGCATTCTATTACATTGAGATGTTACTTTGAATTTGAGTAATTGTTCAGCCCTTATCAATATACATATTTTAATGAACAGTCACATGTCAGAGGGCCAGTGTCATTAAAGTAAAGCTCATCTCTGACAGAATCAACTCTGAGAATCTGGCCCCTCCACATTTTGATTACACAATCCCTAAATTAAGACTCTGCCATGGACTGCTTTATTTTAAAATGGGGCTAAATAACCAAATTCTAAAAACACATTGGAACTATTACATCACCACTAGGTGTTTAAACTCTGTGATGAGCTGTGTTTTAAAGAGATGGAGTGTCTGACATCCCTCCTATCTTTACTCTCCTGGCATTAAATGGTCTGAGAGCAGCTGGACTAACAGTCAACAAGCTGCTGCAACTTCTCTATTGTTTGAATCTCATTAATGAGCATACAAAGAGGAAGATCCTAATGCAAACTTATGTCAGAGTCATTTCAAGTAACTGCAGGCAGCTTTTGTCCACTTGTACAACCCATCAGCAGAGCCCTGATTGACTGGTGGACGAGCCGTTTGTTCCTGTGAATGATTTAAACGCATTCTAAAGAACAAACTCAATCAGGAATGTAATGGCATGTAAAGTGTTTATGTATGTAAATCCTATTTGGGCTGTATATTTATGGTAATGACACGCTAGAGCAGCCTAGCAGCTTTGGGAACTGAAGAGTGTGTAATTACACCAATGCTCGACTGACTAATAGGCCACAGGGGAGGACGGGTCTGCTGGCTAGTGTTAGCTCACTTACTGAGGCACATATCACACCAGCACTCTTGCCTGTTACCCTGATAGAGAGAGGGGGGGGGGCAGAGAAAGAGAGAGTGAGCATTCAGACTGAGGGCTTTCTGACTGGAGCTTACTCTGACATTGTCTGGTTCAGAATAATGATAATAAAAATTTGTGTGCCTGCAGTGAGAGCAGGTTTGTCAGAGTGTGGAGAGACATTTCAGAAAGACATTTTTAAACATGACACTCTCTGCATTTCTTCTGCTGTGCTGCTAAGGCAGAGGTCACACATGGTTCTTCTTTTGTCCTCAAACATCTCCAATAATTCTGTGAAAATCTCAGTCTGAATCCAGATCAGCAGAAATTATTGCATTTGTGCAACAAAATCCTGATCTGATAAGCTTATCGGGATTCAGCAGACCAGGAACAGAGTGTTGGCTCCCTCACAGACACACCTGAATTCTTCACTTGTTTAATTTTTAGAGCAGCACTGGATAAAAATGTATTTTTCATTTGTGAAGCAAAAACAAAAAAACACCAAACTAAGTGATTTTAAGAAAAATGTGTACATGTTCTCCACTGTCAGGTGTTTTTATTTATTGCAGTCAACTGAGTCTTTCAAGTAGTGTGCCCCCGTAGACAGGCCTGTTTTTTTTCCTCTCAAACCTTTAACAGTTTCTTTGGCACAAATGCCTAACAGAGCTGAGGTGACCTTGACAAGAAATGATACGTTTTTTGTGTTCACAGAAGCCCCTTCTGTCACATTCAAAAAAAAGAAAGAAAAAGAAATTGAGACTTTGATTTTATGAATATTTAATTCAGCACAGCTCCAAGCACCCTGATAAACCTTCACCTCATTCATAATGTGCCTCTAACCTTCTCCAGGTCCATCAGAGTTTACCCCCAGCCTCAGCTAACCTCAGCTAACTTCAGCTAACCTCAGCTACGTTAGATGTAAAGAAAAAGAGAACAGAACCAAGGTTTGCAGATCAACACACACACACACACACACACACACACACACACACACACACACAGACTGACCTGGCAGCAGGCGAACCCCCCAGTATATGCGCAGACACTGTTCCTCCTTGCGAAGACCACGCTGACACTTGCAGGCCAGCAAAGCGGGATGCTTGGCCAGGAGAGCGTCCTGCCTCTCCAGACACTCTGCAGCAACCTGTTCACCAAGGGGGGACATGGCAGCATCAGCAGCACACAGCTCCAAACCCCGGTACAGGGCCTCACAGCGAAGGTCCAGGGAGCACACCCGATGAGCTTCAACACAGTCAGTTGGGGAGGGTGGGTAAGAGAAGACGGCTGATGAGGATGGCAACACACCTAAGAGAGGACACAAAAGTGAAAGGTAAAACACACTGAACATACACTGAACATACACTGAGTGTGTGTTCAGGCAATCACTGATGGACAGTAAACACTCTGAACATCCAATCAATCAAACAATCCGAACAATTTTAACTCACTGAATGTGCGCTGAACAGTCTGAACATAATGAAAAATCTAGACACTAGAAATTACTGTTCTAGTTCTACTCTCAGCAACATCACCAGGGAGATCTACTGTCAGCAACTAGACACTAGGTAGATCTACTACATTAGCAACAGGACACTAGGTACACTCACTGGCCACTTTATTAGGTACACCTTGCTAGTACCGTGTTGGACCCCCTTTTGCCTTCAGAACTGCCTTAATCCTTCATGGCATAGATTCAAACTATTGGATTGGATCTGGTGACTGTGGAGGCCATTTAAGTACAGTGAACTCATTGTCATGTTCAAGAAACCAGTCTGAGATGATTCCAGTTTTATAACATGGAGCGTTATCCTGCTGGAAGTAGCCATCAGAAGATGGGTACACTGTGGTCATAAAGAGATGGACATGGTCAGCAACAATACTCAGGTAGGCTGTGGCATTGAAACGATGCTCACATGATACTAAGGGACCCAAAGTGTGCCAAGAAAATACTCCCCACACCATTACACCACCACCAGCAGCCTGAACCGTTGATACAAGGCAGGATGGATCCATGCTTTCATGTTGTTGATGCCAAATTCAGACCCTACCATCAGACCCTACCGCAGCTGAAATCGCGACTCATCAGACCAGGCAATGTTTTTCCAATCTTCTATTGTCAAATTTTGGTGAGCCTGTGCAAATTGCAGCCTCAATTTCCTGTTCTTAACAGAAGTGGCACCCGGTGTGGTCTTCTGCTGCTGTAGCCTATGTGCCTCAAGGTTCGACGTGTTGTGCGTTCAGAGATGCTCTTCTGCATACCTCTGTTAAAACAAGTGGTTATTAGGGGCTCGGGCTTCACATGACCCACCCTCTCCCATAGCTACGAGGGAGGGTGGCTTGTGGCTTCGCCACGTGGCACCATTGTTCTTCCGTTCGTTTCTTTATTTTTTTTCCATATCTTCATCTTCCGGACAAAATTTTGGACCACTTATCCTTCCAGAGCTTTAAGAAAACCCCAACAAATTAAATTAATTTGAGATTTTTAACTAAAAACTCAGCTCTCAGAGTGCGTGACATCATCAGAGTGGGAGCAGCAGCTCATGACCGAAGAAATTTCCTGAACAACCTGCTCTCACATCCACAAACTTCATTCCACATACATAGAAAAGACATCAAAAGGTAGTTAATTTCGTTGTGCTTCTGTCAAAGTGACTTTTCAAGTCAAAGGATGGAGCTCTTAGTCAAGAAAGGGCCAACTGTCAGGCAGACCTGACCAACACTCCCCCTTTACTTCCATTTTAAATCTCAAGGGATTTGAACAAAGGATCACTCATTTTCAACTCGGCCATGCGGGCAAATTCTTGGCCCGACAGATGTAAATTGCATATTGACAGATTCCTCAGAGTCTCTGGATTCTCACGGTGTGCTTGTTTTTCTGATAGCTATCACAGTTTTGACACAGCAAGCACTTGTTCGGACCCATGCCTCATCCAAAAATCCAGCCTGACATCAGCTGTCACAAAAAAGTGTCCCTTGATCTCCACAGCTGTGCCTTGTTAAATCACCATGGAAACCACACACCTGTTCTTAAATAATGACTCATTAGGAGATTTTGGGAGAGCCTGGCTAAGAAATAACTTTATTAAAATAATGTATTCTCAACGAAAGCTCACACACAGAGGTGTTTTTGTTCTTGAAGGGGCATGTAAAGCATGCATACATGTATGTGTGTGTATGTTGATGATAGTGTTGAAGGGATTTCAGTTCACACAAACTCCCATAACTCTAAGCACGCTAAGCAAGCATGTCTGTGTGTGAGTGTGTGTGTGTGTGTGTCTGTGTGTGTGTGTGTGTGTTTGTGTGTGTGTCTGTGTGTGTCTGTGTTAAACTAAGTATTATCAATGAAGGCCACTCACAGAGGGATTCTTGACTTTGAAAAGGCGCGTGGAGCGCGTATGTGTGTGTGTAAATAATTGTGATTAAGGGAACTCAGCACAAAACCCAAGCCTCATCTAAGCACACAAAGCCCGCATGTCTATATGTGTGTGTGTGTGTGTGAGTGTGTTTGTGTTAAACAATGTAATATAAATGAAAGCACACTCAAAGAGGTGTTCTTGTCCTTGAAAGTGTGCGTGGAGCGTGCATACGTGTATGTGTGTGTGTGTTGATGATAGAGTAATGGGGGGTTGTGTGAACTGAGGTCCCTGTAACACTAAGTGTGCAAAGCGCACATGTCTCTATGTGTGTGTGTGTGTGTGTGTGTGTGTGTGTGTGTGTGTGTGAGAGAGAGAGAGAGAGAGAGAGAGAGAGAGTGTGTTTTTGTGTGTGTGTGTGTGTGTGTGTGTGTGTGTGTGTGTGTCTGTCAAACAATGTATTATCAATCAGGTCTTCTTGTCGTTGAAAGTCTGTGCAATGCGCGCATATTGCGTGTTGACGATGTTAAAGGGCCACACAAAACCCTTACCATATCTAGGTGTGCGAGTGTCTTTCTGTGTGTGTGTGTGTGTGTGTGTGTGTGTGTGTGTGTGTGTGTGTGTGTGTGTGTGTGTGTGTGTGTGTGTGAATTTGGAAAATTGGACCTCAGTTGAGTGTGTAGTGTGTGTAGTGTGTGTAGATTTAAAGTTGGCCTCAGTTACACCAGAAACAAATTGTGTGGATGCAGATTTTAGCACTACTGCATTGTATCATATTTTAAGACCGGAGGTTGCTGCTTGGATTAAACAGGCAAATGTCCCCCGAGCCCCCCTCACGATTTCCGTGGAAATTGTCTAGTTTGAGTTATTGTTGCCTTTCTATCAGCTTGAACCAGTCTGGCTATTCTCCTCTGACCTCTTGCATCAACAAGCCATTTTTTCGCCCACAGAACTTCCGCTTACTGGATATTTTCTCTTTTTCAGACCATTCTCTGTAAATCCAAAAATCCCAGTAGATTAGCAGTTTCTGAAATACTCAGACCAGCCCGTTTGGCACCAACAACCATGCCACATTCAAAGTCACTTAATTCACCTTGCTTCCCCATTCTGATGCTCAGTTTGAACTAGGGCTGCCACAAACGATTATTTTGATAATCGACTAGTCACCAATTATTTTTTGCGATTAGTTGACTATTCGGATCATACATAAATTGCAGCTGATTGCAATACTTTTTTTGTTAACAATTTTTTATAACAGTTCTAACTAAAAGAAACTTTCATTACATGTTATGGTACAAATCTTGAGTTTAATCTTCCATCTACATCTAATTTTCTACTCTTAGCAGTTTCTACATAAAATGTTTGCCAGTGCAAAAGAACAGGTGCAAACAAGTGACAGGTCAGTTTATACTAAGTACACTCTAAATTTGTTAACAACTATTAATGAACTTTCTTCTGTTGATTCTTGTTTTTTTTATGATAAAATAAAAACCCTCCTCCTTTATCCGGGCTTTTAACCGGCAAAGGTGACCGAAAAGAAACAATCATTAGCGTGATTCATTTGCACGCAGTCGTCTGCTCTGGCTGCAGCTTGGAGCTGTGAGGGGAGGAGTCTGTGTTTTGAGAGTGGAGGAACTCAGCGCCCGCTGCTCGTTGAGAAGCAGCGGCCGAAGATCAAAACATGCTTTCACTCCGTCCCCAAACCACAGAAAGGTCGCTGAATTTGTCGCTTTTTAGAAAAAAAAGTCGCTAGAGGGGTCTGAAAGTCACTAAATATAGCGACAGAGACGCTAATTTGGCAACACCTTCCTGCATACCACAACCATGTGTAACGTTACAGCGAATCACCGGCGGCATTATTAACCCTTTGTGTACCGAAACTTGGCACCGAAAAAAAAAATCACAATGCGTCTGGTATTGTTCAGGGGGCCAGGCCGTAGTTTGGGGACCACTGCTGTTGAGCATAACTTTTCCAGTGACATCACGGGTTACCCCGGTTACCACTTCTGCGCGTATGTGTCAAGGACAGAACAGCAGATGAGACAGGTGAAAGTACAGCGGCAGTTTTGAGGGAAAAATAAAGTTTAAAAAAATATTAAAACGACGACGTCGATTATTAAAAAAGTCACGGACGAATTTGATCGTCAACGTCATCGTGACTAGTCGACTAATCTTGGCAGCCCTGGTTTGAACTGCAGCAGACTGTCTTGACCATGTCTACATGCCTAAATACATTGCGTTGCTGCCATGTGATTCGCTAATTAGAAATTTGCATTTACGAGCAGTTGGACAGGTGTGCCTAATAAAGTGGGTGGTGAATGTACTTCTCCTACATAAACAACAAGGCACCAGGTAGATCTACTGCATAAAAAAACAAGGCACCTGAGGCCTGTACTATGAAGCTGGATTTTCCCTTAGCGAGGTAACTGCTGGGTTAACCCTGGATTTTCTGTCCTGCGAAGTTGTTTCATTTCTTGCTGGGATGAGTCACTGTGGTAACGTATGCTGAACAGCTAACCTGCTCCGGAGCAGGTTAAGATCTTGATAAGAGATCATCAAGGGGCCGCTGTGACTCAGTAGGTAGAGCTGTCGCCCCGCAATCAGAATATTGTGGGTTCGATTCCAGTCACATGCCAAAGTGTCCTTGAGCAAGAACCCCCAAGTTCCTCCCACTCCCACTGTTGTTCAGTGGTGTATGAACGTCGTGTGTTAGATATAGCTGATGGTTTGATTAGCTTACACACCATCAGTGTGTGAATGTGGTGTGATTGGGTGAATGAGGCTAGCAGTGTAAAGCGCTTTGAATAGTCAGCAAGACTAGAAAAGCGCTATATAAGTACCGGTCCATTTGGTCCAAGTAGAAAAACAACACATCTTGACCAATCAAGAATTATTAATTATGGAATTATGGAATTATTGTGTTGATAACCTGCATCGTGCTATCAGTTATCCTGATTGTCACTGTTACATTTAGTCAACCCTGGATAGATGTGAGTTATCCAGGATACGCTGACCTGCTTCGTGCTATAGGCCCCAGGTAGTTCAGCTACATAAACAACAAGACAACCAGGTAGATTTACTGTCAGCAACAAGACACCAGGTAGTCTACCACACCAGCAACAAGACACTGGAAAGTTCTACTGCATAAATAACAAAACACCAGGTATTTCTACCAAATCAGCAAGACACCGGATAGTACTATTAAATCAGCAACATAAATGTAATTAATTAATTACACCGACTTTTAACAAGTGCTTTTTCAGCTTTTCAGAAGAAGCTCTCATAATTTGGAAATAGTGAGGTTTGTAAACTCAGAGTTTGGCCAGATACTTTTTTTTCTTTGAAATGGAAAATGCCTAAGAGTGGCTTCAGCTAAGAACTTAAAAAAACAGTTGCACAATTTTGGAGAAAGAAGTGAACAAAACCACACATCGACATTGCAATTAAGAAGTTCTTTTAACATTATGTAAATAAGAATTATGCTGGTTGTATAACTTTGTGGGGAAGCGTCAAGAAGGAGTCCACCATATCTCCCGGGCACGACAAACCCCCCTTTTTAGGACCCTATGAAAAAAGGAAAAATGGGAAACCGAGAGAGAAGGGAGAGGAGGGAAGGGTGTGCCGTACGAAGTGAGAACAAACAGGACTGTTTGATTAGGAGGGTTTAAATACCAGAAGGGGTGAGGCTGAGGTGTGGTCCTGCTCCTGAAACTCTGCTAAAAGCACCACTTCATGTCCCTCAAGGAACTGATGCTTTTATCATCTCATCATCTACAGTCCATAATATCATCAAAAGATCCAGAGAATCAGGAGAAATCTCTGCATGTAAGCAGCAAGGCTGAAAACCAACATTGAATGCCTGTGACCTTTGGTTAATTTTCCAGTTGTTTTTATTTTACCATAGTTGTGAACAGGAAGTAAGAGCCGTAAGTTGGGTATCTCTGTTTTATGAGGTTAGTGTCACTGTTTATTATTCATTTTGCTCATTTTCCTTATTTAATAAGCAAGGAATGCTGAGACCCCACTTAATCAGCCTGGGGGAGGGGCTAATGGGGGTATATAAAGAGAACAGTTCTGTTCTGAGGGGAGAGAGTTAAAGCTGGGGTCAGAGTCCCGGGACCCTGAGCAGTGTGGCTGCCTATGCCGTTCGCTTTTCTGTAAATTCTTTTGTTTTTGGGAATACCTTTTCTGCTTTACTGTAAATAATTTTTTCTCACTGTTTGCATATTTGGTGTTAATAAAAACCCACCAAACGGGAGTTTGCAACTGTGCCATCATATTTCCTTTTTCCTTTCAACGAACCCGTGACAGAAGGATATTGCCACATGGGCTCAGGAACACTTCAGAAAACCATTGTCAGTTTACACAGTTCATCACATCTGCAAGTGCAAGTTCAAACTCTACCATGCAAAGCCAAAGACATATATCAACAACACCCAGAAATGCCGTCAGCTTCTCTGGACCCGAGCTCATCTGAGATAAACTGACGCAAAGTGGAAAAGTGTGCTGTGGTCTGACAAGTCCACATTTCAAATTGTGTTTGGACGATAGAGGAACAGGACAATCCAGATTGTTATCCAGTCAAAGTTGAAAAGCCAGCATCTTGTGATGGTATAGGGGTGTGTTAGCACACATGGCATGGCTAACTTAACCATCTGTGAAGGCTCCAATAATGCTAAACGGTACATACAGGTTTTGGAGCAAAATATATTGCCATCCAAGCCACGTCTTTTTCAGGGACGTCCCTGCTTATTTCAGAAAGACAATGCCAGGTCACATTCTGCACCTGTTACAACAGTGGGGCTTTGTAGTAAGAGGGTGGGTACTAGACTGGCCTGCCTGTAGTCCAGACCTGTCTCCCATTGAAAATGTGTGGAGCATTATGAAGCACAAAATACAACAACAGAGACCCCGGACTGTTGATCAACTGAAGTTGTTCATCAATCAAGAATGGTAAAGAATTCCACCTCCAAAGCTTCAACAATTAGTGTCCTCAGTTCACAAACACTCATTGAGTGTTGTTAAAAGGAAAGGTGATGGAACACAGTGGGAAACATGACCCTGTCCCAGTTTTTTTAGGAACAGTTTTCTAGTGTATTCAATTGAATATAGGTTAAACCGCATTTACGTTTAACACAACATCATAGCTTCATTGGAATTATAGTTAGAATAATTCTAGATGAGTGTCATTGCACAGACTGCAGAATGAGTGTTTGGATGGTGTGGATCGAAACTCTCTCTGATAGGAACTGTTGTTTTCTCCACCCTGTCTGCTTCCATTTGTCGAGGGAGAGGCTCCTCTCTCACACACAAGGGAAGAGCAGAGGAGCTGAGTGAGGACAGCAGAAATGTCATACTGAGAGGAGAAATAGGAGAACAGAAAGATATATGGAAAAAAAAGAGGTGGGAGCTCAGAGAGGGCGAGAGACATAGAGGCTGAGGCAGAGAGAGCAAGTATACCATTGTGAACCTTGATGGGTTGGACACACGCTCAGTATGAGACCCAATCAGCATGTACTGCTCAAAATGTTCTTAGAAGCACAAACACACATCACACAGGCCTCCTGTGAAGGGGTGTTTTCGGTGTGTGTGTGTGTGTGTGTGTGTGTGTGTGTGTGTGTGTGTGTGTGTGTGTGTGTGTGTGTGTGTGTGTGTGTGTGTGTGTCCTGCTGGGAGAAAGACTGGAAGCCCATCATTACAACCAGAACACAATACTACACAACCTCAGGGGCAGGGGCATGGGGAGGGGGGGCAAGTAATCTATCTAACACACACACACACACACACACACACACATACACACACACACACACACACACACACACACACACACACACACACACACACACACACAAAATGATGTATGAATGAAGAGGCTCAGAGGGTATAAACAATTTAACGTTGAGAGCTGGTACACAGTATGTAAAGTGGATACCTGGGCCACACACACCTCTGAGAGGACAGCACACCTGGTCCACACACACCTCTGAGGGGACAACACACCTGGGCCAAACACACCTCTGAGGGGACAGCACACCATGTCCACACACATATTTGAGGGGACAGCACACCTGTTCCACACCTGGGCCACACACCTCTGAGAGGACAGCACACCTGGTCCACACAGCTCTGAGGGGACAACACACCTGGCCAACACTCAATTCTGAGGGGACAACATACCTGGGCCACGCACTCTGCTGAGGGGACAGCACACCAGGTCCACACACACATCTGAGGGGACAGCACACCAGGTCCACACACACATCTGAGGGGACAGCACACCAGGTCCACACACACATCTGAGGGGACAGCACACCAGGTCCACACATCATCTCTAAGGTCCATAAAGCCTCCAGAAAACAAGACCAATCATTTCATGAAAGAGTTTTTAGTCCCACAAAGAGCTGAAAAGGGTGTCCAACAGAGTTAGGAGGGAAACCAGTCTGTAAGAGCTGAACCCAGAGACTCTTTAAATCCACATCACACCCAGCTGAAACACCTCCCTCTGTCAGTGCCTCCTGTCAGTGCCTCCTCTTAGCACCTCCTCTTAGTGCCTCTTGTCAGTGACTCCTGCCAGCACCTCCTGTCAATGCCTCCTGCCATTGCCTCCTGTTAATGCCTCCTGGAAGACATTTGTCATTTACTGTTGTTTGTTTATATGTTGTTATTGTTGTCTTCTTGTTGTTTTTTTCTGTTGTTTTTAATTTGTTTTGTTGTTTTTGTTGTCTTTTTGTTGTTTTTTATGTTGTTTTTAATCAACAAATAAACAAATCACCAATAAACAATTCAACAAATAAACATGTCAACGTGCCTGAGTATCAGAAGCTCCTCCGTTTGTAATCAGCAGACTGCATGAGCACAATTCATTCAACTTATGTTGCCTCAGTGTGTCTGCAGGTGGCCAGAAGCTCTCTGTGTCAGAGCTAGAAAACTAGTATTGTTTTCCTCAGAATCAACCAACAACCAGCAGCAATCTGACCGTTGTTCAACGTTCAGTCCCTGCGACAAGCTGAGGTTTCCTTTTTGAGCCCTGTTCCATCATCTCTTCCCTCACCTCTCTGCCAGATTATCAAAGGCCTGTATAAGGCCTTTGATAATAATTGAAACATCACACCCTGCAACGTTTTGATCCTAGTGTTTGACCCAGGCTCTGACCCAAGTTCTGGACCAGGCTCTGACCCAAGTTCTGACCTAGGCTCTGACCCAAGTTCTGACCCAGGCTCTGACAAAGGCTCTGACCCAAGTTCTGACCCAGGCTCCGACCCAGGTTCGGACTCAGGCTCTGGCCTAGGCTCTGACCCAAGTCTCCACTAAGGCTCTGACCCAGGCTCTGACCAAGATTCTGACCCAGGCTCTGATCCAAGTTCTCACCCAGGCTCTAAACAAAGTTCTGAACCAGGCTCTGACCCAGGTTCTGACCATGGATCACTAAAACCAGTTTATTATTTAGCAGATTAAAGGTCTTTGCACAATGAATAGTTATATCTATCCATCTCGATTATCTGTTTTTTTTT
This sequence comes from Labroides dimidiatus, assembly GCA_030710495.1. Lineage (NCBI taxonomy): Eukaryota > Metazoa > Chordata > Actinopteri > Labriformes > Labridae > Labroides > Labroides dimidiatus. The sequence continues at coordinate 31,146,339 of CM061150.1, read as the reverse complement.
TTTTTTCTTTTTTTATCTGTCAGGTCATTTCGAGGATAATTTGACTTTTCAGAGACTCCAGTGGCTACTTGCCACATCATCATCATCATCATGATCACAATTAAATTAAGTGGGCAGAAAAGTGAAAAGAGCCAACACATTTTCTGTCATTTCAGGCTGTGTTTAAATGATGACTGAAGACGTGTGTGTGTGTGTGTGTGTGTGTGTGTGTGTGTGTGTGTGTGTGTGTGTGTGTGTGTGTGTGTGTGTGTGCATGTGTGTGTGCCTACTTCAAACATAGTGACTGCCCAGCCGCTGCTCGGGACAAATTGCTGGATCACTGCTCAATGATTATGAAAAATGGACTCAGTGTGCAAAGACCTTGTTCTCAGGTCATGTCTTGATGCTCTGACATATAAAGTGAACCAAGCATCCCTGAGGAACACTCACTCACTCGCTTACACACACACACATACACACACACACAAACAAACACACACACACACACACACACACATACACACACACACACACACACACACACACACACACACACACACACACACACAAACACACAGACAAATACAGTGTTCATGGCTATGAAGGAGACATGGGCATGAATGTTTAAATGTTTCCCTCATTAATGCTAGACAGGGCTTAAAAACTCTTAAAACATCTGCACTTTGACTCCACCTCTAATTTTAGTTAATTTTGTCACTTTCTTGCTTTTACAAGCTGTATATTAGAGTGAGTATGACAGCTAGGCTAACATCAGCAGCTTTGTGGTTTCCATGGCAAGGTAAACTGAACTTTTAACCAGACTAGCAGAACCTGAAGTCGCAATGAACTATGGGTTGTCAGGAAAAAGGTGGATAGGACAACATATCGCGTTCAGAATGACCTCATGCATAACAGAAAAAATAAGAAACCTGTTTTACAATGTCTACAGGGAGCACAAGACTTAAGGCTGGGTATTAGCAGGACCTTACTGTACACACTGTTTGGACTCTGTGTGTACTCTGTTTGGACTTAGTTTTGACTGTTTGACTCTCTGAGGACTCTAAACTCTGTATGGACTCTGTTTGGACACTGTGGACTCTGTATAGACTATGTGTACTCAGCACAGACTCTGTGCTGTGTGTGGACACTGTTTGGAATATGTGTAAATTACTATGGATTCAGTTCTGACTGAACTCTGATTGGACTCTCTTTGGTTTCCTTTTTATTTGTGTATACTCTGTGTGGACTGTCCGTGGACTCGTGGACTCTGTTTGGACTAAGTTTTTACTGTTTGTGGACACTGTGTAGACTCTTTGTTGACTCTGTTTGGACCCTGGTTGTACTCAGCATGAACTCTGTGATGACTTTTGTGATGACTAAGTTTTGACTCTTTGTGGACTTTGTGTGTACTCTATGTGGACTTTGTGTGTACTCTATGTGGACTTTGTGTACTCTGTGTGCTCTCTGTTTGGACTCTGTGTGGACTCTGTTTAGACTCTGTTTGTACTCTTTGAACTCTCTTAGAAGAGAGTTTCAGTAATCTAACCTGGAGAAAAACAAAGCATGGAACAGCTTCTCTGCATCACTCTGAGACAAGATGTGTCTGATTTTTCTAATATCACAAAGATCAAAGAACTCTGTCCTGGAGACCCGTTGGATGTGAGAGTTAAAGGACAGGTCCTGATCAAAAAGAACTCCTAGGTTCCTAACAGTGGTGCTAGATGCCGGGCTGATGTTATTCAATGTGGTTACCTGGTTAGAGAAAGCCTCTCTGAGGTGTTTAGGTCCAATAACAATGATTTCAGTCTTCTCTGATTCATAAGTAGAAAATTTCTGCTCATCCAGATTCTTACATCTTTGAGGCAAGCTTTAAGTTTAGAAAGCTGGTTTCTTCTGGCTTCAACGATAAGTACAGCTGAGTATCATCTGAGTAAAAGTATAAGTTTATAGAGTGTTTCCTAATTATACTACCAAGAGGAAGCATATATAAGTTGAAAAGAGTCGGACCGAGCACTGAACCTTGAGGAACTCCATAATGCACCCTGGTATGCAAAGAGGATTTATTGTTCACATGAACAAACTGAGAACAACCTGACAGATACGATCTCAACCAAGCTAAAACAGTTCCTGTGATGCCAAGAAGATTCTCCAATCTCTGCAAGAGAATGTGATGATCACTAGTGTCAAAAGCAGCCCTAAGATTAAGTAACATGAGCACAGAGAGGAGACCGCTATCTGAAGCCAAAAGTAGATCATTAGTTACTTTCAGCAGTGCAGTCTCAGTGCTATGGTTGGCCCTAAACCCAGACTGAGAGTCCTCAAGGAGACTGTTGCTATGAAGAAACTCACAGAGCTGACTGGAAACAACCTTCTCTAAGATTGTGGAGATAAAAGAGAGGTTAAATATTGGTCTGTAGTTAACTAAGGAGCCTGAATCAAGAGTTGGCTTTTTAAGGAGGGGCTTAATTACTGCAACTTTAAAAAGTTGTGGCACATAGCCTGTCAGTAAGGACATATTAATCATCTTTAGTAGAAGGGTGCAGAGGGAAGGACTTCCTTCAGCAGCCAAGTTGGGACAGGGTCCAAGAGGCAAGTTGATGGTTTAGCTGAAACAACTGTTGAGACCAGCTCTGGCAAGTCAACAGATACAAAGCAGTCCAAGAGTATATTTAGTCTAAGAACCGTTTCAATCATTTTGCCAATGGCTGGAGATTCTACCCCATTTGAAAGCACAAGGTTACTAATTTTATCTCTAATCTTTAATATCTTATCATTAAAGAAGCTCATGAAGTCCTCACTGCTAAGCGATGGAGGAATGTGTGGCTCAGTAGAGCTGTGACTGTTTGTTAGCCTGGGTACAGTACTGAAAAGGAATCTAGAATTATTTTTATTCTCTTCTATAGGCGTCGAATAATAAGGAACGCACGCAAGACGCATGGCCTTTTTATATTCATTTAAGCTGTTTCTCCAACAAGAACAGGACTCTGTTGTTTCAGTTGAGTGTCAAATTCTTTCTAATTTTCTCGATTTTTGTTTGAGCTCACAAGTTTATGCATTGTACAACTAAGCTGAAATCTCTTGTCTAGGAGTCCTCTGTCTGTGTTGACTCTGTTTGGACTCTGTTTGGACCGTTTCTTTACACTAAGAGTCCTCAGGACACTGTGTGTTCTCTGTTTGGACTCTGTTTGTACTCTGTTTGGACTCAGAGGGTATTTTCTGTGGAATCTGTCTGGACTCTATATGGACTCTGTTCGAACTTTGTATGGACTCTGTAGACTATGTCTAAACTCTTTGTGGACTCTGTTCTGACTGTGTCTGGACATTATATGTACTTTTTGTGAACTCTGCTTCCCCTTTTCCACAGCCACTAGTTCATTGCATGTGCCTGTATTAGCACCATTTTTTTCTGCTTTGACCAACAAAGATCTGGCCCAAGGTAAGAAAAACTGGTGCTTAGCTGGCCCCACTTACTAGCTCGGCCAAAGAAAAGAACTGACAACACCAGGAGGCGGAGACAGCATTAATGGGACAAACTCACAATGCGGAAAACAGCCATTCATAAAAAGGGAAGCTGCCAAGCCAGTTCGCTCTTGTGTTTCTCATTCAAAATTGAAAATGGAGGCAAAACTGAAACAGCAATGCATTACCTCTCCTATAGATCAGGTCCATACTTTATTTTAATTAACAGAATAAATAGCCTTATCATTCTTAAATAGAAAAGCTGCTTGGCTTAAGGAAATCATGTCAATATGTGATTAATATATGTTGGGTACTTGATATACTCATTATATAATGTGACTTGAAGTTAGGACAGACACGTTGTGAGGAGAGGGTCTCAGGTCTCAATGTTCGCTTTCCAGCTCCACATTGACACGTACTATGAACTCCTCACAATGTGGGAGCCCCAGAGGTCTTATCCTGATTGCATCAATTCTGTTAGTCACACTGTTTATATATATGCTCTGTCATCCTAAATAAAGCTGAGAGGAATGGAGGACTGAACTAAGCACTCGTTTGCTGTCTCCTTTCTCTCCCTTTGATCAAAGGGAGAGCCCATTTGAGAAGCTTCTGTTTATTCAGGATAGGCCCATTTGAGTAGATTCCATAGTTTTATTTGGGCTAGGCCCAACGTAGAAACTTCTACTGGTTTATTTGGGCTAGGCCCAACTCATCTAAAATCACAGCACTGCTGAGTGAGTCATCTGTATTTTGGTTAGTGTTTCCTCATTCAAAACTTAAAACAGAGGCAAAATTGGGGCAGCAAGACATAATTTCTCTCATAAATCAGGTCTCTACCTTATTTTATTTAACAAACTAATAAGCTTCATGTTATTCCTCATATTAAAAGGACAGGATGACATTTCTCCTCTGCTCCGTATGGATTCTGTTTGGAATATGTCTGGACTCTGTCTTGAGTCTGTATGGACTCTGTGTGGACTCTGTTTTGACAAAGTCTTGACCGTCAACACTGTTTTGAATCTTTTTGGACTCCCCGTGAACTCTGTTTGGACTCTGTTTAGACTCCATCTGGTCTCTTTTTGGACTGTTTGTGTACTCTGGTCGGACTCTGTGTGGACTTTGTCTGACTCTGTGAGCACTTCTCATCTTGTTTTAATGTTGGCTCTCTGTTAATAAAATTTATTATCATCTACAGGTCTACCCTGTTAACCCTTTTGGAAAGCGTCTTGAGATAATGTCTGTTATGAATTGGGGCTATATAAATAAAGATTGATTGATTGACTCTGTGTTGACTGTGTCGGGGCGACTGTGGATCAGTGGTAGATTTGTCGTCTCTCAATCGGAAGGTCGAGGGTTCGATTCCCAGCTCCTGCAGCCACATGTCGAAGTGTCCTTGAGCAAGACACTGAACCCCAAATTGCTCCCACTGTTGTGCAGTGGTGTGTGAATGGGTATGAATGGTTTAGCTCAAACTGATGGTTCTTATCATAGAGTGTGCTACCATCAGTGTATGAATGTGGTGTTGATGGGTGAATGAGATTAGCAGTGAAAAGCGCTTTGAGTGGTCAGAAAGACTAGAAAAGCGCTATATAAGTACTGGTCCATTTACAATTCTACAATTTCATTTCATTTAGCAGACGTAGTAGACTCTGTTTGGACTCTGTGTTGACTCTGTGTTGACTGTGTTGGGACTCCATCTGGACTCTATTTGGACTGTTTGTTTACTCTATTTGGACTGTTCGACTTGTTTTAACTCTGTCTGATGTTGTGCAGACTGTTTCGTCTCTTTGTGTACTCTGCTGGCCTCTGTCTGGACACTGTGTGATCTCTCTATGGGATCTTTGTGGACTTTGTCTGGATTCTGTATGAACTCTGCCTGGACACCGTTTGGACTCTGAGTGGACTCTGTTTGGTCTCTTTGTGCACTCTAACTGGCCTCGGTCTGGACCAGTGGTAGACAGTAACAAAGTACATTTTCTTAAGTACTGTACTTATTAACTTGAGTATTTCCATTTTTTGGAAACATATGACTTTCACTTAACTACATTTCAAAGACAAGTATTGTACTTTCAACTCCACTACATGAAAATGACTAAAATGAAATTGGCCACAGACTGTGCCCCTCATAGAAGGGGACCAATTGCAGTCACTGCTAACACCTGGGATGAATTTAGAAATATGTCTACAAGACTAAATGTGCATCATCTTTTAGGGATTTGCTTCACTTCCACGGACAGAAAAATTCAGGGTAGATTTTGTGTGTTTTGTGGTTTACAGGTTTAAGGCATGTGTTGTGTTGCCATGTAGCCAAGTGATTCAACAGGATGAGTTCCTGAAAGTAGAGCTACTTTTTTTTTTTTTTTTTTTTTTTTTTTTTTTCCCTTGTCTGCATTATCTTTTTAGCTGAGCACTGTGTCTGGTGACAGCTTTTAAAAGACATATGCATTGATTTTTTTTTTTATTCTAGCAGTGACAGCTGTGAAGACGCACATACATGCACATACATGCACATACATGCACATACATGCACGTACATGCACATACATGCACATACATGCACATACATGCACATACATGCACATACACGCACATACACACACATACACGCACATACACGCACATACATGCACACACATGCGCACACACATGCACACATGCGCACATACATGCACATACGCGCACATACGCGCACATACGCGCACATACGCGCACATACATGCACATACATGCACACACATGCACATACATGCACACACATGCACATCCATGCACATACATGCACATACATGCACACACATGCACATACATGCACATACATGCATACACATGCACATACATGCACATACATGCATATGATTCACAGCTACTAGTGACCATCACCGGCCCTCCCTGTAGGCTACTCCATCAAATCAAACTTTATTTAAACCCCGATGTGAGCTGAAGGGGAGGGCTGTGTTACACCATAGTGTGAGTTAAGGGGAATATAGTGACAGAAAGGACAAGACAAACAGGGAGCAGGACAAACAGGCAGGGACATTCACTTAAGGTTGCAGTCCAGGTGCTATGCAAATCTAGGTCTGTGCAGGTGAGAGAGGTCATAAGAAATCAGGGACACCAGAGATGTGGGGTCTTGATAGTAGGTTGTGGGCTCACAGGGATGAGGGGAGGGAGGAGGCATGCAAGTAGAGCTACTTTTTATTTGCTGTAAAGGACTAAACGGTAAACTTACAACTCCCCCGTAGTGAATGTACGTAGGAAAAAAAAGCCTTTTTTTTTTTGGTAGGGATATTTAAATTTAAAAAATAAATGACAATAGCTGTCCTTATTGTTTGTGATTGCATTTTTATGCTGACATTTTTACAGGGGTTTCTGTAGACCTTTTATAGCAGAGTGGTTTTACATGCAAGTCGGTACATGATGAGATGTTTTCAGAGTTACAAGGTTCTGCAAAAATGATGAGAAGACAATACAGCAATGTACTGATATTAGAAAATGTACTTTGTACTTTTTACTTTTAAATACTTGAATATTTTTAAAGGCATGTACTTTTGAATACTTAAGTAATTTTTAAAATAAGTACCTTAGTTCTTTAACTTGAGTAAGATTCTGACCATAGAGACTTTTACTTGGAGTTGAGTAAGATTTGACCGTGAGTATAGGTATTTGGACTCAAGTAATGGAGTTGAGTACTTTGTCCACTACTGGTCTGGACACTATGTGGACTGTGTTTGGACCCTGTGTGTACTCTGTGTGAACTCTGTCTGGACACTGCCTGGACAGTTTGTGGACTCTGTTGTGACTCTGTGGACTCTGTCTGGACTTTGTACTCTGTGTGGACCCCGTTTGTACACTGCGTGTACTCTGTGTGGACTCTGGTTTGTCTCTGTCTAGACTTTGTTTGGACTGTTCAAGGACAATGTTTTGATTCTGTCGAGATTTTGTTTGGACTCTCTGTGGACTCTGTTTGGACACTGTGTGGACTCAATGTGCACTCTGATTTGACTCTTAATTCATTCAATCTGGACTCTTTGTGGACTATGTTTGGACTCTTTGATGGTTTTTGGACTTTATGTGGTCTTTTTGAACCTTTTGTGGTTGTTACACACCCGCCTTGGGGAACAGGTATGCAACACAAAGAGGAATAAAGAATACCCAAAACCACCTGTTCCCTCGGTCCCCAAAAACCCGCAACAGAATCAACTAGCGTTCTTCTTTTGGATGAACAATGATTTATTCGTTCAAAACAAAAAAAGAAACTGAGATCGAACAAAACGCTGAACCTAACTTAACGAAATAAAAAGTTAACAGGCAAAAAGAAACAAACCATACCAATCGTCAAAGAGAAGACAAGAAAACGAAGGTTACAGTGACAAAAATGCGTCTTAACAAAAGATCAATTTCAACTCAAATGAAACAGAATTATCCCATGCTAACAAACAAAGTAACGAACAAAACTCAACATAACTAACGAGGTTTGGAGGCCGAGAAAAACAGGCGTCTGCAGCTGACAATGAACAATAGCCGCCGCCATTGCTATGGATGCCGGCTGGTTTTAAAGGGGCGGCCCCGGCGCAATCCAATGTCTATTACGGCTCGATCCCGAGCAGCCAATCAGATGTAGAGCTCCTCCGGCCAATCCCCATTCCTCCTGCAGCAGCAAAAGAACCACATAGATGCACAACCACATGCACCACTCACTCCCACTTGCATCCAAACTCAGACATGGAAAAAGGGAAAAAAAAACAGAACACAATACAGCCAGGGCCGTAACACCCCCATTCCTAAATGACAAACACCCCCCCCCAAAAAAAAAAAATGTTTGTGACTCAGGAAGGACAGTGAACACGAGACAGGGCATCTGCAAAAACATTCTCTGATCCTATTTTGTGATGCACAGCAAGATTGAAATCTTGTACCAGTAAAGACCACCTCATCAACCTCTGGTTAGAGTTTCTCATCTGCGCCAAGAAAACAAGAGGATTATGGTCTGCCCCCACTGGCAATGAACTTGACCCTTTTTGAACTAAGTTGGACTCTTTTTGAACTCAGTTGGACTCTTTATGGACTCTGTTTGGACTCTTTCTGGATTCTGTTTGGACTCTTTCTGGTCTCAGTTTGAGCCCTGTTTGGACTTTTTTTTTTAACTCCATTCAGACTCTTTCTGGACTCTGTTTAGACCCTGCTTGGACTCAATCGGGACTCTGTTTGGGCTCTTTATTCATTGTACTCTTTATGGTATGTTTCGACTCTTTGATGATGTTTTTGGACTTTTTGTGGTCTTTTGAACTTTTTGTGCTGTCAGTTGGACTCTTTATGGACTCTGTTTGGACTCTTTGTGGACTCTTACTGGACTCTTTTTGGACACTTCTTGGAAACTTCGTGGACTACATTAAGACTCTGGATTCAGTGGGGATTTGTTTGTTTGTTTTGTGTCTTTGTGAACCCTGTTTGGAATCTTTGTGGCCTTTTTGTTCACTATTCTTGGACTCTGTTTTGACTTTTTTTGGACTCTTTTTAGACTCTATTGAATCTTGCCCAGCCCTGAAAACCTCTATGCGTGGGGAAAAAGTGAGACACCCATCTGTTCTCTTTGCTCCGGAAGAGGATCCCTGGAACATCTCCTCACTAGCTGCCCAAAATCCCTGGCTGATGGTCGCTATCACTGGCGCCATGACCATGTACTCAAAGCAGTGTCTGAGAGCATAGCCTTGGCCATTAGCACCACTAAACACCATCATGCTCTGAAGAGGGCAATCTCTTTCATAAGAGCTGGAGAGAGCACAGGTCCACAGAAGGTGACGGGACTCCTTCACACAGCTCCTGATTGGCAACTGCACGTTGACCTGGGAAAACAACTGATCTTCCCCCAGCACATTGTAGCAACATCTCTACGGCCAGACATGATCATCATTTCAGAGGCTTCGAAACACCTGATCATGCTGGAGCTTACAGTGCCCTGGGAAGAGCGGATTGAGGAAGCCAACGAAAGGAAACGTGCCAAGTATCAGGAGCTGGTGGAGGAGTGTAGGGGCAGGGGCTGGAGGACCTTTTACGAGCCCACAGAAGGTGGCTTTAGAGGCTTTGCAGGGCGCTCCCTCTGTAAAGTCCTTAGCTGATTGGGAGTCACAGGGACAGCCAAGAAGAGTGAAGCTGCAGAGAAAGCCATGAGGTGGCTGTGGCTGAAAAGAGCAGATCTGTGGGTTGCTACTGGGACACAAGCCGGGTCTTGATCACCCCCGCTGGGTCGCCTGGGCGAGGGTTTGTGATGTTGTGAGACCCCAAACACCCTGTGAACCCAGGATACATCACTGATGATGTGTCCCAGTGCATCCAGGAGATGTATCTTTTAAGTAAATCTTTGTGACATTGTTAACTCTTTGTGGCCTCCTTTTGGACTCTTGATGGACTCTTTATAGACTCTTTATGGGCTTTTTGTAGACTTATTTAAGTCTGTTTATGGAGTCTATGTGGACTCTGTTTAGACTCTTTGTTGACTCTTTTTGGACTCTTTGTGGACTCTGTTGGCCTTATTGTGGAGTGTTGGTGGTCTTTTGGCAGACAAAGACTCTGTTTGTAACCTTTTTGGACTTTTTGTGGACTATTTGTGGACTCTTAGCCGACTCTATGTGGACTCATGTTGGACACTGTTTGGATTCCTTGTGGACTATTTGTGGACTCTTTTAAGACTCTTTGTGTAATTCTTGTGGACTCTGTCTAGACTTTGTTTGGACTCTGTCTAGACTCCATTTTGACAGTGTGTTGACTCTGTTGGCTCTGTTTGGTCTCTGTCTTGACTCAATTTGAACTCTTTGTGGAATTCTTGGGATTCTGTCTGGACTCTGTTTGGACTCTTCCTAGGCTCTGTTCTGACTCTGTGTTGACTGTCTGTTGGCTCTGTTTGGACTCTGTCTCGACTTTGTAAGGACTTTGTGTGGACTCTGACTGCACTCTGTGGGTACTCTGCATGGATCTGTGCTGACTTTGTTTGGACTATGTCTGAAATTTGTTTGGACTCTTCGTGGACTCTTTCTGGACAATGTCTGGACTCTGTTTGGACTCGCTTTTGACACTATCTCAATTCTGTATGGACTGTGTCTGGGCTCTCTTTGGATTCTGTTTAGATTCCCGGTGGACACTGTCTGGACTCTGTTTGGACTCTGGTTGGACAGTGTCTAGACTTTTTTTGGACTCTGTCTAGATGCTGTTTGGACTGCTCAAGGACTGTTGTGACTCTGTCTAAACGTTTGGACTCCGTGTGGAGTGAACTCTCTCTGAACTTTGCCTTGAGACTGTGTGGACTCTGTTGTGACTCTGTGTACTCAGTGTGGACTTTGTCTGTACTCTTTCTGGACCCTGTACACTGTGTGTACTCTGTGTGTACTGTCTAGACTTTGTTTGGACTCTGTTGACTCTGATGGTCTCTGTCTGGATTTTTTTTGACTGTTTGTGGACTATGTTGTCACTCTGTCCAGACACTGCCCTGTGTGGATTCTGTTTGGACTCTGTATAGACTGTGCGAACTCAGCATTGACTATGTCTGGACTCTGTATGGACACTGTATGGACTTTCTCTGGATGCTGTTTAGACTGTCGTGGACACCGTTTGGACTAAGTTCAAACCCTGTTTGGACCCTGTTTGGACTCTGTCTGGAATGTGTTTGGACACTGTGTGGACTGTGTGTACTCTGCGGTGACTTTGTCCATACTCTGTGTGGACGGTGACTGGACTCTTTCAGCACTCTATCTGGACACTTTTTGGACTCTGTCTGGACTCTTTGTGGACTCTGTTTAGACTATCAACTCTGAGGACTCCAATTGTTTTTGTTGTTGTTGTTGTTTTGGTAAATGGTAAATGGACCAGTACTTATATAGCGCTTTTCTAGTCTAGTCTTACCGACTACTCAAAGCGCTTTACTCTGTTTTGACTCTGCGAGGACTCTTTTCAGAATCTTTGTGGACTCTGATTCTTCTGACTCTGCTTCTGGTTCTTCTCCACAAAGATCCAGGTTCAGATCCACTTCCTAGAGTTAGTGTGACCTTTTACACAGTAAAAACTTCTGCATGTTGGTTAAATCAGCTCTGCAGAAGGACCAATGCAGGTCAACCAGTCAATGATAAGAAAGAGAGTGACTTGGAAGCAGGACTGTGTGGAGCAGAAAACCAACTATATGAGGCTCTGAGCTTCACTTCCTTTCTCTGCCACTCAGCATGACACCCTGGTGTTCTCTCCTCTCTGCATTAACCAGAATCATTTGAACAGAAGTCAGCGTGTCACCTGCACATTCTAATCACATTTCACAAACACTTTGAGGCTTTGAATCGTAGAGCCTCCTCTTTCTTATCCCTCACTCTCTTGTTTATGAGAAGCTGAGCTAATAGAGGAGCTATAATTGGGGTAATTGTGATCAAAGAGCAAAATAATGGATAATGTCTGAACAGTTGCAAAGGTCTCTGACTGTGATGAATGCCTCCAATTTTTCCTTCTACTTTGTAAGAGCACTCCTGCAGTGCCATTGTGTGTTAGAGGAGCTGCTGCTTCCACTGCTCTGCTTCAGGAAGTGAAATCATTTTTTTTCAGCAGAAAATAGCAAAAAAAAAAGTGTCTGAGGAGGATAACAGGAAACTACACCCTGCACACAAGTATGAAATCACACACTGGAGTGCAACATGATGTCAGACACTGTGAACCAATCTAAGACACAGTGCAGCATGTGAAAGTAGCACGGGGGTAGTTTACATTTGGAGGACCCCTGGTCCCCTGGGCCTTTTTCATGTGACTTAAATGGCTGTCAGACAGCAAACATCAGATACGAACTGACAAACATTGTTTCTATGGCTCCAGACTAACTTCAAGGTGGCACTGCTTGAGCTCTTTAGTCTGGAGTAGAGCCCGACCCAAAAGAGATTTTTGGGGCTGATGCCAATATTGGAGCACTAGAAAAAAAAAAGCCATATCTGTTATATCTATTTATATCTGAAATAACACCATAACCACAGGATATAAACCAAACATGAACACGAATTATTATTACACCAAAAATCTGATTGGAGACAAAGAAGCAGAGCATGACTAAATGAAAACAATGAGCCTTAGTAACACTGTCAACTAGGTGTTTAATGATTCATCTATTACACTGATGTATCGATTTATATTCCTATGATCCAACCACGTCGATCTGTGCTCTGCAAGTTGGCTGTCTGGATGACATAAATCGATGATCATTTTAATAATTTTAAAAAGTAATAAATAGATTGTATCGATAACAGGAAGTAACACACTGGATTTAAGTACGGCAGACTTTATATTGATGTGCTTGTTGTTTGAAAAAAACAAAAAACGTTAAACATTACTCGATTGAGTCTGCCCGTCTGTGATGTCATCGGCATGCACTCAGCCTGCAGTCCATGGCTCAGCCACTCAGCTTAAAGAGATAGATAACAGTTTCCCCAAGAAAACTCTGATTCATGATTAACTTAGAAAGCTTTACTTATGAAGTGATGTAAAACTAAACACAGAGAAATCTATACTCAGTATGCTTGGCATGTTATACATCTACTAATGTATCAAAAACTTAATTTAAAAAACATTACACTAGCTTGATGCTAACGTATGAGGGAAATTGCATTGATATGCTAAAGGTTAGCATAAATTGATAAAACTTGATTTTCAAACAGAATTTCAGCTTTCATCCCAGAAACATATCACAATTACTCTTTGTAATGGGCGACTGTGGATCAGTGGTAGATTTGTCGTCTCTCAATCAGAAGGACAAGGGTTTGATTTCCAGCTCCTGCAGTCACATGTTGAAGTGTCCTTGAGCAAGACACTGAACCCCAATTTGCTCCCACTGTTGTTCAGTGGTGTGTGAATGAGTATGAATGGGTATGAATAGATAAAACTGATGGTTTCTAGCTTCCTCCTCCCATCAGTGTGTGAATGTGGTGTGGATGGGTGAATGAGATCAGCAGTGTAAAGCATTTTGAGTGGTCAGAAAGACTAGAAAAGCGCTATATAAGTACTGGTCCATTTAGCATTTTCCCATTTGTAAACAATACTAAAAACTCTAATTGTCAAAATTCTTACAGGCAATTGTTTTCCATGCAGGGAAATTAAAGAAAAAAGGCTCCAAATAACTTTAAGCATTGCTAGAACCACTTCCAGACAATAGATGGCCTACTTCAGTCAATGATACAGTTGGGAGCAAAATTATTCAACCCCCCACACACCCTAGGTATATTTGGCTAGGTCAGAGCATTACAATTCCCTGATCACACAAACCTGGAAGCATATGAATACTGTTAATTTATTGCAACCTAAGTCTCCTAACATCTCTTCAGATCTCATGACTTAAAACAGCTTAAAAGTAATATGTTTTGCCTGAAACCCCAACACACCAGGGGGGTTGAATAATTTTGCTCCCAACTGTACATAAAGCAATGCAACTATTATACAGTTACAAAGTTGTGAGAATTGTCTTTGTGAGATAAAGACAGCACCCTGCAACTGATCACCCTGCAGCTGATCACCCTGCAGCTGTTCACCCTAACACTATTAATATAAAACTATTATACAGCGTCCCACTTTACTTAATACTTCCATTCAGAATTTACCGGGCCTCATAAATTCACAAGTTATTGTCTTCATGAAATTGTGACATTTTATTTTAGAAGTTTAGTTTTAGTTTAGATTATTGTTACTAATTAAAGTTTCTTATTTTAATTCAGTAGTGTTCTGGATCTGCTGCTGCTGCTGCTGTTCACCCTGCAGCTATACACCTTGCAGCCGATCAGCCTTCAGCTGTTCCCCCTGGAGCCGAACATCCTGCCGCCGTTCACCCTGCAGCCGATCAGCCTGCAGCTGATCACCCTGCAACAGATCACCCTGCAGCTGATCACCCTGCAGCTGTTCTCCCTGCAGCAGTTCACCCTGCAGCCGATCAGCCTGCAGCTGATCACCCTGCAACAGATCACCCTGCAGCTGATCACCCTGCAGCTGTTCTCCCTGCAGCTATACACATTGCAGCAAATCACCCTGCAGCCAATCACCCTGCAGCCAATCACCTTGCAGCTGTTCGCCCTGCAGCCGATCCCCCTGCAGTTGTACACCCTGCAGCTGTTCAACCTGCAGCCCATCCCCCTGCCTCTGAAATTTATGTACAAATTTAGTATTAGTATTACTACTGAGAAAATAAAGGGTGTGACGAGATCAGAAGCAGCCAGTGTACATTAGCGATCATTCTGCAGTCAATCATCCTGCAGCTAATCACCTGCAACTGATCACCCCTGCAGCTGATCACCCTACAGCCAATCAACCTGCCGCCGTTAAGCCTGCAGGCCGATCACCCTGCAGCCGATCAGCCTGCAGCTGATCACCCTGAAGCTGATCTCCTTGCAGCTGTTTGTCCTGCAGCCAACCACCCTGCAGCTAGACACCCTGCAGCCAATCACCCTACAGCCAATCAGCCTGCAGCTGATCACCCTGCAAACCGTTTAGCCTGCAGCTGATCACCCTGAAGCTGATCCCCTTGCAGCTGTTTGTCCTGCAGCCAACCACCCTGCCGCTTTACACCCTGCAGCCAATCACCCTACAGCCAATCAGCCTGCAGCCGATCACCCTGCAGCCATTCAGCCTGCAGCTGATCACCCTGAAGCTGATCCCCTTGCAGCTGTTTGTCCTGCAGCCAACCACCCTGCAGCTGTTCACCCTGCAGCTATACACCCTGCAAGCGTTCACCTTGCAACTGATCACCCTGCAACTGATCACTTTACAATTCTACAATTCTACAATTTCATTTAGCAGAAGCTTTTTTCCAAAGCGACGTACAACACAAGCAAGAATTTTGACAAGAAGGAGAAACCTTATTAAGTGCGAATAAATGCTTCAGGTTGGATTTGTCACAGGTACTCTGTCACCAAGTGCCCACTAAACACCCCCCCCCCCCCTTTTTTTTTTTTTTTTTTGTGTTCTATCTAAATATCGTCCATAACTAAGATTCAACATTCAGGAGAAATCAATATTCAGTGCTTTCGTTTGTTAAGAGCTCAGTCCGAGACTTTCTGATCTGACCACTGAGGACAAAGAGGAGAAGGGTCAGATTAAGTGCCAAAGTGTTCCCTGAACAAGTGAGTCTTCAGACCTCTCTTAAAAGTAGAAGGGGACTCTGCGGATCTTAATGAGTTGGGTAATTCATTCCACCATTTCGGTACAACAGAGGAGAAGAGTCTGGCTAGTGATTTAGAGCCAAGCTGGGCTTTGCAGCTCTTCACCCTGCAACTGATCACCCTGCAGCTGTTCGTCCTGCAGCCGATTACCCTGTAGCCGATCACCCTGCAGCTCTTCACCCTGCAACTGATCACTTTGCAGCTGTACACCCTGCAGCTGATCACCCTGCAGCTGATCACCCTGCAGCTTTTCTCCCTGCAGCTATACACATTGCAGCCAATCACCCTGCTCTGTACATCCTGCAGCCATTCACCCTGCAGCCAATCACCCTGCAGCCAATCACCCTGCAGCCAATCACCTTGCAGCTGATCACCCTGCAACTGATCACCCTGCAGCTGATCACCCTGCAGCTATACACCCTGCAGCTATACACCCTGCAGCAAATCACTTTGCAGCTGTTCACCCTTCAGCTATACACCCTGCAGCCGATCACCCTGTTGCCATTCACCCGGCAGCCGATCACCCTGCAGCTGTCCACCCTGCAACTGATCACGTTGCAGCTGTTCACCCTGCAACTGATCACCCTGCAACAGATCACCCTGCAGCTGATCACCCTGCAGCTGTTCTCCCTGCAGCTATACACATTGCAGCCAATCACCCTGCAGCTGTACATCCTGCAGCCATTCACCCTGCAGCCATTCACCCTGCAGCCAATCACCCTGCAGCCAATCACCTTGCAGCTGTTCAACCTGCAGCCCATCCCCCTGCCTTTCCTTCCGTACTGGTGGAGGCATGCTAGACCTGAAATTTATGTACAAATTTAGTACAAGTATTACTACTAAGAAAATAAAGGGTGTGACGAGATCAAAAGCAGCCAGTGTACATTTACCGATCATCCTGCAGTCAATCATCCTGCAGCTAATCACCTGCAACTGATCACCCTGCAGCTATACACCCTGCAGCAAATCACCCTGCAGCTGATCACCCTACAGCCAATCAACCTGCCGCAGTTAAGCCTGCAGCTGATCACCCTTCAGCCATTCCCCCTGCAGCTGATTACCCTACAGCCAATCAGCCTGCAGCTGATCACCCTGCAACCGCCATCCTGCAGCTGATCACCCTGAAGCTGATCCCCTTGCAGCTGTTTGTCCTGCAGCCAACCACCCTGCAGCCAATCACCCTACAGCCAATCAGCCTGCAGCCGATCACCCTGCAGCCATTCAGCCTGCAGCTGATCACCCTGAAGCTGATCCCCTTGCAGCTGTTTGTCCTGCAGCCAATCTCCCTGCAGCTGTTCACCCTACAACAGATCACCCTGCAACCGTTCACCGTGCAACTGATCACCCAGCAGCTGTTCACCCTTCAGCTATACACCCTGCAGTCGATCACCCTGCGGCTGTTTGTCCTGCAGCCTATCACCCTGTAGCCATTCACCCTGCAGCCGATCAACCCGCAGCTGTCCACCCTGAAACTGATCACTTTGCAGCTGTTCACCCTGAAACTGATCACTTTGCAGCTGTTCACCCTGCAGCTATACACCCTGCAGCCGATCACCCTGCAACTGATCACCCTGCAGCCAATCACCCTGCAGCTATACACCCTGCAGCTGTTCACCCTCTTACTGATCACCCTGCAGCCGTTCACCCTGCAGCCGATCACCCTGCAACTGATCACCCTGCAGCCGTTCACCCTGCAGCCGATCACCCTGCAGCTGATCAACCTGCAGCCAATCACCCTGCAGCTGATCACCCTGCAGCTGATCACCCTGCAGCCAATCATCCTGCAGCCAATCACCTTGCAGCTGTTCACCCTGCAGCTGTTCACTCTGCGCCTTTTTATTCTGAAGCCTTTCCTTCCGTGCTGGTGGAGGCATGCCAGACCTGAAATTTATGTGCAAGTTCAGTATAAAGTATTACTACTGAGAAAATAAAGGGTGTGTGGAGAGCAGAAGCAGCCAGTGTACATTTACCGATCACCCTGCAGCTGTTCATCCTGCAGCTAATCACCCTGCAGCTGTTCATCCTGCAGCCAATCACCCTGCGGCCGATCACCCTGCCGCTGTTCACCCTGCAACTGATCACCCTGCAGCTGTTCACCCTGCAGCTGATCAACCTGCAGCTGATCACCCTTTAGCTATACACCCTGCAGCCACTCACCCTGCAGCTGTTCATCCTGCAGCCAATCACCTTGCAGCTGTTCACCCTGCAGCCAAGCCCCCTGCAGTTGTACACCCTGCAGCCAATCACCCTACAATCACCCTGCAGCTGATCAGCCTGCAGCCGATCACACTGTAGCTGATCACACTGTAGCTGATCCCCTTGCAGCTGTTTGTCCTGCAGCCAATCACCCTGCAGCTATACACCCTGCAGCTGTTCAACCTGCAGCTGATCATCCTGCAGCTGATTATCCTTCAGCCAATCACCCTGCAGCTGTTCAACATGCAGCTGATCATCCTGCAGCTGATCATCCTTCAGCCAATCACCCTGCAGCTGATCATCCTGCAGCCGTTCACCCTGCAGCTGTTAACCCTGCAGCTCTTCACCGTCCAGCTGATCAACCTGCAGCCAATCACCTTGCAGCTGATCACCCTGCAGCTGATCAACCTGCAGCTGATCAACCTGCAGCTGTTTACCCAACATCTGTTTATTCTGAAGCCTTTCCTTCCGTGCTGGTGGAGGCATGCCAGACCTGATATTTATGTGCAAGTTCAGTACAAGTAGTATTACTGAGAAAATACAGGGTGTGTGAAGATCAGAAGCAGCCAGTGTACTTTTTTTTTCTAGTTTCACATGCTTTCATTGAAAAAGAAGTGTTCTTCTCCTCTGGGAACTGATATGATTAACTTCTACCAAACTGAAGAGCTATCAGTTTGGGGATAAAATTGACTGATAAAGAACAGCTGCTGGTGTTTTTGTGTAAAGGCAGTCTGAAGACTCCTCCATTCTTTAAAGGCACAGACTGCAGAGGGTCACAGTGGTTCCTTAGCTTTGCAGCCAGCCTTGGGTGGACACTTTTTCTGCATGGTTCAGTTATGGTTTCAGAGTCCATATGAAATAAACCATAAGCCATCAGCCACAATGCTGAAGTTTGTTGCTCTCTATATAAACCCAGAGAGACGATCAGATTACTTCCCCTGTTGTCTCCTGGTGCTTCAGAAAATGTTTGGCAGAGGAGGAGGAGGTCTATATTAGTGCCAGATTCTTATCCATGAGTTCATATGACATGTCGTTGGTTAGAAAGATTATTGAGATAATATTTTTGTGATTTGGCACTGTAATAATACAGACTGATTGACTAATTGATGGATGTGGGATGAGGTTGCTTCTGCCGTTGGCCTTCATACATTTCTCTGTTAATTTAGGCTGATTTAAAGAAGCGAAGAAAAGGGTTTCTCCTGATGAGAGGGAGAACAGCCTGTCACAGAGAGTGAGATCTGAAGCCAGATTCTGACACATCTGTCATTATGAGAGCAGATGGGTCTGAGGTCAGGCCGGGGCTGACCTGGGATCAGCCTGCTCCAACCACAGAGAGCAGTGCTACCTTCAGGGACTACTGACTCATGTCCGACACTGAGTTTGAGCATGGACACACACTCTCTCACACACTCACACACACAGAACTTCATCTAAGGCCTGTCAAAACTTGATACACACTCAGAGGCAGAAGCCAACACACCATCTGCCCCCCCTGTGTTTGAGATCCAAATCCCAGTAATCAACAAAATACACAGAAGACCTCCAAATGAGCCCTGTGGATACACTGTGCCCTAAGAGAAGAACGCTAACACACACACACACACACACACACACACACACACACACACACACACACACACACACACACCTCTGCACCCAGATCAGATGGAACCAAGTGGATATGGTCCAGATGAGTTGTTAATGTTTCATTAAAAGCAACAGAAGAAGAAAGAGGGGTTCATCATTTGTTTCTCCAAGATCATTCACCCTATCTCTAAACCTCATCTCTAAAACCCATCTTTATTTCAATTTCAGTTTAAAATCCAACATGTTCTTCCTTTCTGTTTTTAAGGATCCTGTCATTGTGAGGGTGAAACTGAAAACACATCCTTAAAAGCTTCACAGAGAGCTGCGAAGGATGGAGACTGTCTGTTGAGGTGTTATGATTCTAAGAGAAGGTAAATATTCCTTTGGACTGCTTCAGTCCCACAGCATTAATATCAGAAGGAGCCCTCAAAAACCAACCAGTGGCTTCAAGGGGAATGAAACCTGTCACACACCCTCCCGTTCCCAAAAGTACACACAAACAGCACACCTGGCTGCACCACGATAAGACATCAGCCCCCACCGCTCCAAATGTGTTTGCACACCAGTGTCGGTTGACTGCACTTCCTCATTGGACGACTCAAACAATTTATTCTGACGCGCTGCTGAATCCAAGGGGGAATTTAGATTGAGATGGGGGAAAAAAAGCAAAATCAGACACGACCTGAAAGCCTGGAGGCAAATCGAGAGGGCGGAAAGGGGAGAGGGAAGAGGGAGGTAAACCTGAGGCTGAGAGAGGGAGGGAAAGAGGGAAGGCGGAGGTACGCCTAGGGCTGAGAGAGAGGGAGGGAAAGAGGGAAAGGGGAGGTAAGCCTAAAGCTGAGGGAGAGGGAGGGAGGGAAGGTGGAGGTTAACTCTTGAACGGAGAGGGGGGGCAGAGGGAGGAAAGGGGGAGGTAAACCTGAGGCAGAAAGGTACAGAGAGGGAGAGAGAGAGGGAAGGGGGAGGTAAACCTGAGGCTGAGAGAGGAGAGGAAGGGAGGGAGAGAGGGAAGAGATAGGTAAACCTGAGGCAGAGAGAGAGGGGGGGGAGTGGGAAAGGCAAGGGGAGATAAACCTGAGGCTGAGAGGGAGGGAGGGAGGGAGAGAGTGAAGGGGGAAGTTAACCTACGAGCTGAGAGAAAGGGAGGGGGGGGGGAAAGGGAGAGAGAGAGGGAAGGGGAGGTAAACCTGAAGCAGAGAGGGAGAGAGGGAGGGAATTGGGAGGTAAACCTGAGGTACAGAGGGAGAAGGAGAGAGAGACGGAGGGGGGGGGCTAAAGCAGAGTGGGAGAGGAAGGGGCAGAGGGAGGGAAGGGGGAGGTAAACTTGAGGCAGACAGGGAGAGAGAGGGAGGGAGAGAGGGAAGGGTCAGCTAAACCTGAGGCTAAGAGAGGAGAGAAAGGGAAGGAGAGAGGGAAGAGAGGGATAACGTGAGGCAGAGAGAGAGAGGGAGAGACAGTGGGAAGGGGGAGAGAAAGGGGAGATAATCCTGAGGGAGGGAGAGAGGGTGGTCTGAAGACTCACCTGTTCAGGGAACACTTTGGCACTTAATCTGACCCTTCTCCTCTTTGTCCTCAGGGGTCAGATCAGAAGGTCTCGGACTGAGCTCTTAAGAAATGAAAGCACTGAATATTGAATGCTGCCGAATGTTGAATTCTAGTTGTGGCTACAATTTAGATAGAATACATAAAAAAGGGAGGGGGGGGGGTCTGTGGGCACTTGATGGCAGAGTACCTGTGACCCAACTAATCTGAAGCATTTTTTTCGCACCTAATAAGGTTTCTCCTTCTTGTTAAAATTCTTGCTTGTGTTGTACGTTGCTTTGGAAAAAAATAAATGAAATTGTAGAATTGTAGAGAAAGGGGAAGTAAACCTTAGACAGAGAGGAGGGGAGGGAAGAGGAGGGGAGGGAAGAGGAGGGGAGGGAAGAGGAGGTGGAGGAACACATTTACTTGAGGCAGAGAGATAGGGAGGGAGGAGGAGGAGGAGGAGGAGGAGGAGGAGGAGGAGGAGGAGGAGGAGGAGGAGGAGGAGGTGAACCTGAGGGAGGGAGCGAGGGAGGAAGAGGAGGAGGAGGAGCAGGTAAACCTGGGGGAGGGAGGGAGGAGGAGGGAGGGAGGAGGAGGGAGGGAGGAGGAGGGAGGGAGGAGGAGGAGGTAAACCTGAGGCAGAGTGACACAGAGATATAGAGCCTGTCACTCATCATTACTGTGTCCCTACACTCTGGACAACCATTAACACACCTAATGAACACGGCAGGTCATGCTGCTGCTGAGAAAACACATCATATCAGCCTCAGAGGGCCCTGACAAGACCGTTGACTCACTCTAGACTGACAAGCCCAGGAACCAAGAACCAGCAGAGGGTCACTCAGATCAGAACATGAAGGTACAAAACCAGGGCATAGACCTGCTGATCCTCAATCAGTCAGCTTTTATTCACACAGAGCAATGTCACAACAAACCTGATCTTCAGCCTGATAGTTTTGAAAGACGTCTGACTGTGCCCACGGAAGAAAACCCTGCAGAAAGAGCTCCGTAAATGGGGACACCTCCTCCTCTTTACTTGGTTTCATAGAGGCATCAGAGTTCATAAAGAACTTTCCGTTTTTTGATGCAAAAAGTACAAAAATGTTCTTTAGAACAAACATGCTGTCCTCTCCCCAAACTCATTAAAACATGAAACAGCTTTTCTTTGGTTCTTAAAGAAATCCAGTCCAGGAATCCAGTCCAGGAACCCAGTCTTGCACTCAGTGAGCTGCTCAGGATGTCTGCAGCATCAGCACGTTATGTTTTCCTGAACTATGATCTGAAGAACAGCCTCAAACTAAAAGCTTCTCTGTGTCCATTGTTACTTCACATGCATTTTGAAGCATGGTCTTGGTGTGCATGTGCAGTGTTTTCAGTTGCAATGCTCTGGTGTATCTGCCTTACTCTGAGTCCGTCAGCATGAGACACGCTTCAGTCCTGCTCTAACCTGGGTCAGTAGTAACAGCAGCTGCTGAGGGAGCGTGGAAAATGGATTTAAAAGCACACTGCAGGGTTACGCAAAGAATAAACAGTTTCTTGTTCTGCCTCTCTGAGATGAAGAAGCACAAATACAAAATAATCTAAAACTGGTTTAAAATTTACAAACACACCAGCTGTGCTCGTGTTAACCTCAGCTTCATACAGCACCATCACACAGGGGACATTAATGTGAGGAATAAAGCCTAAGATAGATGATTTTAATAATTAACACACATTGATAAATTCTGAATTTTAAAATACAACTAAAGAAAGCTTTTACAGAATAATTTCAGTGGTCTGCAGCACTCTTAGTTTTTATATCAAAGTTTTAAATATTCTTTTTTGTTTATGCTTTGTTTTAGTGTAGTATGGTTTTTATCAGTTTTATTTATTTGTTAAATCTGTTAATCCTTTATTTTTAATACATACATGATCAAAAATAAATGTTATTTACTGGAAAGTAGGCTCACATAATTCATGCCCCCTTGCTAAGTCAGTGCCCTGGTCGGGCACCCCAGTCTTAAAGTCTGGACCTGGCCCTGCTCGTCTGCTCGTACCTCGTTGCAGGTTTGTTATGTTGTTTTGCTCATCAGCGGATAAATTTATGCTGAAGAGAGGGTTCAGTTGGTGGAACAGAAGGAGTAACAGTGAAAGACGGGACTCAGCTCAACTCAAGCATTGATGTCCATGCAGGGTTGAGGAATTAATGTTAATTTCATTTATTAATATTCTAACACAGAACTGGAGGCTGACTGGAGGGGACTGAATGTAAAATATAAACCAAAGGAAGGACACCAAGGAAGAGCTCTGCTCCAAATGTCTGTGCTGGTATAAAGTCAAACTGGGTGATAAGAGTGCTGTCTGTTTATATTGTCCTATGAGTTAATCCTGTTTAATCTCATGAATTCATAAGCAGCAGTCTGAAAATATGAGACAATGCGAAAGTGTTTCAATCTGCAATTCGTCGAGAGTCCACTTGAGGCTGGCTCCGGAAGTACCGGAAGTCACAAACACACCAAGCCAAAAAAAACTGTTTTCACAGCTGAAATAAGCACATTTACAGCCTGGTACAATGAAAGTCTTTTGTCTGAATCGCTATTTGCTTCAACAGCACGGATGGTACAAGGGGTGAATTTTTTTTCTAACTCAGCAGTTAAGACAAAATTAAGGTCGCCGGTTCATCCAATCAGAGGCACAGCTCAGCTGACGTGACTGCAAGGTACATTATGACTTACTGTGGAGATTCAAAGCCTGCCTTCTTTCCAATACGGCAGAACTGACTGTTTTTCTTTAAAAAAACAATTCAGAAATAGATGGGTGACGTCGCGGAGGCCTCCACCAACAGCCCCAGTTGATTGAGGCTGTAGCCTCCATCTACAGCCTCCATCTACAGCCTCCATCTACAACCTCCATCTACAGACTCCACTTACAGCACCAAACGCAGCCTCCATCTACAGCTTCCATCTGCAGCCTCCACCTACAGCCTCCATCTACAACCTGCATCCTTAACATCAATCCCGAGCCTCCATCTACAGCCTCCACCTGCAGCAACCATCTACAGCGTCCATCTACAGCCCCTACCTACAGCCTTCACCTGCAGCCTCCAACTATAGCCTCTATCTACAGCCTCAATCGACACATCCACCCACAACCATCATCTCCAGCCTCCACCTGCAGCCTCCATCTACAGCCTCCAACAAAATCCTCGACCTACAGCTCCCTCTACGACATCCAGCAATTGCCTCAACCTACAGCCTCCATCAACTTCATCCGACCACAGCCTCCATCTACGTCCTCCACCTGCATACTCCATCTAAAGCCTCCATCTGCGGCCTTTACCTACAGCCTCCACATGCAGCTGCCATCAACAGTCACCATCTTTAGCCTCCTCCTACAGCCTTCACCTGCTACCTCTAGATATAATCTCCACTTACAGCCTCCACCTGCAGCCTCCAGCCAAAACCTCCACTTACAGCCTCTACCTAACTGCCTCCATCTACAAACGCCACCCAGAGCCTCCATCGAAAGACTCCACCTGCAGCCTCCATCTACAGCCTCTAACCACACCTCCATCTTAAGCCTCAGCCTTTAGCCTCCACCTAAAGTCTCCACCTGCAGCCTCCATCTACAGCCTCTAACCACACCTCCATCTTAAGCCTCAGCCTTTAGCCTCCACCTAAAGTCTCCACATGCAGCTGCCTTCTACAGCCTCCTTCTACATCCACCTCCTACAGCCTCGACCTGCAGCTTCAAGACACAACCTTCACTTACAGCCTCCATCTAAACCTTCCACCTGCAGGCTACACCTACAGCCTCCACATGCAGCTGCCATCTGCAGCCTCCATCTACAACCTCAATCTACAGCCTCCACCTGAAGCTGCCATCTACAGCCTCAATCTACACCCTAAACCTACAGCCTCCACATGCAGCTGCCATCTACAGCCTCCTCCTACAACCTCCATCTACAGCCTCCAGCCAGTACCTCTACATACAGCCTCTACCTAACAGCCTCCATCTACAACTTCACTTACAGCCTCTACCTAACAGCCTACATCTTCATCCTCCATCCAAAACCTCCACCCACAGCCTACATCTACAGCCTCCATCTACGTTCTCCACCGAGTGGATCACCACATTCAGTTTATACCAAAAGGAAGAAACAGGGGGAAAAAAAAAGAAGAGTAAAGACCTTTCCTAGGAACAGAGGCCACTGAAAGCTGCTTTTCAGGCTTCCTTCTCTTCCTCCTCATCCCTTTCTTCTTCATCCTCTTCTTCCTCCTTCTCTTCCTACCCTTTCTCTTCTTCCTACTCCTCCACCTGATCCTCATGTTCTGTTTCCTCCTCCTCCTCTCCCACCTCACTCTCCTCTTCCTCTTCTTCCTCCTCATCCTCCTCTCCCTCCTCATCCTCCTCTCCCTCATCCTCATCCTCCTCCTTATCCTCCTTGTCTTCCTCCTCTTTCAACCAAGCAGCACAGCTAACAGTGTTTTTCTGAGGACACAACTCCTAACAGCTCACTCTGACACTCAGACATTGCTCCAGGCGGAATCACCTCAGTTTGACAAACTTTTGGGACATCGGATGTTCATAAACTTTGTCCTGAGTTAAAAAACTGTTTAAACCATGAGCTATATTAAGCTGGATCTTTGTTCAGCTGGATCTACGTTCAACTGGATCTACGTTCAACTGGATCTACAGTACATTCAGCTGGATATACTTTCAGCTGAATCTACATTTACCTGGAGCTATGTTCAGATAATGCTACATTCAGCTGAAGCTGAGTCTGACCACAGAGTCTTAGTCTGAGAGCCAGTTTTCATGGTGTGCTGTAGAGGGTATTTCAAATGAATCCAGAGGAAGTTTTAAATGTGAAATTAAGCTCTGAACCCGACTATTTAAATCAAGAAAAGGTCTCAGATGAAGTGCTGAAATAAGACACTGAAATAAAGCACTGAAATAAAGCACAGAAATTAAGCGCTAATATAAAGCATTCAAATGAAACACTGAGATAGAGCACTGAAATAAAACATTGAAATTAAGTGCAGAGATGAAAAGCTGAGATGAAGCGTAAAAATAAAGCGCTAAAATCAAATGCTGATATAAAGCGCTGAAATAAAGCGTGAACTAAAGCGTGAACTAAAGCGTGAACTAAAGCGCTACAATGAAGTACTGAAATAAGGTGCTAAATTGAAGTGATGAAATAAAGCAGTGAAACATTAGCTGAAGTAAACCACTGAAATGAGGCGCTGGTATACATAAAGTGCTAAAATAAAACACTGAGAGGAAGTGCTGAAATGAAGCTCTGAAATAAAACACTGAAATGATGCACCAAAATGAAATGCTGACATGAAGTGCTGAAATGAAGCACTGAACTAAAGAGCTAAAATGAAAGGCTGAAATGAAGTGCTCAAATTCAGCGCTGAAATGAAACCCTGAAAAAAGCACTGAAATAAATATAAAGGGCTAAAATGAAGTGCTAAAATAAACGGCTGACGGCAGCACTAAAATTAAACGCTGAATTGAAATACTGAAAAAAAGCACTAACATAAGGTGCTGAAATGAAGCACTGAAATGAAGTGTCAAAATAAAAAGCTGACATGAAGTGCTGAAACAAAGTGCTGAAATTAATACTAAAATGAAATTCTGAAATAAAGTGCTTAATTTCAGATAGACCCTGAAAAAAGGATTGAAATAAGGCGCTGAAAAGAAGTGCTGATATAAAACGCTAAAATGAAGCACAGAAATAAAACACTAAAATGAAGTGCTGTAATGAAGCACTGTAATGAAGCACTGTAATGAAGTGTTGAAATGAAATGCTGAAAAAAAAAAACAGAATAAAGGCATTGAAATGACGTGCTGAAATAAAGCACTGAAATGAAGCACCAAAATGAAACACTGACATGAAGTGCTGAAATGAAGCACTGAAACAAAGCCCGAAAATAAAATGCTGAAATAAAGCGCTGGAATGAAGTGCTGAAATAAAGCATTTTTAAATGAAATGCTGAAGTAACGCACCGAAATTATGCGCTAAAATGAAGCACTGAAATGAAATGAAACCCTGAAATAAGGTGCTGAAATGAAGCGATGAAATTATACGCTGAAATGAAGTGCTCTAATGAAATGATGAAATGAAGCATTGAGATGAGGCCCAGACATGAAGAACTGAAATAAGATACTGAAATGAAACGCTAAAATGAAACACTCTGATTCCAGCAGATTTTAAATCGTCAGGAGATGAAGATTCATCAGTTACACAAACAGAAACACGCAGCTGTTTGGAGCTGACACTGTGCAGAAGTGTGCATGTAGGTGTGTGTGTGTGTGTGTGTGTGTGTGTGTGTTTTAAGAATGTAGTTGGAGTCATTTCATCCTCTTTAAACTGTGGTCACTTTATTCATTTGGAATTGAACTATAGTTTTATAACTATCTTTGTTAACTTCTCATATTAATGTTTCCATCTGCCCCCCCCCAACACACACATACACACACACACACACACACACACACACACACACACACACACACACACACACACACACAAACACACACACAGAGAGAGAGAGAGAGAGAGAGAGAGAGAGAGAGAGAGAGAGAGAGAGAGAGAGAAACAAGCACAAACACACACTCCTCTGACTACTGAAAAAGTTGAAAAAAAAGTTACACTCTCTGACATCCTCGTGGTTCCGCGAGCGTGAAATGGACCAAAGGAGAGGAAGGGAGATGGTATGAGTGAGTCCGAGCGACTTCGAGCGAGAAGGGGGCAGAGTCTGGCTGTGACAAAGAGGCTGCAGTGAGCCAGACTCTCCGGGCTCCTCTGCCATCCACTTTACGCGTCAGACACGCTGTTTAGCACACACACACACGCACACACACACACACACACACACACACACACACACACACACACACACACACACACACACACCGCTCTCTCTCTCTCATGGTGACAGAAATGAAATCTGTGGACCTACCTGAGAAGAAGAGGAAAAGCGCAATCCCCTGGACGCTCATTGCGGAGGCGCGCGGGATTCCGGAGAGTAATTCAGGGAAGTGGGATCGGACTTGGTGCGTTCTTGGCTGGTCCAGCAGCACCGCTGTGCGCTCTGGAGACGGACACCTGGCCTGCCCGCTGCATGCACCGACACTATCTGCTCGTCCGCTGAGCCTTTGTTCTCCTCCTGCAACGCTCTGAAGCCTTTCAAGTTTCAAATCCCAAACGGAAGAAAGGATGGAGAAGGAGAAGCCTCGGCAGAAAGTCAGATCAGATTGCGCGCAGCCTCTGACTCTCCGTGTGTGAGGGAGAGAGAAAAGAGAGTGTGTCTTTTTCAGTGTGTGTCAGTGTGTGAGTGTCTGTGAATGCTGGTGCCAGAATCTAGATTCACAGCGAGGAGATGTGGCGCGACACCGGGCTGCAGCCTCTGCCTAATCGGACAGACATTAGGACGCGGCTCCGCAGTTAAAGAGGTCCCGGTAAAATCTGCGATCATGCTGCTGGAAGGCAGCGGAGGCTGGGGTTATTACCCGGCAATATCCCTCCCCCTCCTCTCCTCCTGCTCCTCCTCCTCCCATCATCATCATCATCATCACTTCTCCGGACAAAGTAAAAACACAGAGATAGATGTTGTGAAGAGTCAGAAGGAGGATTCCCTCTGAAACGGACTCTGACTTATAAAAACGACAGAGTGGTTCAGGATCATGATGACCTCTGAGGCGACCTGTGTCACTAAGATCAAAGTCTGACAGGAATCATTTCCAGCAGAGTCAGCAGATCGGATTCATCAAACATGCGTACGACTAAAAGGGTCCATATCACTGAACGATGCCTTTTGGTGTCCTGTACATGAATAGCTCAGTTGACATTTTAATTTAATATAAAAATTACTTTGAAAGGGTTTGCTATATTGGGCAATATTTCTATATGACTAATAAAGCATTATTATTGTTCTCCAAAAACATTTTCTATATTTTTTTCAGTTTTGTATAGGATGATGCATGTCATTTTGCTGTCCCCTGCACTGCTCACTTAATTTCAAAATGGATAGAATAAAGTCAAAACATGTCTTTGAAAAAATATATATTTTTAGTTCATTAACATATTACATAGATTAAGTGCCTTAAGTACTAAAAAAATATAATGGTGTTTTTTTTTTTATTTTATAATTTAAAAAAAGAGTTTGCCTATGTCCCTGAAATAATTGTCCACCCTGTTGTGTTGGGGAATCTGTTTCTGTAAGAAAGGATGTCCACTCCCATGAAATCACAACAACAGTATTTTTCGTCTCTTTAAAGGTGGGAAAACCTGTAGCTGCAGCAAGTAAGAATCTGACTTTCTACGGGCAATTTTGCTTACTTAAGATTACAAACTTGGTTTGGCCAAGCTTGGGGTGTCCACCCTGTCGGCATTAAATAGGCCAGAAATGATTAGAATGCAATATTTTTAAAATATACAAGTTTAACTCTAGCAAATTCTCTTCAAGAATCACACTAGCTAACTAGCTAATTACAGTCAACAGTCTACAGTCTTACAGAATGGCAAAATGTCCACCTTGTCATTGTCAGATAATGTCCACCCAGTCATATACTTGGACCTGACAGAATACAACGATTTGCAAATTCCTTTCAACCTAAATTTAATTGAATACACAGCAAAGACAAGATACTTAATGTTCAAACTGCTAATCTTTGTCATTTTTTTGCAAATATTAGCTCACTTGGAATTTGATGCCTGTAACATGTTTCAAAAAAGCTGGCACAAGTGGCAAAAAAAGACTGAGAAAGTTGAGGAATGCTGATCAAACACTTATTTGGAACATCCCACAGGTGAACAGGCTAATTGGGAACAGGTGGGTGCCATAAAAGCAGCTTCCCTGAAATGCTCAGTCATTCACAAACAAGGATGGGGCAAGGATCACCACTTTGTGAACAAATTCGTGAGCAAATTGTTGAACAGTTTAAGGATAACAGTTCTCAATGAGCTATTGCAAGGAATTTAGGGATTTCATCATCTACGGTCCGTAATATCATCAAAAGGTTCAGAGAATCTGGAGAAATTACTGAAGGTAAGCAGCAAGGCCGAAAACAAACACTGAATGCACATGACCTTCAATCCCTCAGGCAGCACTGCATCAAAAACTGGCATCACTGTGTAAAGCAGGGGTCCCCAAACTTTTTCCTGTGAGGGCCACATACGTTTTCCCTTCTCTGATGGGGGGCCAGGGTCAGTTTGTGACAGAAAAAGTGTGATGATCGCAGGAGTGCCTAAAGGTAAACATTAATTGTTTTCCAGAAAGCCACACATAAACAAATATTAATAACCCTTTACAGGATTGTCACAGAAAAAAGTCAGGAAATAAATAACACTACTAATGAAATAAATAACTGATAGGGGCACAGACTGCAGAAGGGTGATATAGAATGTCACGAATTTCCCTCTGGGATTAATATAGTATTTCTGATTCTGATTCTGATTCTTAGCACTTTTCCTACATAAAAAAAAAACGTTTGCCAGTGCAAAATAACAGGTGTAAACAAGTGACAGGTCAGTCTATACTGAGTACACTGTAAATGTGTTAATAACTATTAATGAACTTTCTTCTGTTGATTCTTGTTGTTTTATGATAAGATAAAAACCCTCCTCTTTTATCCGGGCTTATGACCGGCAAAGGTGACCTAAAAGAAACAAACATTAGCGCAGTTCATTTGCATGCAGTTGTCTGCTCTGGCTGCAGCTTGGAGTGTCTGCTGTTAGTGGGGGAGTCTGTGTTTGGAGAGGGGAGGGGCTCAGTGCCCGCTGCTTGTTGAGAAAACATGCTTTCACTCCGTCCCCAAACGTCAGAAAAGTCACTGGATTTGTCGCATTTAGAAAAAAAAAAAAAAGTCACTTGAGGGGTCTGAAAGTCACTAAATATAGCAACAGAGACGCTAATTTGGCAACACCTTCCCTGCATACCACAACCACGTGTAACGTTACAGTGAATTATCGGCGGCATTATTAACCCTTTGGGTTAAACTTGGCACCGAAAAAAAAATCATAATGCATTTCTGGTATTGTTCAGGGGGCCGGGCCAAATGTGGAGGTGGGCCGTATCTGGCCCACGGGCCATAGTTTGGGGACCACTGGTGTAAAGGATATCACCACATGGGCTCAGGAACACTTCAGCAAACCACTGCCAGTAACTATAGTTCATCGCTACACCTGTAAGCAAGTTTAAACTCTACTATGCAAAGTGAAAGCCATTTAACAACAACACCAAGAAACGCCGCCGGCTTCTCTGGGCCCGAGCTCATCTGAGATGGACTGATGCAAAGTGGAGAAGTGTGCTGTGGTCTGACGAGTCCACATTTCAAATTGTTTTTGGAAAATGTGGTCGTCGTGTCCTCCGGACCAAAGAGGAAAAGAACCATTCGGACTGTTATAGGTGCAAAGTTCAAAAGCCAGCATCTGTGATGGTATGGGGGTGTATTAGTGCCCATGGCATGGGTAACAACATATCTGTGAAGGCTCCATTAATGCTGAAAGGTACATACAGGTTTTGGAGCAACATATGCTGCCATCCAAGCCACGTCTTTTTCAGGGACGTCCCTGCTTATTTCAGCAAGACAATGACAAGACACATTCTGCACGTGTTACAACAACATAGCTTCATAGTAAAAGAGTGCAGGTACTAGACTGGCCTGCCTGTAGTCCAGACCTGTCCCCCATTGAAAATGTGTGGCGCATTATGAAGCGTAAAATACAACAACAAAGACCCTGGACTGTTGAACAACTTAAGCTGTACATCAAGCAAGAATGGGAAAGAATTCCATCTGAAAATCTTCAAAGATTGGTCTCCTCAGTTCCCAAACGTTTACCGAGTGTTTCTCAGTTCGAACATTAAATACTTGTCTTTGCAGTGTGTTCAATTGAATATAAGTTGAAAAGGATTTGCAAATCATTGTATTCTGTTTTTTTATTTACAATTTACTCAACATGCCAGCTTCGCTGGGTTTGGGTTTGTAGTTTAAGTTATGGCTTAGTCCTTCTTCAGTAGACAGACGGACGGACGGACGGACGGACGGACGGACGGACGGACAGATAGATAGATAGATAGATAGATAGATAGATAGATAGATAGATAGATAGATAGATAGATAGATATCTGCTATAAACTATATTAAGATTTTTTTAAAAGATTCTTGGAAGCTATTTAGATAAGCCGGAGGATGTGCTAGGCTCTCTTCAATGTACTTATTTTTTCAGCAACAAGAGTTGAATAAAATGTTTGGAATCTTTTGAAAATGATCATTGTTTTGCTGTGCCCATGCCAGTGTTTCTGTGTTAATGTTTCTTTTGGTACAGCAAAAGTCCAATAAACATTTTACTGCTGCATAACAGCAGCAGTGTTTTTCTTGTGTCTCTGCTTTTTGTGTCCACCCCGTCATGTACTAGTCCACCCTGTCATCTTGATATTTTTGGATAATAATTTAATTATAATGTGAAATATCTGTATTTATTCTCTATTGTGGTCATTTGCTGAATGAGGGGCAATAAAATGCAAGTAAAAATTTGCATCAAAATGTCATCATTTTCGCCAAATTAAAAAAAAATGTGCTGACTATTTCTGTTTCTTTAAAATCAAATGATTTACATAAAATATGTATTTTATTCATAAATTGAAAGCAAACAAATAACCCTGTTTAGAAAGAGACACTGTTCCTTTCAGAAAATATAAGTTTTACTATCGTGTTGCAATACTAAAATATTTAACAGTGAGGTATAATGTCCATGACAGGGTGGACATAGTTGTTGGGCTATTCTTTGAAAATTGGCCCATAATTTCATGAAAGTATGTGTAGGAGCTTTATTTATTTATTTATTTATTTAGGCACGTCAGCACACTTATACAACATCACACATTGTCAATAGTTGATCAAATTGTACATGTCCGAAAGGGAAGACGGGAGAAGCAGAGCTTATCTAGTCCCGTCCCCATTTCCTCAATATTTAGTCTCCTCTTTTCCACATATCATCAGATTATTATAAATTTGTATTCCATTTACAGAAGTATGATATTTACAGAATCATTCCATTTACAGAAGTATGACCGTCACTTCATTCACTATCATTGTTTAGGTACATTCTGTCTTTCCTGCAGTCTTACAGACTAAACAATCCACATGTTTTATTTCTTTCCTGCTGTCTTCCAGACCAAACAACCCACATTTCATTCAAGGTCTGTTCTCTCTGCTTTGTTTTTTAAACTTCAACACTCTCGTGGGGCAATGTTTATCAAACAGCTTTGTGAATGTCTGTAAGAAGCTGCTGTATCTTGTTCCCCTCATAGGTCTGGTCATAGACCACAAAAATTGTTAGATGATCGCTTATGTCATTCACAAACAGCCCACTTATTAAATTATCCTCAAGCACGTTAGAAAAATGTTGTCAATTAGTGTAGCACTGTATTTTGTGATTCTGGTCGGGTGAGTGATAAGTGGTTCGAATCCTAAACTGTACAAGGAGTTTAAGAACTCCTCATTGAGCTTCTGTTTATTTGGGTTTAGTAAGTCAATGTTAGTATCACCACAGATAAAAACCCTTTTTCTGCCCAATTTTGAGAAAAGATCTCCAGCATATGTGATGAAGTTGTTCAAGTTCAAACCCGGTGCTCTGTAGATACAACAGATGATAATATTACAATTTTCCTTTAGATGTATTTCAACCGTAATGCATTCTAACATGTTTTTTAACTGCTGCAGATATATCCTTCAACACTTTGAATTTGATATTATCAGCAATGAACAGTGCAACCCCTCCTCCACCTTTCTTTTCTCTGTTCATACAGACAAAGTTATTGTTATTATTATTAGTTGTATTATAATCCTGTTCCGTGCAGTAGTTGCAGTTAATCGATTTGTTGCTATAAAAACAGTTATTGGGTCGATGTTTATGTTTGGGTTATTGCATCCCGAACAGTTCTGGTCAACATTTAATTTTTTTACTAGATCCCGATGCCCATGTTTTCTGATCCAGTCAGGTAAATCCAAGTGTTCGTGATCCAAGTTACAGTTCATTAGCTCCATTCCCTCAGATTGTGTTGTGATTTTGAAGCTTTGTAATCCATTTAGGCGTTAAATTTGTCCAGATCCTCCATGCTCTTGACCAGCACTGTCTTCATTTGTTCTGGGGCTTCTCCGTTGGTTCTTATCAGAATTTTGCAGTTTGCCGTCCAGGTGCTTTTTATCTTCCCGGCCTTTTTTAGCTCTCGTGCTTTCTTGGCCATCTCTGCGTTTTTCTTGGTCAGGTTTTCATTGAAGAACACTGTTGTGCCTTTGAGTTTTGGGCCCTGTTTCAGCAGCGCTATCTTGTGTTTTCTGTTTGTGAATCTCAATTTCACAGTTTTCCCGCCGTTTGCCCCTGTCCAGGGCATGAGGTGACAGTATTCCACATTGTTGAAATCCATCTCGATTTTCTTTGATTCCATGAAATCAGCCACCTCTCTCCACCGTCTTGATGTCCTCTTCGTCATGATCACTGTCATGCTCTCCAGCCCGTCTGTTTGATCGCGGTTTGATCTTTATGCCGGTTACGATCACATCATTTAGCCTGGTTTGTTGATCCTGGTCTTCGACTCGCGCTTCCAGCTGTTTGATCATCTCAGATTGTTTTTTGTTGTAATCCTGCAGCTGCTTGTGTTCTCTCTGAAGGTTTTCAAACACCGTGAGAGCCGAATCTATCTTCAGAGTCAGATCTCGCTGGCCTTTCAGGATTGCATGAATCTCCTCTGCCATGTTTGTGTGGGGTCCGGAACCCGAATCCGGATTTTTTGTCTTGGACTTTCCCTCCTTACTGCCTCCCATTTTGTGAGTGTCAAATAGTCTTCGTTCTGCTGCAGCTGCTATCCAAGGACAGAGCTCACAGATATGCGTCCGTCTCCCATGGAGGACATTTCATACATTTCTAACATTTTGATGTCTAATATTTATGGAAAGATGTAAAAGGAATGAGAAATTAAGATCAAAATATGTGAAAAGTGTGAAAGGTTAGAGGCACTCTACAGTAATATTGACCCAATAATGGGTGCTTTATGGAGCTATCACTGTAGCAAAATTATTTTTATGTGTGTATATGCATCCACAAATGTGTGAGTTGATCCACAAATGCATGCACAGATCTGAAAATGTTTGGACTGATTTGTAAATTAATATCTAGTCTTAAATGGCTGAGAAGGCTCAGTGTATTTGCTGCAAGACTTGAAAATACACACAAATCATCGGTTACAACTGAGGCGGGCCTCCCAATTGGCTGTCTGTGTACACATGATTTTTGCTTCAGTCCTGCCCTAGCACCTCCAGTCTGAAAATATGAGACAATGCGGAAGTGTTAAAGTCTGCTGTTCCTGAAGTACCGGAAGTCATGTACACACCAAGCCAAAAAAAGCCGTTTTCACAGCTAAATTAAGCATATTTACAGCCTGGTACAAAGAAAGTCTCCCGTCTGAATCGCTAATTTTACTAACAGCATGCACTGTACGAGGGGGGGGGGGCTCACTTGATTTGACAATATTAAGATCGCCAGTTCGTCCAAACAAAGGCACAGCTTAGATCACATGACTGTGGGGTGTCCTATACAGTTGGGAGCAAAATTATTCAACCCCCCTGGTGTGTTGGGGTTTCAGGCAAGACGTGACAGGAGGACTGTCGACATGGTCAGACGAGGTGACCTCGTTACAAACCACGGTAACAAGCCTTCAAAACCAAGTTGCAACTCTTAAAGACTGATGTGAAGATATAGAGGGAAGAATGAGACGTGGAAACATCAGGATCGTTGGCGTTGATGAGCTCCCGGGCTCCAGCACGCCAGAGTCAGTGTCTAAAATGCTTAAAGAAGCGCTGCAGCTGGACCGAGAAGTCAAGATTGACCGTTCGCACCATACGCTTGGACCCAGAGGACCAGGAGACCTGTGACGGTGATGCGACTGAAATCCTGAGAAGAGCACGGGACAAAGCTCCGCTGATGTACAGTGGGAAACGAATTGCGATATTTCCCGACTACACCACCAACATTGCCAGAGCCAGGGCTGCATTTACCGACATACAGTTGGGAGCAAAATTATTCAACCCCCCACACACCCTAGGTATATTTGGCTAGGTCAGAGCATTACAATTCCCTGATCACACAAACCTGGAAGCATATGAATACTGTTAATTTATTGCAACCTAAGTCTCCTAACATCTCTTCAGATCTCATGACTTAAAACAGCTTAAAAGTAATATGTTTTGCCTGAAACCCCAACACACCAGGGGGGTTGAATAATTTTGCTCCCAAATGTACGAAAGGAGCTTTGAGGAAGGAAAGGAGTCCGATACGACTTGCTCTATCCAGCCAGACTTCGGATCACTTTCAACGACCAGGACAGGGAGTTTGTGGATCCGAAAAAGGCCATGGAATATGTACAGAAGCTACACTCTGGATCTGAAAACTGAAACCCCGCTAATTCATGACAAAACGGAAGGATTTTCTTTTTCTGGAGTGTTTTTTTTTTTCCATGTCTCGTTTGGGTAGCTACTATAAGGCTGTTTGACTTTATGCTCGTTCTGCTGGAGCACAGTAAGTATTTCTTCGCACACTCTTAGACAGTCTATATCATCTGAGACTGTTACTTGCCATTTGCTTAGTGGCTAGGGACTAGGTCCACCGCTATTCTTTTCCTTAACTAATGTTAGTTCATGTGAATGCTGTTGTTTTCTTTTTGCTAGTTGTGGTCTCTTTGTTCCCCAGAGACCCTGCATCAAACGCTAATACAAGAAGATTATCTTTCTTTTCCTCTAATTGTACTGCTATTGTCTAGTCTGAGATGGCAATACTATTTTACAGCTGTATCAATATTATACATTTTCCTTACTTTTTTTTTTACTTTAATTGTCTAAATCTCTTTAGAATGTGCAGATTGTTTCTATTCTCCACCCCTCCCTGCTCTGCTGGGCACGCTAAAAATTGTAAGTTATAATGTTAAAGGTCTTCACAGTCCCATTAAAAGAAAGACAATAATGTACCAACTGAAAAAAGTCAATTGTCAGATAGCTTTCCCACAGGAAACCCACTTATCTTATCATGAAAAGTTGAAAAAGTCCTGGGCAGATAAAGCATACTATTCTTCTCATGTATCTGGGAGGAAAAAAGGGGTATCCATACTCATACATCGAGACATTAATTTCATAAAAACTCTTGTACATAAGGACACTCAGGGCAGATATATCTTAGTTAATGAGTTGATTGATGGCACAGAGGTATCCCTCATTAATGTATGTGCACCAAATGAAGATGACCCAGGTTTTATCAGAATACTATTTAACAAGATATTACAATATAGCATGGGACTAATCTTAATGGGAGGTGATTTTAACTGTGTAATGTCAAATGTGTCAGACCGGCAACCCTCCTCTAAAGCTGCCCTTTCCAAGTTGAGTAAAATGCTCAAATATCAATGTATGGAGGCTGGACTTGTTAATGTATGGAGGAACAAATTCCCTGGAAGTGGAGATTTTACATTTTATTCAAATAGACATGCATCATATTCGAGAATTGATTATTTCTTTACTTTTAAAAACGACCTATGTAGAGTATCTGATATAAAAATATTGTCTATTACACTATCTGATCATGCACCTATAGAATTAAAATGGGACATAGGCCACAGACCATTTTCTAAACAATGGAGACTAAATGCATCCCTCCTAAATGACATAGAATTTAAGTCCTTCATCAAAATAGAACTCAAGAATTACATAGATATTAATGACTCGCCTACTACATCCCACCTTATCCTATGGGACTGTGCTAAAGCATTCCTCAGAGGTCGCATTATTTCATTTACATGTGCTAGGAAGAGACAGAGGGAAGCTAGACAGCACGAGTTAGAAGATAAAATAAAAGAATTAGAATACAACCATAAGCAATCTACGTCAACCTGCTTGTTAAAAAAATTAAATATGGCACGCAGAGAACATGTTACAATCAGATAAGATTGAGGGAAATTTGAGATTTACAAACCAAAAATATTACAAGCATGGCAATAGAGCAAGCAGATTATTGGCTTTTCGATTAAGAAAAAATAAATCATCTAATATAGTACAAAAAATAAAAACAAAAAGCGCCTTTGTCACAAAGCCAGATGAAATAGCAGAATCCTTTGCACTTTTCTTTAAATCCCTTTATAAAAACACAGACACTTGTACTGATGATAAAAAAACTTACAGATTTTTTGAAAAATATAAAATTGCCAGAACTTACGGAAACAACAGGTAGGGAATTAGATAAACCAATTGAAGAAAGTGAGATAAGGCAGGTGATTTCAGCACTAAAAAATAACAAAAGCCCAGGGCCAGATGGCTATATTAATGAATTTTATAAGACTTTTAGTGAATTATTGTCCCCCTTGTTGCTAAAAGCATATCACTATGCACTTTATTCTAAAACTGTGGCACCATCCTGGACAGATGCAACCATTGTGGTAATACACCAAGAAGGCAAAGACCCGACTGAATGCCAGTCCTATAGACCAATATCACTGTTAAATGGAGATATGCAAATATTGACTGCAATATTGGCTAGACAAGTCATAACTCAAATTATTCATCCTGACCAAACTGGATTTATTACTGGAAGATATCATGGAGATAATTTATGATGATTGCTGAATATATTATCATATCAAAAAAATAAGAAATCAGAGTCAATGATTTTATCCTTAGATGCCCAAAAAGCATTTGACTGTGTGTCTTGGAAGTTTTTATTTCAAACCATAAAAAGTTTTGGATTTGGCCCTAACTTCACAAGTTGGATACAGACGCTCTACTCAGACCCTCAGGCCTTTGTGAAAGTCAATGGCTATATATCACAGAGATTTAAATTGGAACGCGGTTGCAGGCAGGGTTGTTCCCTATCACCATTACTATTTGCCATTAGCATTGAACCTTTTGCCCAACTCGTCAGAGATAATATTAATATTAAAGGAATTATGATAAATAACAAAGAACATAAGTTATCACTTTATGCAGATGATGTATTGTTATATCTAACAGAAATAGCGTCAAGAGTACCACATGAGTACCAATGAGTACCACTTATGACTTTGATTAGTGAATTTGATTATTATCCAGGATACAAGGTAAATATCGATAAAACAGAGGCTATGGACATAAATGGCGAGATACCCCAAAGTATGAAAATCCAGACTGGGTTTAAATGGCCTAGAGAAGGTATTAAATAGCTTGTCTTGGTATATTCATTCCCATATCCCTACAGAATCTTTATGACGCTAATTATACCAAAATAATTCAGCACATAAAAGATGATCTAGATCGCTGGTCTGTGCTCCCTCTCTCTTTACTTGGACATGTTGAAAGTGTCTGCATGAATGTTGTACCTCGCCTTCTTTATTTGTTTCAAATGCTACCCATAGATATTCCTAAGCTTGCTTTCGACAATTTTCGAATTTTCTACTTTCGACTTAAAACTTTACAACTATCCAAGTCTACTGGAGGCCTCAATCTACCAAATTTAAAACTCTACTTCTGGGCTGCACAAATAAAACCCCTGATAGGATGGATTCAGGATAACACAAACACACGATGGGTTAATATTAAAAAACAACAATGCCAGGATCCCTTACAAAGCATGGCCTTTCTAGATACCCCTTCTGGAGTAATGTCAGTTTGGACTAAGATCACCTTCAAAATATGGAGTGAAATAAAATGTGCTCTAAGCTACCAAAGTTAGTTTCACCTCTGACAAGTATTGGCTACTTGAAGACCTTAACACCAAATAATCTAGATAACAGCTTTAAAAAATGGTCAGAAAAGGGATTGATTTACCTACACCAACTGTTTGATAATGGCTTACTGAAAACATTTGAGCAGCTGAGAAATGATTTTGATCTCCCCAGTGCAGATTTTTTCAGAAACTTGCAACTAAGAACCTTCCTGATGACTCACAAGGAATGGGATAAATTCACAAAACCCACGCCTCTGGATAAGTATCTGATAAAGTAACAAACTGGAGATGGAGAAAAGAAAATGATTTCCAATCTGTGCAGTATATATTCCTATCTATGAATGAAAATAACTTCTTACAAATAAAGGGGAGATGGGGGACGGAGGCCAACATGGTTATATCTCAGGATGATTGGCATGATTTATGTTCTGAGGCACATTTGGTTCTAGCACATGGAGGGAATTCAAATGGAAAATAATTACAAGGTACTTCAAAAAACCGGAAATAGTGTCCAAGAGGGGTCCACGGTGTCCCTGTTCATGCTGGAGAAACTGTGGAGCCCATATAGCGAATCACACTCACATATTTTGGTTATGTCCTAAGTTAAATGTGTTTTGGAGGGAGGTCTTCAAAGGATGTTTTTAAAATGAATATCCCACAAAACCTTGCAGTGGAAGTACTGGGAATAATACCTGAAGGTCTAAATAGAAGATCACACAAGTACCTTTTGAATATATTATTTACTGCCGCCTTAAAGTGTGTAACCATCAGATGGTTGAAACCAGAACCTCCCTCGTACAATACTTGGATTCAAAAGGTTTGGGATATTTATGAAATGGAGCAGATAACATTCTCATTAAGGCTTCAGAAAGCTATTTTTGTTAAAAGATGGGAACCTATACTGTCTTTATTACTACAGTAAAAATATTTAAAAGTGTTACAAAATCTTCCTCTTGTATATCAAAATGCTGCTTTCCTGCTTCTGACTAGGATATGTACCTGTAACGTTATTTTTTGAAATGGACATTATCTGTTTATCTGCTGTGACTGACAATGTTTTCATTTTTTCTAATTTCTATCTTACATCTCCATAGAGGTCTGTAAAAGTATATATACAGCTGTAAAAATAAGGAAAAGAAAATCATTGTATTGTACTGAAATGTATACATTGTATTGTATTGCGAAAAAGGAAATCTAATAAAAATTAAGTTAGAAAAAAACATAGGTAGTTCCGTTGTGCTTCTGTCAAAGTGGCTTTTGAAGTCAAAGGATGGAGCTCTTAGTCAGAAAAGGGCCAACTTTCAGGCAAACCTGACCACCTCTCCCCCTTTACTTCCATTTTAATTCTTGAGGGGTTTTCAACAAAGTATCAGTCATTTTCAACTCGGTCGTGCAGGCAAATTCTTGCTTATAGACAGATTCTTCAGAGTCTCTGGATTCTCACGGTGCGCTCGTTTTTCTGACAGCGTTTTGGCACAGCGAGTACTTTTTTTCGACCAATGTCTCACCCAAAAATCAAAAAGATCAGCTGTCACAAAGAGGTGTCCCTTTATCTCCACAGCTGTGCCTTGTTCCATCACCATGGAAACCTCACAACTGTTCATGAATAATGACTCAGGACATTCTGGGATATTCTGGGAGAGCCTGGTTATACCATCAAAACAAGCAGACTCTCTCTCACACACACACTCACAGTCAAGATTCCTTTTTGAATTTAAATAACTTTATTTAAACGTATTATCAATGAAAGCCCCCACACAGAGGTGTTCTTGTCCTTGAAGGGTCGTGTGAAGCATACATATGTGTATGTGTGTGTATATGTATATGTATGTTAGTGTGTGTGTGTGTGTGTGTGTGTGTGTGTGTGTGTGTGTGTGTGTGTTTTTTTGTGTTTGTGTTAAACAAAGTATTACCACTGAAGGCCACTCACAGAAGGGTTCTTGTCTCTGGAAAGGCGTGCGGAGTGCGTCTATGAGTTTGTGTCTGCGCATTGATGATCATGATTATGGGTCCTCAGTTCACACCAAACCCCCACCACATCTAAGCGTGCAATGCGCGCATGATGTGTGTCTGTGTGTGTGTTTGTGTTAAACAATGTATTATCAATGAAAAGTCACACACAGAGGTCAAGTGTTCCTTGAAAAGGGCCTGTGATTTGAGCGTATGTGTGTGTG
Organism: Labroides dimidiatus; assembly: GCA_030710495.1. NCBI lineage: Eukaryota > Metazoa > Chordata > Actinopteri > Labriformes > Labridae > Labroides > Labroides dimidiatus. The sequence continues at coordinate 31,104,526 of CM061150.1, read as the reverse complement.
TTGATGATAGCATTTAAAGGACCTCATTTCATACAAAACCCACACCACATCTAAGCGTGCAAAGCATGCTTCACACTCTCTCTCTCCCTGTCAGAAATCAGTAAAATGGACCTCAGTTCACACAAAAAGGCCACCCAAGTCTGGGCTATGGGCCTGTGTCCCCTCATAAAACACAGCTGTGGGTTGTAGTGTCAAATTGTGCATGCGATGCGCCCATGTCTATGTGAGTCTTTGTGAGTGAGGTGAATAAAATAAATTTGACCTTAATTAAAACAGAAACCATGACATAATATTCTGGTGTGTAAAAATTATATGTGACAGTGTGTGCGAGAAGTGCGAATTTGTGTGAATGAGTTAAATTTGACCTCAGTTAAACTAGAAACCAAAAGTGTGGATGTGTAACCACACATCAATTTCCCCAAACACACTTAAAGCCCATAAGTAGCTATTATGTTCACACAGCAATTAGGGAGAGAAAACACAACAAAGTATACCAAGAAGTATATTTAGAATGCCAGCTAACATGCTGCTGGAGCCCCTCTCACAATTTCTGTGGAAATTGTCAAGTTAAAATAATGTATTATCAATGAAAGCTCACACACAGAGGTGTTCTTGTTCTTGAAGGGGTGTGTGAAGCAAGCATACATGTATGTGTGTGTGTGTGTGTGTGTGTGTGTGTGTGTGTGTGTGTGTGTGTGTGTGTATGTGTGTGTGTGTGTGTATGTGTTTGTTAAACAATATTTTACCAGTGAAACCCAACTCACAGAGGGATTCTTGTCTTTGAAAAGGCACGTGGAGTGCACCTATGTGTTTGTGGGTGTGCGTTGATGATCGTGATTAAGGGACCTCAGTTCACACAAAACCCCCACCACATTTAAGCGTGTGTAGCGCATATGTAACACATCCACACATCTGGTTTCTTGACACATTGTTATTGACTTAGAAAAGTATATATGTTAAAGGGTATGCGCGAAGCGCGCATGTGTTTGAATGAGTTAAATTTGACCTCATCTTCACCAGAAACCGGATGTATAGAGGTGCATCCACATATCAATCTCACCAAACACACCCACATCCCAATTAAAGCCATTATGTTCCCACAGCTATTAGGGAGGGGAAACACTTCCAGGTATATCAAGAAGTACATTTTGTACATATACAGGCTCCCCAGCTGCAGATGGTGTGCAGAGGGTGGCTAGCAGTCTATGCCTGTGATGAAACAGGCAGCAGGGTACCCAAGCCCCCTCACGATTTCTGTGGAAATTGTCTATTTTGAGTAACTGTTGCCTTTCTATCAACTGGAACCAATCTGGCCATTCTCCTCTGACCTTTGGCATCAACAAGGCATTTTCACCCACAGAACTGCCACTTACTGGATATCTTCTCTTTTTCAGACCATTCTTTGTAAACCCTAGAGATGGTTGTGCGTGAAAATCTCAGTAAATCAGCAGTTTCTGAAATACTCAGACCAGCTCGTCTGGCACCAACAACCATGCCACGTTCAAAGTTATTTAAATCACTTTTCTTCCTAATTCTGATGCTCATTTTGAACTGCAGCAGATCGTCTTGACAATGTCTACATGCCGAAATGCATTGAGTTGATGCCATGTGATTGGCTAATTAGAAATTTGTGTTAACAAGCAGTTGGACAGGTGTGCCTAATAAAGTGACCGGTGAGTGTATATATGTGTGATGTGTAGGTTTGAATTATTCTGATCCAAATTGTGTTTTCTAACTGCTTCCATAACGTTTCATAAACAAAAACGAGTTTCCCGTGGTTATCTTCTAAAAAATGAATAAATATAACAATGACTCAGTCTTTTGGAGAAACTCTTCATAGATCCATCTCTAACATACAGAACTGTTGGACAGCTTAACTTATACTCACAGTTCAGTGTAAAATTCCCCTTTATACTGATTGTTAGAATGTTAGGGTTAGTAGGAAGAAAAATAAATCCTGAAGAACCTTTAAAGTCCCACTTTCAGACCTCTGCCTTCCCTCTACGTGTGAATTTCACATCACATGTTTTTGCCTGTTTCTAGGAGTCTGGGGTGGAATATGTTTGTCCTCAACATTTTGCTTTTTGCTACACAAAAATATAGAAAGCTCAACTGGATTCATATCAGAGGATGACAGAGCCTTCTTCACCACCCCCAACCTCTGGAATGCCTTACCACTACACATCCAAAACTGCCCGAAACTGTTGACCCTTAAAACCCTTACCAAAACCCACCTGTTTGAAATGCTTTTAATGTATGATTGCTTTTAAATGTATGCTTTGCTTTTTGATTATTTTTTTCATTGTGGTTTTATGATGTCTTTTTTTAATCATCTGTACAGCATCTTTGATTGTTTAGAAAAGCACTTTCTGAATAAAATGTATTATTGTTATTATTATTATTATTATTATTATTATTATTATTATTATTATTATTTTATTTATTTATTATTATTATTATTATTATTATTATTATTATTATTATTAGCCACTTAAAAAAAAAAAAAACATAACTTTGATGTTATACTTTCAGAGGGAGCATGTTAACCACACCTGACTCTGCTTTGCAAAGGGCACCTTGTCTATGGGATATATTTGTCAGATGGTTATTTCTGTCATTGTGTCTGCCATTGGTACTCACAGATCCAAGCAACCAGCTCTCCTCCAGCTAAAGCTTAAACCTGCTCTCTGTCTCCTCTGCTACACATCCTCCTGTTGGTGTTTAATAGAGTTTAAAACTAACTACAGTCAAATCACTGTGTGGTTATAATGCAAAGCTTCTCTTTATCTCTGTGGAGTATAAAATGTTTGGTGTGTGTCAGGGTTGATCCAGCTTAGAGTTTCCACAGATACAGAGAGGAGATACAGAGATTTACTGCCCCAAAGAGAAAATTATAGAAACATAAACTGAATGCACATCCAGTTATTTTACTGTAGGGATTTCAGTGAACTTTGGGGACAGGCATATGGGATAGAAACTACAGAAAACAAAGTCAAAGGATGGTGCAACTTTCCTTACATTAAGCTGTCCAAGTAATTTTGTGTCTAAGAAGCACTGGAATAAGATAAAACAATAATAATAAGAGGGGCCACACCTGTCAAACGCATGCAAAGAGTGCACATGCGTTGACCACACAGGCTGCCTGTTACCACTGCTCCTGTTAGTTTCTAACTTTTTAGTACTTAATAGTTCTATTTCTATCTCTGATCACTCTTTTTCTCTGCTGGCAACTTATTTAAGCAGTGCCCTCTCAATTCATGCTGTTGGGAGAGTTTTGAACAGTTTTTACACCATGCAATTGATTTCATTCATTCCCACCACAGCTGAGCAGAAACTCCACTTTGTTTAGTTTCGATTGTCAGGCCCAGAGGAAGGAACCAAACACAGAGACAGACAGTTCAAACAGAGTCCTCTAATCCAAACAGATTCGGTACACAAGAGTCAGCCAGAGGAGGCGAAGGTACAAGTCTGACGGGCAGAAAGCAGGAAACAGTGAGAGACAGAACAGGGTCAAAAACACAAAGACTAACTATAATAAGGCTGGATGTATCAACTAGGGAAACAGTGATAATCTGGCAAAGAAGTGAAGGAACACCAGGGTATAAGAAGGAAAGGGGAGTGAGTCAAACAAGACACAGGTGCAACACATTAGAGAGGGCCCAGTGATCAGCCGTGAGGGAGGCAGCTTGGAAGGAACTGAAAAAGACAAGAGACCTCTTGTAGCTAGCCGACTTCCTAAAGAGGGTCTGACAAGCCCGCAGCCAAGCCCTGTGGCAGCGACAAACTAGAGCCCTGGCTGAGGGGACCACCACCTCGGGTTCGCGAGCTGGGAACATGGGGGGTTGGAAACCATAAACACACTGAAAGGGGGGCATTTCAGTAGCAGCAGAGGGTAGAGAATTATGAGCATATTCAACCTATACCAGTCTGTCAGCCCATGTTGAGGGGTTGTGTGAGGCCAGGCAGTGCAACCCTGTCTGCAGCTCTTGGTTAACGAACTCTGTCTGTCCGTTGGATTCAGGATGATATCTGGATGTCAGAGCCGCCTGAGCTCCCAGAAGTCTGCAGAATGCCTTACAGAAACGGGATGCAAATTGAGGGCCCCGGTCCGAAAGCATCCTGTGGGGCGGACCATGCAGGCAGAAAATATGTTGCAACAGGATCTCAGCAGTTTCTTTGGCCGATGGCAACTTAGGAAGGAGGATAAAGTGAGCCATCTTAGAGAACTGAACTACAACAGTGAGAATGGTAGTGAATCCTGCTGTGGGGGTAAACCTGTCCTAAAGTCCACAGCAATGTCTGACCAGGGGCAATGTGGAATGGGGAGAGGCCGAAGCAGTCCTTCGAGGGGTTCTGGAGGTTTTACTGGAGGTTTTATTCTGGGTGCAAACCAGGCAGGCATCAATGAACTCCTGAACTTCCCTTCTTAGGTTGGGTCACCAGAACCCCTGTCCGATGACAAATGAGGTCCGTCTGGTACCTGGTTGGCATGAGAAGTTAGAGGAATGTGCCCAATTGTTTACCTGAGCTCTACTAAGAGCTCAAACCCAGAAGAAATAAGCATCAGGGGGGTAGCGATTCATCACTGTAATGTCATGAAGCCCCCGGTAGTCAACTGGGGGACTGGAATCAACTTGAGCTGGCAAGCTAAACTGCAGTCAAAAAATATTGGCAGCCACACCAGTCAATTAAGGCTGGCTCTCTGTGAGAAAGGGAGGGAGAGGTTAAAACAACTGATGTAAGTCAGCGAGTTAAAACCGTGAGTGGCATAGTCAGCAGACCTCTGCTTGCCTTGTCTTAGCAAGTGAGAGCTCGCACAGCCTCGCGCCCAGAATTAGTGTGCAGGAAAACTTGGGTCAAGGCTTTGCAAATAGCCAGGAGGGAAGTGCAGCACAGAGCCTTACAAGTCCACTTTGCTGTGGCCCAGGCCTCCGCTCTTCCAAACGTGTGATATCATGAAGGCGATTTTGGCCCAGTCCGAAGTGAAGGAGCTTGCCGGAAACTCATTGTAAGGGACCAAGCAATCAGGCAAAAGACAAAGTTGTGGGAAGAAGATCTTTTCCTTTAATTTAGCTTTAAAAAGAATATATCAAGAACAAAATATTCAACCTGTAAATAAATGGTAAATGGTAAATGGACCAGTACTTATATAGCGCTTTTCTAGTCTTACTGACTACTCAAAGCGCTTTACACTGCTAGCCTCATTCACCCAATCACACCACATTCACACAGACGGCCGATTTAAGCTGATCAGACCATCAGCTGTAGCTAACATTCACACGACATTCATACACCACTGAACAACAGTGGGAGCAACTTGGGGTTCAGTGTCTTGCTCAAGGACACTTTGGCATGTGTCTGCACTGAGCTGGAATTTAAACCCACAACCTTCTGATTGTGGGGCGACAACTCTACCAACTGAGCCACAGCCGCCCTAAAGACAAAGAACTAGTCCAACATAAACGGGGGGGCTTAGGTGACTATAAACCAACATTGAACAAACTGTCAGGTCCAATGACATTTATTTCAAATAAGAACCAGAGTCAAGAAAACTCACAACTCAATGCTCTAGTTTTTCAGCTTCTGCAGAAGGGAAGAGTGATCCAATGCTCACCACTCAGGGTGTGATCAACATCTTCAAAGTTCTTCCCTCTGCACAATCTCTTTATTCAGGCACAAGCATAGGTGTGAACACTACGTGTGAAACACTACGACTGTTGTGGTCCTTTATTTTTCGATACTCTGTGTGGAGTTTCTTGCATTTCGACCGGCATTGTTCGTGGGTCCTCGTGAACTCCTCTGCGGCCGTCCACTCCGCAGCGAGTTTGAAAATTTTCTTGTTCCTCAGAGCCATCGAGCTCCCTTTGCACCTCCTCTCCCCCGATGATACCAAGGAAGGTCTGCACCTCTGTGATTTACCATGGAGTGGTGCTTCTTGATGCCATTTCCCAAACAAAAACAGAGTTCTCTTCACTAAATCGATTAGAGATTTAAACAAGACAGGTTTGTGTGTTGTTTTTTATTATGACTCTCGCACCGGAAGTGACGATTCTTTCTTTTTTTTTTTTCCCTTGTTTGCACTATCTTTTAAGCTGAGCACTGTGTCTGGTGACAGCGTTTAAAAGACATATGCATTGATTTTTTATTTTAGCAGTGACAGCTATGAAGACATATATATATATGTCATATCTGTCAAGTTTCTGTTGTTTTGCACATTTTGATTCCTGTTTTGTTTCCGCTTTTATTTTGAAATCACTAACCCTTGTCTCTGTCTTTTAGATTTGTTCCTGTCTGCCCTGCCCTGTCTGTCACACCTGATTCCTGATTGTCTTCCCCAGCTGTGTGTCATCACCCCTCATTACCTCTTGTATTTAACCTCATGTGTCTCACTGTCTCGTTGCCAGTTCGTCGTACTTCACAGTCTTCGTCCCAGCCTTGTTCATAGTTTCGTCTTGCTGTTTCTGATTCTTGCTCTCGTTTTTGGACCCTGATTCTAGCCTCGTGTTTTTGGATACCTTTGCCTGGTTTTTGGATTACCCTTTTTTGTGTATTGAACTCTGCCTGTCTGACTACCCGCTTCTGTGTACCGAACCCTGCCTGTCTGACTACCTGCTTCTGTGTACCGAACCCTGCCTGGCTGACTACCTGATTTGTGCGTTGAAACCTGGACTTGTCAATAAACCTTTGTGTTTTTACGGAACTCGAGTTTGTCCTTGCACTTGTGTCCTTTCCTGGTTCATGGTTCTTGACAGAACGAACTGGCCAGATATGGACGCAGCAAGTTCGGACCAGTTCCGCCAAGCTCTCCGGGCTCAGGGCCAACGTCTTGCTCAGCAAGAAGATCAGCTGGCGGCCCTGTGTTCAGGTCTGAAGGGCCTGGCTGAACGCCAGGATTCTATGATCACTTCGCTTGGCTCACAGGTTGCTTTGCTTCTGGAGAAGCTGGACTCAAGTAATTCTGTTCCTCCCAGTACCTCCTCCACGCCTCCGGGGGCAGTGTCTGAGTTGTCTGCACCATCTGTTTCCTCAGGAGATTGTAGTCAGCTCTCTCGGCCGGAACGTTTTTCCGGAGAGTCGGGTGACATTCGTCCTTTTATTACACAGTGTGAAATGCATTTTGAGCTTCATGCAGCAGCCTTCCCGTCTGAAAGAGCCAAGATTGCCTTCATCATTTCACATCTGACAGGTCGGGCGGAAGCGTGGGCTACTGCAGAGTGGAGCAGCAGGTCTTCTTCGTGTGTTTCTCTTTCCGGATTTGTTCAAGCCTTCGAGAGGGTTTTCCAGCACACCTCACCGGGCCGGGAGGCGGCTCGAACTTTGATCAGGTCCAAACAGGGCAAGAAGAGAGTCTCGGACTATGCTATTGATTTCCGTACACTCGCTGCCAAGAGTGAGTGGAACGAAGCAGTGTTAACTGACGCATTTTTTCAAGGTTTATCGGAGGACGTGAAAGATCGACTGGTTACCTTGGACTTACCCACGGATTTGGATTCCCTCATCGCCCTGGCTATCAAAGTGGACAAACGTCTCATCGACAGGGAACAGGACAAGAACCGATTCCCTCCTCGTTCTCCTGTGAGTCGGTTTAGGGCTGCTGATCGGTCATCCCCTGCTCATCCTGTGTCTACCGGAGTCGGAGAGGAGGAGCCCATGCAACTCGGGCGCACTCGTCTCTCTGAGGAGGAGCGACTGCGACGCAGGAGGGATGGTCGGTGTTTTTATTGTGGTCACCCTGGTCATTTAGTCTCTGAGTGTCCGGTCAAGCAGACCAGGGTGAAGGACAAGGTGGGTTTTACGGTTAGCCAGAACATCATCATTGACAATCCGTCTCAGCCGAGGATGATGTCGGCCGTCTTTACGTCGGCGGATAATTCACTGTCTGTCTCCACATTCATTGACTCAGGTTCCGATGCTAACCTCATCCATTCCTCTCTCGCCAGGAAATTACGCTTAAGAATGTTCCGGCTTCATCGCCCCGTTGAGGTTAAGGCCGTTGATGGGGGCCTCTTGGGAAAGGTTACTCATCTGACCCAGTCGGTTCAGGTTACCATCGCGAATGTACATTCTGAAAGACTTTGTTTTCATGTGTTCGAGTCTATGACACATCAGGCTATTCTGGGGCTCCCCTGGCTAAAAAAACACAACCCTAATTTTGACTGGGCTAGGGGGAAAATTACTTCTTGGGGTCCCTTTTGTCATAAGAACTGTCTGGTTGTGAAGTCTACTTTCACTGACTCCTCGGAGTCTGATCTGTCTAGTGTTCCTCAGTGTTATCATGATTTAGCTGAGGTCTTCAGTAAAGCTAAGGCTAAGTCTCTGCCTCCTCACCGTTCATATGACTGTGCCATAGATCTTTTGCCTGGAGCTACTCCCCCTAGGGGTAGCCTGTTTTCTTTGTCTCCTCCTGAGCGTCAGGCTATGGAGGAGTATGTGACAGAGTCGTTGGCGGCGGGGATTATCCGTCCCTCGTCTTCTCCTGCTGGGGCGGGGTTTTTCTTCGTAGAGAAGAAGGATAAGTCGCTTCGTCCCTGCATTGATTATCGTGGACTCAATAATATTACGGTCAAGAACAGATATCCCCTTCCTCTCATTTCCTCAGCTTTTGAATTGTTGGAGGGGGCCAAGTTTTTTACCAAGCTAGATTTACGCAACGCTTATCATTTGGTCAGGATTCGGGAGGGTGATGAGTGGAAAACTGCTTTTAATACCCCCACTGGTCATTACGAGTATCTGGTGATGCCATTTGGTTTAACTAATGCTCCTGCTACCTTCCAAAATCTTGTTAATGATGTTCTTCGGGACATGCTGAATGTTTTTGTGTTTGTATATTTAGATGACATCCTGATCTTTTCTCCCGATGAGGAGACACACACGAAGCATGTTCGCATGGTGCTTCAACGGCTGTTGGAGCACCAGCTTTATGTGAAAGCTGAAAAGTGTGAGTTCCACAAGTCCACAGTGTCATTTCTGGGGTTTGTGCTCGCTGAGGGAGAGATCAGGATGGATCCTGAGAAGGTGTCTGCCGTGGCCGAGTGGGCCACTCCTCGTTCACGTAAAGATGTTCAAAGGTTTCTGGGTTTTGCTAACTTCTATAGAAAATTCATTAGAAATTTCAGTGCTAAAGCCTCACCTCTGCATGACCTTACTTCTCCCCACAGACCTTTTGTCTGGTCTTCTGAATGTGATGCTGCCTTCCAGGACCTTAAGGACAGTTTTGTGTCCGCACCAGTGCTCATTCTCCCGGACCCCTGTCAGCAGTTCGTGGTCGAGGTTGACGCCTCTGATTTAGGTATTGGAGCGGTCTTATCTCAAGTGAGTGATAAAGATGGCAAATTGCATCCATGTGCTTTTCTGTCCAAGAAGTTGTCATCCTCAGAGCGTAACTATGATGTTGGAGACCGCGAACTGCTAGCAGTTAAGGTGGCCCTGGAGGAGTGGCGTCACTGGTTAGAGGGAGCTCAGCTCCCGTTTCAAGTCTGGACAGACCATAAGAATCTGGAGTACTTAAAAACGGCTAAAAGGCTCAATGCGAGGCAGGCTAGGTGGGCTATTTTCTTCAGTCGCTTTAACTTTGTCCTCTCCTACAGACCTGGTTCCAAGAACACCAAACCCGACATCCTGTCACGCAAGTTTGACCCTCCTAATTTAGTTTCTACACCCAAGACCATTCTGCCTCCATCATGTTTCATTGCTTCACTCACCTGGGGTATAGAGGACAAGGTTAAAGCGGCTTCTGTGAATACATCCATTCCCTCTGAATGCCCTAAAGAAAAATTATTTGTTGTTCAGCCTCTCAGAGGGGAGGTGATCGAGTGGGCTCACACCAACAAAGCTTCCTGTCATCCTGGTTCGAGTAAGACTCTTTTTGTTGTTCAGCAACGGTTTTGGTGGCCAGGAATGAAAAAAGATGTTTTTGAATATGTTGGTGCGTGTGTGGTGTGTGCTGCTCATAAGGGGTCTTCCCAAAAACCTCAGGGGTTGTTAAGGCCCCTCTTGGTTCCTAGACAACCATGGTCACACATTGCTATTGACTTTGTTACTGGACTGCCTCCTTCTAAAGGTAACACAGTGGTTCTCACTGTTATTGATCGTTTTTCTAAGATGTGCCATTTTGTGCCTCTGCCAAAGCTTCCCTCGGCCAAGGAATTGGCCGAGGTCATGTTAATTCATGTGTTTAGGATCCACGGATTTCCTCAGGATATAGTCTCAGATCGGGGACCTCAGTTCATCTCCCAGTTTTGGAAAGAGTTCTGCAGACTGCTGGGAGCTACGGTCAGTCTGTCGTCTGGGTTTCATCCTCAAACTAATGGTCAGTGTGAACGGGCTAATCAAGAATTGGAGAAAGGACTTCGTATCATGGCATCACAGAACCCAGAATCTTGGTCTGAAAAACTGGTTTGGATAGAACTCGCTCATAACTCACTCCCGTCATCTTCCTCTGGTTTTTCTCCGTTCCATATAGTACATGGTCATCAACCCACTGTTTTTTCCACCACAGACTCTGGTTCCTCTGTTCCGTCCGCATTGGCCTTGGTCCGTCGCTGCAGGAGAACCTGGGAGCGGGCTCACCAGGCCCTCCTCAAGTCGTCGTCAGTCTACAAGGTTGCTGCGGATAAGAAGAGGTCTGCTGCCCCTAAGTACGTCTCAGGTCAGAGGGTCTGGCTGTCCACCCGGAACCTACCACTCCGGGTGGAGTCCAGGAAGTTGGCTCCCAGGTTCGTGGGACCGTTTCCCATCTCGAAGGTGGTGAATCCTGCAGCGGTCCAGCTCAAGTTGCCAAGGTCAATGCGGATCCACCCCACTTTTCACGTCAGCCACGTCAAGCCGGTTAAGACCAGCGCTTTGTGCCCTCCGGCCAAGCCCCCTCCACCCCCCCGGTTCGTGGACGGCGATCCAGTCTTCACGGTTAAGAAGCTCTTGTCTGCACGTCGTCGGGGCCGGGGGATCCAGTACCTGGTGGACTGGAAGGGGTACGGTCCGGAGGAGCGCTCCTGGATCCCGTCCCGTTTCATCTTGGACCCCTCTCTCATTCAAGATTTTCATGCTTCGAATCCTGGTGCTCCTGGGCCGTCAGGAGCCGGCCCTTGAGGGGGGGGTACTGTCATATCTGTCAAGTTTCTGTTGTTTTGCACATTTTGATTCCTGTTTTGTTTCCGCTTTTATTTTGAAATCACTAACCCTTGTCTCTGTCTTTTAGATTTGTTCCTGTCTGCCCTGCCCTGTCTGTCACACCTGATTCCTGATTGTCTTCCCCAGCTGTGTGTCATCACCCCTCATTACCTCTTGTATTTAACCTCATGTGTCTCACTGTCTCGTTGCCAGTTCGTCGTACTTCACAGTCTTCGTCCCAGCCTTGTTCATAGTTTCGTCTTGCTGTTTCTGATTCTTGCTCTCGTTTTTGGACCCTGATTCTAGCCTCGTGTTTTTGGATACCTTTGCCTGGTTTTTGGATTACCCTTTTTTGTGTATTGAACTCTGCCTGTCTGACTACCCGCTTCTGTGTACCGAACCCTGCCTGTCTGACTACCTGCTTCTGTGTACCGAACCCTGCCTGGCTGACTACCTGATTTGTGCATTGAAACCTGGACTTGTCAATAAACCTTTGTGTTTTTACGGAACTCGAGTTTGTCCTTGCACTTGTGTCCTTTCCTGGTTCATGGTTCTTGACATATATATATATATATATATATATATATATATATATATATATATATATATATATGTTCCTACACATACAAACACATACATGCATATGATTCACTGCTACTAGTGACCATCACCAGCCCTCCCTGTAGGCTACTCCATCAAATCAAACCTTATTTAAACCCCGATGTGAGCTGAAGGGGAGGGCTGTGTTACACCATAGTGTGAGTTAAGGGGAATGTAGTGACAGAAAGGACAAGAAAAGACAAACAGGGAGCAGGAAAAAAAGGGAGGGACATTCATTGAAGGTTGCAGTCCAGGTGCTATGCAAATCTAGGTCTGTGCAGGCGGGAGAGGCTGTAAGAATTCAGGGACACCAGATATGCGGGGTCTTGATAGTAGATGGTGGGCTCACAGGGATGAGGGGAGGGAGGAGGCATGCCTCACAGGAGGTGAAAAAGTGTGAGAGAATACCCAACTCAGCATGTTCTGCGAAACAAATCACTTTTTTAGAATAAGTCTCGTCAGGGGCTCAAGTATTTGAACAGGCATGCAAATGGGGTGATCACCGAATACCCAGGTAGTTGCCATTGCCCAGGAAGACCATGGCCAGGGGCATCCCCAGAACACCAGAGTACCCGGGACCCCCCCACCCGGACCCCCAAAGCTACCAGATCCAGGAACAGCCCCAGGGCTCAAGGGGGTACTGACACGCCCCCCCCCCCCCCTCAACGGCACCAAGGGCAACACCAGGGGCCCAAGGCAGGGGCCACAAACAACACCCGCCCCCACCAACCACCCGTCCACCAGGACTGTATACTCTTTATTACTACAGTAAAAATATTTAAAAGTGTTAAAAAATCTTCCTCTTGTATATCAAAATGCTGCTTTCCTGCTTCTGACTAGGATATGTACCTGTAACGTTATTTTTTGAAATGGACATTATCTGTTTATCTGCTGTGACTGACAATGTTCTCATTTTTTCTAATTTCTATCTTACATCTCCATAGAGGTCTGTAAAAGTATATATACAGCTGTAAAAATAAGGAAAAGAAAATCATTGTATTGTACTGAAATGTATACATTGTATTGTATTGCGAAAAAGGAAATCTAATAAAAATTAAGTTAGAAAAAAACATAGGTAGTTCCATTGTGCTTCTGTCAAAGTGGCTTTTGAAGTCAAAGGATGGAGCTCTTAGTCAGAAAAGGGCCAACTTTCAGGCAAACCTGACCACCTCTCCCCCTTTACTTCCATTTTAATTCTCGAGGAGTTTTCAACAAAGTATCAGTCATTTTCAACTCGGTCGTGCAGGCAAATTCTTGCTTATAGACAGATTCTTCAGAGTCTCTGGATTCTCACGGTGCGCTCGTTTTTCTGACAGCGATCACGGTTTTGGCACTGCGAGTACTTTTTTTCGACCAATGTCTCACCAAAAAATCCGCCTGAGATCAGCTGTCACAAAGAGGTGTCCCTTTATCTCCACAGCTGTGCCTTGTTCCATCACCATGGAAACCTCACAACTGTTCATGAATAATGACTCATAAGGGTCGTGTGAAGCATACATATGTGTATGTGTGTGTATATGTATATGTATGTTAGTGTGTGTGTGTGTGTGTGTGTGTGTGTGTGTGTGTGTTGATGAGAGTTTTGAAGGGACCTCAGTTCACACATTCCCCACTAACTCTAAGCCTGCGTAGTGGGCATGTCTGTGTGTGTGTGTGTGTGTGTGTGTGTGTGTGTGGGTGTGTGTGTGTGTGTGTAAAAATCTGTTTCACGAGTTATGTTATAATACTGGAAATTAGGTGACAGTATGGGATAGTGGGTCATGATTGTAAGAACCTAATGAATGATTGCCAGATAAAGTTGTGGTTATTGTCAGAGGAGTTTGTATTTCCTAGGGAGATGTAGTCAATGATAAGGTTCTTCCAATGTGTGATGTGTATGGAGTTCCATGATTTCCAGTTCATGAGGATAGTTTTCCTGGCAACAGCTAGCGCCACGAGAAGTAAATGGTTGTGTGCTTGGTCAAGTTTTACTGTTGATATGTGTCCTAACGTACTTCCGGGCGCTGGGAGACGGCAGCCTGTTGCAGCAGCTCCTACCCTACATTTGCGTTTTTGTGTATTTTTGTCCCTTTATTGTTTATTATCTTTATTTATTTTTGGACTAAGCTGACCCTAATCGCGCAACGTTTTAGTTGTGTTACTTCTGGTGAAGTTTCGCTTATCGTAGCGGAACTTTTCTTTGTTTACAATGCTCACCTACACACGTGAGGAACTCCTGCAGCACCGTAATGGAGCCGGTTGCCCCTCTGCGCGCATACCTGAGGACATCTGGAGGGCTACGCGCAGAGGGAAGAAAGCCGGCTCCAAAGTCAGAGAGAGGATCGAGAGGGACAGGAGATTTAAACCTTTTCTCCCATCGATCACTATGGGGAACGTGAGGTCACTCGCCAACAAAACTGACGAGCTGACGGCGTTAGTGAACAGCCAGCGGATCTACAGGGAGAGCAGCCTGCTCATCTTCACAGAGACATGGCTCCAGGGGACAACGCCAGACAGTGTGGTCGACCTGGCCGGCTTCACGCTGGTCAGAGCGGACCGGGGGACACAGAGCGGTAAGAAGAGAGGAGGAGGACTTGCTGTCTATGTGAACTCTAAGTGGTGTTGTCCCGGACATGTGACTGTGAAGGAGATCATCTGCACCCCTGATGTGGAACTTTTAGCGGTGGGATTACGTCCGTATTACTTACTGCGGGAGTTTTCACACACCATCGCTGTGGCTGTTTACATCCCGCCGTCAGCTGCAGCGCCCAGCGCCTGTGACGTCATCCACGCTGTGATCGCGGGACTCCAAACCCGACACCCCAGCGCCCTCATACTGATCAGTGGGGACTTCAATCATGTCTCTCTCTCTCCTATCCTGACAACCTTCACACAATACGTGGACTGTGCTACAAGAGGGAATAAGATCCTGGACCTCCTGTACGCTAACGTGAAGGGAGCATACAGCTCTTCTTCTCTCCCTCCTCTGGGGGTATCAGACCACAACCTGATTCACCTTGACACCACCTACAGGCCGCTGGTGGAACAGCAGGCAGCCTCCACCAAGACTGTAAAGGTTTGGTCTAAGGACACAGAGGAGGCGCTGCAGGAGTGCTTCAATGTCACAGACTGGGACCTTTTTAAAGAGGACTATGGTGAGGACATTGAAGGCCTCTCTCACTGTATCACAGATTACATCCGCTTCTGTGAGGACAACATTGTCCTGACCAAAAAGATCCGCTGCTTCTCAAACAACAAGCCATGGATCAATAAGGACATAAAAGGCCTCCTTAACAGGAAGAAGAGGGTCTTCATGGCTAAGGACTGGGATGGACTAAGGGCTGTTCAGAAGGAGCTGAAACAGAAACTGAGAGAGGCCAAGAACATCTACAGGGAGAAGATAGAAGCCAAGATGGGGCATGAGAACTCCAGAGAGCTGTGGAGTGGCATGAAGCGAATGACAGGCTTCAACAAACCTGCACCCAAAACCCAAGGAGACCCAGAGTTTGCTTCTGAGCTGAATCTATTCTTCAATAGATTCGACACTAACCACACCTCTGTGAGCTCAGACAGTGGATCTGGGTCTTCACACTCCACTCCACCCCAACCCACACTCCCACCTCGACTGGAGACTCTGCCCTTTCCCCCATCATGGACACATCTTCACCCCCCTCTCGCTGGCAGGCAGCTCCAACAGACAGTTCACCCCCACCCCTCCACCCACTCACCTTGGACACTGAACTCACCCAGCAACCTCCCCCCTCCCTCTCTCCGTGCCTCACACTCACGTCCAGCCAGGTACAAAGGGAGCTTTCCAAACTGCGCACCAACAAAGCTAATGGGCCGGACAACATCAGCCCCAGGGTCCTCAGGGCTTGTGCCGGGCAGCTTGCTGGAGTCTTTCAGCACCTCTTTAGCCTCTCCCTGAGGTTGATGAAGGTGCCTAACCTGTGGAAGACCTCCTGCATCGTTCCAGTACCCAAGAAAGGACGCCCCAGCGCTCTCAATGACTACAGACCTGTGGCACTCACGTCGCATGTCATGAAGACCTTTGAGAGGCTGGTTCTTCACCATCTGAGGACTCTGCTCTCTGCTTTCTCAGACCCCCTGCAGTTCGCATACCAGCAGCACATCGGCGTGGAAGATGCTATCATCTTTCTCACCCACAGGGCCCTGTCTCATTTGGAGAGGCCTGGGGGCATTGTGAGAGTCATGTTCTTTGACTTCTCCAGTGCCTTCAACACCATCAGACCCTGCCTCCTGGGGGAGAAGCTGCTGGAGATGCAATTGCACCCCGACACCACAGCCTGGATCCTGGACTACCTCACAGACCAGCCGCAGTATGTCAGGGTGGACCGCTGCACCTCTGAGGTGGTAACAAGCAGCACAGGAGTACCCCAAGGAACCGTTCTGGCACCCTTCCTCTTCACACTCTTCACCTCAGACTTCCGGTTCAACTCTGGTTCCTGTCACCTCCAGAAGTTTTCCGATGACTCCTCCATTGTTGGATGCATTACTGATGATGACGAGGGGGAGTACAGAGGGCTGATTGAGAGTTTTGTCACATGGTGTGACAACAACAGCCTGAAGCTCAACATCAGCAAAACCAAGGAGGTGGTTGTGGACTACCGGAGGAGCAGGAGGTCCCCTGTTCCGGTCATCATCCAGGGGGAGGAAGTGGAGAGGGTGGACTCATATCGATACCTTGGGGTCCACATTAACGATAAACTGGACTGGTCCCACAACACAGATGCCCTCTTCAGGAAGGGACAGAGCAGGCTGTTCTTCCTGAGGAGACTCAGGTCATTTGGCATCTGCAGCAGGCTCCTGAAGACCTTCTACCAGTCTGTGGTGGCCAGTGCACTCTTCTTTGCTGTGGTGTGCTGGTGGGGTGGCATCAAGACTGGTGAGGTTAACAGACTCAACAAACTGGTGAAGAAGGCCCGTTCTGTTGTGGGCCTTCAACTGGACACTCTGGAGACGGTGGCAGAGAGAAGGATTATGGACAGAATCAGGGCTATCATTGATAACCCCTCTCACCCTCTGCACGACGAGCTGTGGGACATGGGCAGCTCATTCAGCCAGCGCATGATCCCACCCAGAAGCAGAACGGAGCACTTCAGGCGTTCGTTTGTGCCAACCGCCATCAGACTCTTAAACAGCAGTGGAGGCCACAGTACATCAGTGCGCTGACCTCCTCGGAACTAATTGATACTTATACTCATAGCAATATCACAATATTACACTATATTACACTGTTCTGCACTTTAATATTTAATATATATATATTTTGTTTTTCTACAACAATCAACATTACTCTGTTGCACTGTAATTACTGTTTATTAATCCATTACCCTTTTTTTTTATCCTTAACACTGTCACTTTAATATGAATCTGTTGCTGCTACTGGATGGACATTGTTCCTCATTTTTGTTTTGTTTATTTTACATCACCCTTGCTTTGTCCTAATATATGACCCCATTGCATGCTACTACCCTTGTTCTTTGCCCTGTACTGCTGCAATACCTGAATTACCCCTCTGGGGATCAATAAAGGATTATCTTATCTTATCTTATCTTATCTTATCTTAACAAACAGAGGTTGGGGGAGAGTGGGATGTGGCAGCCCATGATTTGTGATAAGGTGTCTGAGATGTTTTTCCAGAAGTGATGGACAGGTGTGCACTGCCAGGTTGCATGTATGTAAGTATCTTTGCAGTTTTGAGTGCAGTGTGAACAGTTTCCAGATGAAAAGAAGCCCATTTTTTGCATTTTTTGTCCAGTCAGATGGGTTCTATGAATGATTTTGTATTGTATAAGTTGTAGATTGGTGTTTGTTGTCATGAAGAAAATGTTTTTGCAGATTTGGGACCAGAAGATGGCGTCAGGAGCAATACTGAGATCTGTTTCCCATTTTTCATAGTGATGTATCAACCTGTAATAATAATTTGGATACTTAATTTGGAGACAGAAGTTTTTTTGAAGAGGAAATGTTAATGAGTGCAGAGGCTGAAGGGGGTATGTCAAGGTTTATTTTTTTGTTTTTCATTGCTGATTGGATGGATGATGAAATCTGTAAGTATTGCAGAAACTGATGGCTCATGATGCCGAACTTCTGGACCAGGAGTGGGAATGGAACCAAATTATTGTTGTTGAAGATGTGTCTGAGGTGAGTGATCCCTTTATCTGCCCAGGAGCTCAAGTGTAAAGGTTGTTTATTGCTGATGAAATCTGGGTTGTGCCAGATGGGGGTGAAGAGTGAAGGTGCCAAAGTGGAATTAGTTATGTTGTGAAATTTCCACCGGGCTGTCAGAGTTGGTGATATTGTGAGACTTTGGAAACAGGAATGGTTTTTAATAGGGATGAGCCGTATATTCGTTTCAAACGAGTACTCGTTACGGATAATGCATTTTTGCCGAGTCCGAATACAACACGAGTTTTTTTTTAGGATTATTCGTATCCGTACTAAAAGAATCCTCATTGGGTATCAACAACTACTGTCTTCACTCTTCATGCTCTGTGATCGGCCAGTCACACACAGCACACCCCCCTCCCTGCACCCACATGCTGCAGCAAGGAGGTGCCTGCTCTCCTCTTTCACACACACAAACACTCACACACACATACAGGCAGCGAGTGACAGTGGCTACTTCTCTTGCTTGCTTGAGTTGACTGTAGTTTACGTTGCTCTAATCTCTGTACTACTCACTCAGTTTTCTTCTGCTCGTCTCTATTGAGGTTTGTTTGGTATTTAAAGTTACTTCTTGAACTTATTTCCTGTCATACGCGATGCATGTGACAAGACGGGGCTGAAAACGGCTCGTGTTGCGCTGGTCAGTGCCTCTTGCTTCAATTCAGGACCGTTTTTTTGATGGTTTTCGTTGTCTCGCATCTCTTTAGTTCTTTTTTTATATTTAAAGTTACTTGATTAACTGTTTTGCAACGTCCACACAACGCATTTGAAGGCTGAAAGCTGTAAACTCCTGGTGTCGTGTTTTTTCTTTTTTTTTTTTAACTGGCTGCGTGATTTTGGTTTGGCTGGTGAGAAAGAAACAGAAACACTGTGCTCAGAATGAGCACAGTGTTTTTGAAAATACAGTGAACAACAAGGCATATTTTTTTGTTTTTTGCAACTAAATGTTTGCACAAATCACCTATTAAATTTACAAAGATCATAAATAAAGAGACAGTCTTTCACACCACTACATACACATTTTACCAGTTGTACATAATACATAGCTGATCACACAAAAGCCTTTAAAAAAAAAAAAAAGAAAAAAAAAGCCAGTTTTAGACTTAAAAAAAAGTTCAGGTTTAAGCCCCGCCCATTTCCGGGCAAACCAGCCCACTTCCGGTTTAGGCCCCGCCCAGATACAGATACAGATACAGATGATGGTGTACTCGCTCATCCCTAGTTTTTAATAGTCTTACTGAGAAATGGTAAATCTGCTAAATGCATGTCTTTAACTGTTTGCTCTATGTCTAACCAAATGTTATCTGATTGAGTGTGGTGTGTCCATTTGTAGATGTACTGAAGATGATTTGCCAGTGAATAGTATTGAAAATTTGGTGCATGGAGTCCGCCTGATGTTTTTGTTTTCTGAAGCTTGGCCAGTTTTATTCTTGGGGGTTTATTTTTCCAGTAGAATTTGTTGATGGATGAATCAAGAGAGTTAAACCAGGTGAGAGGTGTGTGAGTGGGGATCATTGAGAATGGATAGTTAATTTCGGGTAGGGTTGTCATTTTTATTGTTGCTATTCTGCCTAGTAAGGATAATGGAATGTTCATCCATCGTTGGAGATTGTTCGAGTAATGGAGTGAAGTTCATATTTATCAATTCTGACAGTGGATGCCTAAATAAGTGATGTGGCTTGTGCAGAAGGGGATGGGTGTTGAATGGACTGCTACATCCAGACTGTTGGTGTTTAAAGGGAGTATGGAAGATTTGTTCCACTTTATGGAGTATGCTGAGAGAAAGGAAAATTAGTTAATGGTTTTGATTACTTCTGATAAAGATGACTGTGAGTTCTGAATGAAGAGTAAAATATCATCCGCATAGAGGCTGATTTTATGGTGCATGTTGGGGGTTTGGATTCCAGTAATGAGGGGGTTCTGATGGATGGACGGATTCTGCTAAGGGCTCAATGAAAAAGGTGAACAGAGAGGGAGAGAGGGGGCAACCTTGCCTGGTCCCCCTATGAAGAGTGAAGATTTGCGAAGTTTGTCCGTTAGTAATGACCGTGGCTGTGGGTGAGGTGTTAAGTGTTGTGATCCAGTTAATAAATGATTCCCCAATCTCCCCAATCTCCCCAATCTCCCCAATCTCTGAAGGGTAAGGATGAGGAATGACCAGTTAACTCAATCAAAGGCTTTTTCTGCATCCAAATTGGCGATGATGGTTTTTGGGTTGTGTGTGGCTGAGTGGTGCATTATGTTGTACAGTCTGCGTGTGTTGTTGGATGAATGTCTTCCTTTGATGAATCCTGTTTGGTCTGGGTGAATTATGGATGGGATTATTTTTTTCTAATCTGTGTGATAGAGCTTTAGTGATGATTTTAATGTCAACATTGAGGAGCGAGATGGGACGGTAACTTGAAGGCAGTGTGGGGTCTTTGTTTGGTTTTAGGAGGAGTGAGATTGAAGCTGTGTTCATGTTGGGAGGAAATCCGGAGATCTGTTGTATTTCAGTTAACATTTTATTGAAAAGTGGAGCTAAGATGGACCAAAAGTGTTTGTAGAACTCAGCAGGGAAGCCATCAGGACCAGGAGCTTTATTGTTGGGCATTTTATTGAGGGCGGAGTGGATTTCATCATTTGTTAGAGGAAAGTCTAGTGTGCTTTTTTGTTCAGGGGAGAGATGGGGTACGTTGAGGCTGGTGAGAAATTATGTGATGTCTTCGTCTTTTGGGTTGTTGTCTGAGGAGTTAAGGTTGGTGTAAAATTCTCTGAATAATCAATTTATTTCATCTGGTGAGTTTGTTGGCCTCCCTGCTGAGTTCTGGATGATGGAGATGATGGATTTTTCCTTATTTTCTTTTATTTGATTTGCAAGGTATTTACCTGATTTGTTATTGTAATGGAGGTTTTCTTGGCGGAGTTTGTTGGTTAAAAAGTTAATTTTCTTATTCAATATTTGGTTTAATTCTAATTCATTTTGTCTTAATTTCTTCTCATTTTCTTCTGTTGGGTTAGTTGCATTGGTGATCTCAAGCTGTTTGATTTTTTCTTCTAGTTCAGTGTTAGAATGACCCCTTTCGTGGTTGGATGATTGCAGTATCCATGAATGACAGAGATGCCAGACGGTTGTTCAGGTGTAACGAAACCCCATTCCCATAGCCACAGCAACATCATCAGCATAAGACCAACAGAGCTCTGACCAGCAACACAGACAGATGGTATATGGCGCCTTAAATACTGTGAGGCTGATTGTCGTCTTCGGACTGATCCACCTAAAGGTGATTCGCAACAAACTACATTTATTCAAAGTACACAGAAACACCAGTTATCCATTCTTTTTAATCATCATTCCTATTATTTACAAAAAAAAACCCTTCCTTAACTGTATCCAAGTAACACCAAATATATTTACAATAAGAACCAATTTAATTCCCATCTGAAAACTCCCCCCAAATGATTTCACCCGTTAGTTCCCCCCCGCGGAACATATATCTGGGTGTCCGTTCCCGCTCGGACTCTTTTAACTGGAACACCCTGGAGCGGAGACAACACAGGACAGGTAAGTGATCACACCCGAAATAACCGTTAACACTCCAGCACTTGCACACACTTTCCCACTGTCATGAACACACATTACCTGCACACATTTCATACCACACGTTACGTTACTTCCATTCACTAATTAGTTCAATAATTCATTCAACAGTATTGCGGAGCTCTCTCACTCTCCTCTTTCTTACAGGTAGAGCCGCGCTCCAGAGCCCGCCCCCACCCGACAACCACTCGTCAATCAGGTGTTACCGTTTCTAGTTAAATCAATAATGATGTTAAATGTGCAAATATGCAATGTGCAAATATACAATGTGCAAATGGAATGTGCAAAGTTTACCAATAAAGTGCAAAGTGCTATAAATAATTACAGTTTATATTGTTGGATGTTCCCCCTGTGCAATATCTATATGGCAAAAGCCATCAGTCACCAGTAACGAAGGCTCCAGTACGAAGGCTCCAGTACGAAGGCTCTTCGTTACATTTCCTCCCCCCTCTCCTGAAGAAGAAGAAGCAGTACCTCACTCATCAGACATCCTGGAGAGGCAGTCTGCCACAACATTGGACTTCCCTGACCTGTACTGAACAGTGAAGTTGTATGGCTGCAGGGACAGGTACCATCCAGCGATGCGCATGTTTGCATCTTTCATGCGATGAAGCCACTGAAGAGCTCGATGGTCAGTTTCCAGGATGAAGTGCCGTCCCAACAGATAATATCTGAGGCTGTCGATAGCCCACTTCATTGCCAAACACTCCTTCTCCACTGTTGAATACCTCGTCTCCCTGTCGTGCAGCTTGCGACTCAGGAACACCACCGGCCTTTTCTCTCCCTCCACCTCCTGCAGCAGCACCGCTCCAAGGCCCACTCCAGAAGCGTCTGTTTGCACCGTGAATGGCTTGTCAAAATCTGGACTGTGGAGAACTGAGTGAGCACACACTGCATCCTTCAGATCTCTGAAGGCTCTATCCAGCTCCTCTGTCCATCTCAACGTGTTCGGGGCTGCAGCCTTGGTCAAATTATTCAGTTTGACGGCTCTGTCTGCAAAATGAGGGACAAACTTCCGATACCATCCCACCAGGCCCAGAAAACTCCTCAGCTTCCTCTTGGTGGTTGGAACAGGGAAAGAATGAATAGCCTCCACTTTTCCCAGCTGCGGCTATATACGATACTATAGCCAAGATACTCCACTTCCCTCTGGGCCAGAGCGCACTTGTTGGGGTTGATAGTGAGGCCAGCCGTTCTGATCCTCTCCAGTACCTGTTGAAGGTGAAACATGTGCTCCTCCCAGGACTGACTGAAAATAACTACATCATCCAAATATGCGGCAGAGAAATCAGTCACGTCTCTCAGTATGTGATCCATCAACCTTTGAAATGTGGCTGGCGCCCCCTGGAGACCAAATGGCATGACTTTAAAGTGATACATACCAAATGGGGTCCTGAAAGCAGTCAGCTCTCTGGCTTCTGGTGCCAAGGCTAGCTGCCAATAGCCTTTGCTGAGGTCCAACGTGGTGATGTACTGAGCTCTGCCGACCCTCTCCAACAGATCATCAATTCGAGGCATGGGGTATGGATCAAAGTTTGAAACCGCATTCAGGTATCTGAAATCAATGCAAAATCTGAGAGAACCATCTTTCTTTGGCACCAGCACAATAGGACTACACCACTCACTGCAGGAGACCTCAATTATCCCCAGCTCCAGCATCAGCTTGATTTCTTTTTGCAGCGCCGGAATTAGCCGTTCAGGAATCCTGTAGCTCTTTTGCCGGACTGGAGCATCCTTTGCCAGTCGGATTTTATGTTCAACTAGAGAGGTGAACCCAGGTGTCCCTTTGAAGAGCTCTGGGTCAAGTAAGGGTTTGACCTCTACCTGCTGAACAGGAGACAGATGTGACAAATTGATTGCCAGGCCCTCTGCTGCAGGAGGGCTGGTTGGAAAAAACTTTTCACCAGTGTCGTCCTCCTGAACAGCTCTCACCAAAAACTGCTGGGACACAGGCTCTGGTCGGACCTGAAACTCCTTCAGAAGATTTACATGAAAGGTCTGTTTTTTTTTCAGTCTGTCTGGCATGAACAGTTCATAAGTGACCTTACCCACTCGTTTGGTGATTTCATAGGGTCCCTGCCACTTTGTTAACAGCCTATTGTCACTGGTAGGAAGCAACAAAAGAACCTTTTGGCCTGGGTTAAGGACCCTCTCTCTGGCCTTCCGGTCATACCAGGCTTTCTGGTTCTGTTGAGCAAACTTCATGTTTTCCTGTGCCAGTGCTGTCATCTCCTCCAGTCTCTCCCTCATTTTCACCACATAAGCAACCACATTTTGTCCTTGAGGTTTCGGACTTTCCCAATGGTCTATTAGCAAGTCCAGCGGCCCTCTCACTTGGCGACCATACAACAGTTCAAATGGCGAAAACCCGGTGGACACTTGTGGAACCTCCCGGTAAGCGAACAAAAGGTATGGTAGCCACTGGTCCCAATCCGTACCTGTCTGAGACACAAACTTGCGCAGCATGTTTTTTAGTGTTTGGTTGTAACGCTCCACCAGCCCGTCCGTCTGGGGGTGGTAAGGGGTGGTCTTAATACCCTTAATACCTAACAACTGATAAACTTGCTGCAACAACTTGGACAAAAAATTTGTCCCACAGTCTGTCAATACCTCCTTTGGAATACCTACTCTGGAAAAGAGCTGTAAGAGGCAGTTTGCTACCTGTCTGGCCTTAATTGACCTGAGGGGGAAGGCCTCTGGATAACGGGTTGCATAGTCACATATAACCAATATGTAACGATGGCCTGATGAACTCCTCTCTAATGGCCCAACTATATCCATGGCTATTCTTTCAAAGGGGGTCTCAATAATTGGCAAGGGCTGCAACTGAGCTCGAGCTACTCCCTTTGCTGAAGTAAGTTGACAGGTTTCACATGAACTACAAAACTGAGAAACTTGGGTGTACATACCTGGCCAAACGAAACGACTACCAATCCTGTTCAGAGTTTTCTGAAAAGCCATGTGACCCGCCCATGGAATAGAGTGACCCAGCTCCATGATTTTATGTCTAAACTGCTGGGGCAGTGCCAAGGACTCATTCTGTCCCTTCCGCTGATACAGAAGTCCACCTTTCAAAATGTAAGTGGCATCATCTAACAAGCTGGGGTTGTTCTGCTTCACTCCCTCAACCTCCGTTACTTTCTCAAACCACGGCCTCAGTGTAGCATCCTGTTTCTGTAACCTACCTACATCGGGGGGGAAATCAAAATCTAACATTTGAAGTGGTTTGGAAGATTCTATCCTTTGCCTAGAGGTACCACTTATTTTTTCCCCTCTTTCTCTGAGCTTTTGATTTCCTAGGTTTAACAGGCCCCGTCTCCCAATCTGCCCCAAAGAAAGGCAACTCCCTTAGCTCTATTGTACTCTGTGCTCTGGTGGTAACCTGACAGGGTACTACAGGGAGTGGATGTGTGCTAGGGGGATTCTTGGTCTCTGACTCTGGCTCCAAGATCCTGACCTCACAACTGGTCATGTCAGACTCACAAACTGGCTGGTTCAGAAGGTCATAAAGTGTGGGGACATCATTTCCTAGAATGATGGGGTACGGCAAGCTGGGGGCTAACGCTACTGACAACAGGAAAGTTTGTCCTCCTACTGTCAGATAGACCTCAGCTGTGGGGTACAAATGTTCATCCCCATGAATGCACCCTATCTTTGACTTGTCCTTACTCCAGTTTTCCCTTGGGACCAAACTTGACAAAACAACTGCCTGAAAGCATGCTGTGTCAAGTAATGCTTTCACACGCTGACCATTGATTAAGACTGGTGCTGTCCTCCCTGGCTTCTTCACCGTTTCTAAGCTGGTGGGCCTTGGAACTGAACACAGGAGAGTTGGCTTAGTGCTATTTAAAACTGGACAAAAGGGCTTAGTGTGACCTAAACTGTTGCAGTGGTAGCATCTGACTTCCTGTTTTGGCACCCTCGGTGGAGGCTTACTTGAGTAGCTTTGTTTTTGGGAAATGCACTGCTTATTGCTCAAAAACCCTCTACTCTGTAGCTGACCGAACCCCTGTTCACCCCCAGTGGACTCACGTGAACGGGTCTGGCGGTTCTCCCAGCCAAAGGTTGCCTGCCGATTCCCTCTTCTGGCTGATGTAAAGACTTCTGCAAGGCGCGCTGCCTCCTCTGCTGTCTTCGGTTCATGCTCTCTGATCCAAGTGTCCAACTCTGGATGGACCATCCTCAGGAACTGTTCCAGTATAATAGTCTCTGAAATCTCATTTACCGTTGATTGTTCTGGCTTGACCCATTTTGAGAAGAGGTCCTTCAGCCGAACATACAGCTCCTGTGGAGTCTCTCCAGGCTCAATCTTCAAGGACCGGAAACGTCTTCGGTAAGTATCAGATGTAATTTCACTTCTTCAGGATTGCTGCTTTAACTTTGTCATAATTTTCTGAGTCCTTCATGTCCATCATGACATAAGCACTGCGTGCTTTGCCAGTCAGCAGGGGAACTAGACGCACAGCCCATCCATCTCTGGGCCATTGACAAACATGTGCCATTCTCTCAAATGTTGTCAGGAAGTGTTCAATGTCATCCTCTGTGGTTAATGGCAGCAATTTGGGTTCCCTGGGGACAAGAGCTCCCCGGCAGGGTCCAAACTCTGGAGTCATTCTACTGGTCATTTGATCCGGACCCTTCTGGACATCATCTTCATCATTATTATAATTTGGCTGGTCAGCCCGTGCCTCATAACCATGTCCATCTTGGATCATGAGATTCATTTTCTGTTGTATCTGCATGAACTGATCCTGCATACTCATCCATTGTTGCTTTTGACAACCAAACTCTTTTTCTATCTGCTGATCCTTCACTGCTTGTGATCGAATGAAAGACTTCACCAGACCTGTGAGCTCCTCCAGTTTATCCTCCGTTTTCGCCTCTGCCTTGGCGCTTGGTTCAGAAGATGAGCAAGCCCCCTGGTCTTGATCCTCCTGGTCATTTTTCTTCCCACCTCTTGTCATCATGATACTGCTGCATGGGCCCCAGCTATCTGACACCACTTGTTAGAATGACCCCTTTCGCGGTTGGATGATTGCAGTATCCATGAATGACAGAGATGCCAGACGGTTGTTCAGGTGTAACGAAACCATAATTTATTTCCCCATTCCCATAGCCACAGCAACATCATCAGCATAAGACCAACAGAGCTCTGACCAGCAACACAGACAGATGGTATATGGCGCCTTAAATACTGTGAGGCTGATTGTCGTCTTCGGACTGATCCACCTAAAGGTGATTCGCAACAAACTACATTTATTCAAAGTACACAGAAACACCAGTTATCCATTCTTTTTAATCATCATTCCTATTATTTACAAAAAAAAACCCTTCCTTAACTGTATCCAAGTAACACCAAATATATTTACAATAAGAACCAATTTAATTCCCATCTGAAAACTCCCCCCAAATGATTTCACCCGTTAGTTCCCCCCCCGCGGAACATATATCTGGGTGTCCGTTCCCGCTCGGACTCTTTTAACTGGAACACCCTGGAGCGGAGACAACACAGGACAGGTAAGTGATCACACCCGAAATAACCGTTAACACTCCAGCACTTGCACACACTTTCCCACTGTCATGAACACACATTACCTGCACACATTTCATACAACACGTTACGTTACTTCCATTCACTAATTAGTTCAATAATTCATTCAACAGTATTGCGGAGCTCTCTCACTCTCCTCTTTCTTACAGGTAGAGCCGCGCTCCAGAGCCCGCCCCCACCCGACAACCACTCGTCAATCAGGTGTTACCGTTTCTAGTTAAATCAATAATGATGTTAAATGTGCAAATATGCAATGTGCAAATATACAATGTGCAAATGGAATGTGCAAAGTTTACCAATAAAGTGCAAAGTGCTATAAATAATTACAGTTTATATTGTTGTATGTTCCCCCTGTGCAATATCTATATGGCAAAAGCCATCAGTCACCAGTAACGAAGGCTCCAGTACGAAGGCTCTTCGTTACATTCAGATTCTTTTTTTTTTCTTTCTTTTTTTTATAAGCAGAGTATGATATAATGATTCCTCTCATGACAACTTTACCTGTTTCCCATAGGAGTGTGGGTGATGGCTTTGAGGAATCATTTATTTCCAGGAAGAAGAACGCCCACTCTCTTTAAATGAGGTTGTTGAATTCAGAGTCTTCTAAGAGTGATGTGTTAAAGCGCCATCTGGGGGTTGGTTTGTGTGGTCTTCGGTGAGTCCATTTAAATGATACAGGCGCATGATCACTGATGATGATGAGGTGGATTTGATGTTCAGAAATGTTTGGAATGATTGAATTACTGGTGAGGAAGAGGTCAATACGCAAGTATGAATAATTTACTGATGAAAAAAATCAGAACTCTTTTGCAGTTGAATGTTGCAGGCGCCAACTGTCACCAAGACCAAAATCTCCCATGAACTGGATTATTGTTTCTGTAGACTGCCAGGTGTGTTTATTTCCGGGTGAGTTGGATCTGTCCATTGATGGGTATAGTACTGTGTTAAAGTCACCACCTATTATTATTGGGGAGTCAGAAAAGTTGGATATGGATGAAAAGAAGTTATGAAAGAAAGATGGGTCATCTGTATTTGTAGATTGTATTGTAGATTACCAAATGTCAGAGAGCTAATGTTGATTGATAAATTAATGATAATGAATCTTCAGTGATGGTGGAGTTATGGGTGAATGGGACTGATTTTCTGGTTAAAATACAAACTCCTCTTTTTTTTTATTAGAGTGAGATGAAAATGAATGGGTGAATTGGGATGATTATAGTTTATTGTTGTCTAATTCTGAGAGGTGTGTTTCCTGAAGTAGACAAATGTCTGCCTGGAGTGAGGTGAGATAGTTGAGTATTTTAGTTTTCTATAACTGTGTGCCCATGCCACGGACATTCCAAGTAACAAATTTTAAATTTGACATGCTGTTGCTTTGATATAAAAGAAAGAAGAGTTCCTTATGCTGAGTGAGTGTGTGTGTATGTGTGGATGTGGACAAATAGTGGAAGGTGTGTGAGTGTGTGTGTATGTGTATGTGAGTGGGGGGGGTCTGTGTGAGGGTAGGTTGCATGGATAAATCTAGCCTATGTGAACAAAACGAGACGGGGCAAGAGGGATTGTAGACATAAAAACAAAACACAAAACAAAAACAATGAACAAAAAAGAGCACAGGGTTAGCCGATTATCAGGGCGTATGCTATGCTGAGGGAGACGTAGGTGCTTAAAGGTTTATGGTACTCCATGGGTTATTAGAAGCTGCGGCAGGTGAGCGAGAGGAGCTGGGAAGGGGACGGGGGTCTGTGTAGAGAGGAGGGAGAGGGTGAGTGTGCTTACGGGAGGGAGAGAGAGGGATGTTTATTTACATAAGCGAGAGGGGGGCTAATATAGCCAGGGGGTGATGTCCTTGTTGCGGCATAGCTGTCTGTCAATATAAAGTTTATCCAGATGACTGTTTTTTTTGCCCTCTGAGATCATCTGTTAGCGGATTGGGAGGAGTTTTTTGCGTCTATCCATGATTTCTTTTGGATACTGATAATTTAGACCATAGTCTGTTCCTGTTAGCTGTTTTCCTTGTCTTTTGACCAGATCTTTCTGTTTACGGTGTTAAAATTTGGCAACAATCGGGCGGGGTCGGTTGTTGGTGGTGTTTTTCTGACCTATACGGTGAACACGGTGAAAGGTTTATTTCGACCATTAAATGGACCGCAGTGTTTCTGGCTCCACCTTTTGGGGTCGGTTTGGTATGTCTGGCACCCCAACAGAAGGGTATCAAAAACGTAGGGCGGCACGGGTGATTTGGGGACCCGTCCCGGTTTTAGCATATGGAAATGCAACCAAATGCGTGCCGTACCGAGACAAACTGAACTGCTTGGTGGAAACGCAACTTTAAAGAGTCCAAGGCCCACTTCACAGCCAGGCATTCCTTTTCCACAGTATAGTAACGAGTCTCCCTTGGGTACAGCTTCCAACTGATAAATGCAATCAGATGGTGGTTCTCTGGGAGATCTTGCAGGAGTACTGCACCCAGTCCCCAGTCCGAGGCATCAGTCTGCAGAATAAATGGTTGCTGGTAGTCTGGGCAGTGTAACACTGGGTGTCCACTCAATGCCTGCTGGATTTAATTGAAGACTGCTTTTGCACCCTCTGACCACTGCAGCTGGTTGGGTCCCTTTAGACTGGTCACATCTGTAAGCACAGCAGCTCTTGTAGAAATGTTTGGAATGAATCTGTGGTACCAACCTGACATCCCCAAAAAGGATTTAAGTTGGGTTCTGGTCTGGGGCAGAGGTCATGACTGAATGGCTCAAACTTTCTGGACTGAGGCCTGAGAACTCCACTACTGATGACATACCCAATACTCACTTTTGGCAGTGGTACATTTAGCTGGGTTGACTGTGAGACTTGCATTGCAAAGACACTCAAAAACAACTTTCAGATGCTCCAGATGGCCTCCCCAGCTATTACTGTACACTACAATAGCATCCAAGTAAGCCGATGCAAAATGTGACAGACCTTCCAGTACCTTATCCATGAGCCTCTAGATTGTAGCAGGAGCTCCATGCAACCCAAAGGGTATGACAGTTAATTGGAGCAGTCCCTGAGGTGTCCTAAAGCCGTCAGCTCATGGGACTTGGCTGTAAGGGGAACGTGCCAATAGCCTTTAGTCAAGTCAATCAAGTCATCAGTGTGTGGTGTAGGGTATGACTCAAACTTTGAAATTGAAATGGGGTTACACCACTCACTCTGGGAGGCCCAGGGAAAGCATTAGCTTGATTTCCTTCTCTGGGGGACCAAGCAGCCACTCCTGAATCTCTCTCAGCCACTCCTGGAACTCATCTGCTTGATCTCTTGACAATGTCATGACCTATTACACTGGTACAACCAGGACTTTCTTTGAAGGGTAAATGGACCAGTACTTTCTTAGCGATTTTCTAGTCTTACTGACGCTTTACACTGCTAGCCTCATTCACCTAATCACACCACATTCACACACGACATTCATACACCACTGAACAACAGTGGGAGCAACTTGGGGGTTCAGTGTCTTGCTCAAGGACACTTCGGCATGTGCACTGCAGGAGCTGGAATTAAACCCACAATCTTCTGATTGTGGGGCGACAACTCTACCTACTGAGCCACAGCGGTGAACACATCAGATGTACAGAGGGGCCTTACCTGTGACTGTTGCTGCTCTGAGAGATGGTCGAGGCTGAGAGGGGAGGTTGCTGGTAGAGGTAAGTACTGCTCTTCCACCTCCTCATCAGCCAAATTTCTAATGGAGAACATTGCTGGTTTGTCTTCCAGTCTTGGAATCCTTTCTCGCACAAAAGGTTATTATGGAGGACCCGGGTGGTGCAAACATGATTTGGAGATTTGGAGATTTTATAGGCGGTAGGGCCTAGTTTATGAATAACCTCATAGGGTCCCATAGCCAAAAGTTTGCTCTCATCTGTGGGCAGCATCACCAACACTTTCTGGCAAGGCTGAAACTCCCTCTCCCCGGCAGCTCGAGGCTGAGAGGTCAGCTGCCTGCATGACTTGTGCCTTCTGCAGGGATTTGCTTCAATACCAGGTTTTCTGGTGCTGTTGAGAGGTGCCCATATGGTCTTGGGCAAATGTGGTCATCTTGTCCAACTTCTCCCTCATCTGGAGAACATAAGAAACAATATTCACAGGCTCTTTATTAGCTTTGCCCCCCTCCGAGATCTCCTTTAACAATGTTAGTGGTCCTCTCACCTCATGGCCAAAAAGCAACTCAAATGGTGAAAAGCCTGTGGAGGCTTGTGGGACTTCTCTATAAGCAAAAAAGGAGAAAGGGAAGCCACTGATCCCAATCTGAGCCAATTTCATTCACAAATTTCTATAGCATCTGTTTCAAGTTTTGATTGAATCTTTCTGTTAGTCCATTAGTTTGTGGGTGGTAGGGCGTTGTCCTTAGACCTCTGATGCTTAGCAGCTGGTACCTATTTTTAAAAAATTTTGACATGACGTTTGTACCCTGATCAGTTTGGATTTTGTGGGGAAAGCTCACCCTTGAGAAGAACTGTATGAGGCAGAATGCAACAGCTTTGGCCTTAATTGATTGATTGACTTCTGGATATTTTGTTGCATAATCTGTAACAACCAACATGAATCTGTTGCCCAATTTGCTCTTCTTCACAGGGCCAATAATGTCCATGCCCAGGCACTAAAGGGGTTACTGATGACTGGCAGAGGGTGAAGAGGAACTTTGGCAGGGAACTTTGCTGATGTTCTTTGGCACTGTGGGTGACTCTTACAAAACATGGCAACAACCTTACATAAACCAGACCAGTAGAAAAATTTTTTAATACATGCTAAGGTAAGCCAGAAGGTTTTGAAGCATTTTGGGTCAAGTGCTTCTCCTTTACAGAAGGCTTACCCTCACTGGATGGTCTTGGGCCATGCTGAGCTGGGACAGGATTCTGGCTGTCCCTTTTCCAGCTTTTAGATGTCCAAGACTGATTTTTATGAAGAGCAGCCACAAATACGTCAGCCGAGGAGGAAGCCCCAGCTGCCAACTGTGGGTCGTACACTTTAATCCAGACCTGCAGTTCTGGAGACAACATTCTTAAGAACTGTTCGACTATAATAATTTCATTAATTTCTTTAAAAGGTTTACCTCATGGTTGACCCCATTTCGCATAAAGTTCTTTCAATCTGGACTACAACTCTTTATGTGATTTATCCTGTTCCACATGGAGAGAACGAAATCTCTGACGATAAGTTTCCTTGTTGATGTCATACCTCTGAAAAACAGCAGACTTAACATGATCATACTCCATGGAGTCATTAGTATTCATATGCATATAAGCACTTCTAGCTTTCCCTGTTAACAGCAGGATCAAATGAAAAGCCCAATCTGACTTTAGCCATCTGCAGGCTATGGCTATCCGCTCAAAAGTGATTAGTAAATGTTCAGTATCATCCTCATCATTGAGATTGAGAATGATCATAAAAGGAATCATCTGCCTGGGAGCATCAATGTGGGAGTGCAGCTTCAGAGGTGGAGCTGCTTGGGTTGTCATTCTCTCGAGGCCTTAGCTGTGATGCAGGCCTCACAATGGGAGGAGTTTGTCCTGGAACTTCCAGCTGAAGCAGGCTGAACTTGACGTTGAAGGGCCCTAAATTGATTGTCCTGACGAGCAACCTCCTTATCCCAGTGTGCCTCTCGAGCCTACTGCTGTCCTATATGGGCCTGAAGCATTGTTGCTAGGTCTGCTATTGTTGGCTCCTTCTCCTTCTCACTCCCACTGCCAACAGCTCCACAATCGGCCCAAAATACTTCTCCCTCTCCTTCATCCTCCATATCTTTTTTAGCCCCTTTCTCTTACTGGGGTAACTTGAGAACTTTGCCTCCTCTTCTTCCATGTATGTCTGATGAACAAAGAAAGGAGGGGAGGAGAAAAAAAAAAAAACACTCCAATGTCCTTCTGGACGATCCCACCACTGCCACCATATGTAAGGGACCAAGCATTCAGGCAAGGATTAGTGTGCTGGAAAACCTGGGTCAAGGCTTTGCAAAAAGACACAATACTTGTGTATAAGTAGTATTTCACAGCAAACCCATAACTAAAAACTCAATGGTGATGGAGAAACTTAAACCATGTGACAGCTTGTTAACTAAATTGTGTTCATCCAAATTAGAAAACAACTGCCAATACAGTAAAGTGACTTTATTATAACAAAAAGTGTGTAATGTAATTCTTCCAAACTAAAACAAAACTATGTCAAAACCCGAAGACATAAAAAAAAAAAATACTAACGAGGTGGTGGGGGTTGAGACCACCCCACTCGTAATGAAGCTCACACTGAGAGATGAACGGGCGACTGTCCCCTGAGTCTCCAGAGAAACGGGCTGGTGGGCAGAGCTGTATCCGAGGAGACTCCGGAGGTGGCGACAGGGATTTGATGTCAGGAGGCGGTTGAGCAGGTGAGGAGGCAGACCCTGCCAATTGAAGAAGCTGGAGTCGCTGGATCTACTCCACCATGTAGTTCATTTGCATCCCTACAGAAGCGAGGGGATTCTCCTGACAACCAGAGAGGTCCTGCACCTCCTTGCGTAGGATGTTTATCTGTTCCTCTTGACGGGTGACCCATAGGTCCTATCACAGTAGTGGAATCAGAGCCGGATCTGTCCCTACTGGCTCCATTACTGGCCAGATTATTCTGTCAGGCCCAGAGGAAGGAATGAAACGCAGAGACAGACAGTTCAAACAGAGTTCTCTAATCCAAACAGATTCGGTACACAAGAGTCAGTCAAAGGAGGTGAAGGTACAAGTCTGGTGGGCAGAAAGCAGGAAACAAAACAGAACAGGGTCAAAAACAAGAGGACTAACTATAATAAGACTGGATGTATCAACTACGTAAACGTAGTGATCATCTGGTGGGGAAGTGAGGGAACACCAAGGTATAAAAAGGAAAGGGGAGTGAGTCAAACAAGGCACAGGTGCAACACATTAGAGAGGCCCCAGTGATCAGCTGTGAGGGAGGCAGCTTGACAGGAACTGAAAAAGACAAGAGACAAGGGTTAATAAAACAGAACAGGAGGGTCAGAAAATAATATGATGACTTCACAGACTGACAGGGATTAGCTGTTCATGCTGATTTCGGCTGGCACTACATCCACAACAACAATTTACTATCCCTGTGGAGTTATGGAAACACTGGACACACAGAGTATGCAGAGGAGGGAAAAAGCTACAAGGGAAGAGGGTGGGACCGGGATGCCTGAGACACTTGAAGAGGAGTTTCAAGCTGTCTCCTCACTTTCATCATTGGTGATTTTTGGATTCTGCTTAGTTGGATGGTCACGTGAGTGTGTTGTATCATTTCTGGTTTCCCTGTGGTGACCTATGTGGCTGTGGAGTGTGTTTTCCCCCTCCCCTGTCTTTCAGAGCTGTGGGCAGCTCCCGTTCTCTCCTGGCTGGCTCTCTCTCCGGTGTTCCTGCACACCTGCCTTCCAACAAGCCAATTACTGCAGGCTTTTTAAGCAGCCACAGAGAGGAGACCAGCGCTGGTTTGTTCCCCAGTATTTGTGGTACCTTGGCCGTAAGATTCTATGTTAAATTCGGATTATTCTCCTTGTGTGTGCTTTGCACTATCCTCCTTTTATTTCAGTGTCTCCCGTTCCTGCACTGCAATGCCACCACAGCTCTGTCTCCCAGCCACACTCACCTCCCATGGATTCATCACCTCCTCAGTCTCCCTGCCACATTCCCTACTCTTCATGGATTCTGCCCATTGTTATTCACCTCTCAAGACTGGAATAAGATCAGGGTCGGACTTTCATTCCCTCATTCCCCCAACATCACAATAAAAGCTGTTAAACCTTTCTCTGCCTCTGTGTTGCATCTGGGTCAAAGTTCAACCTCGGTCTTGAAGACTCTAACATTGCCTTTGGTTTGTTTGTAGCACTGCTGTTGCAAAACTCTCACTTAACATTGATAGTTTCTTCTTTAA
Source organism: Labroides dimidiatus (assembly GCA_030710495.1). NCBI lineage: Eukaryota > Metazoa > Chordata > Actinopteri > Labriformes > Labridae > Labroides > Labroides dimidiatus. The sequence goes on along the minus strand of CM061150.1, from coordinate 31,069,592 downwards.
TTCCCTTTCACTCGCTCCTCCTAAAGGCATCACTACACCAATCTGCACCAAGCACCAAGCTTTCACTCACTCCTTCTAAACGCATCACTACAACAATCTGCACCAATCACTATTTATTTCACTACGGTGAGCTTTTTTGTTGTTGTTTTGGTAGTTCATTCATAGCTCTGGAGGCAAGGGTTTGTGAGTTAGAGATGTGGCTCCACATCAAAGCCAGACTACAGTTAGCAGTAGTTAGCCAGCCCCCTGTAGCTGGTGTGGGCTGTTCGAACTTAGCCTCTCCCCAGCAGACCCCGAGCAGCAAGGATGCAGTGGCTGGATTACTGTGAGAGGGAAACATAGCTGCAATCTTAAGAATCTCAAGGCAGATAACCAGAAAGTTCACATTTAAAAAAGATTTGCCCCACTTAGCAACGCACCTGCTAAGAGGCTAACCACTCCGGTGATTTGTGAGTCCGTAGACAGAAATGTGAAATTAGTGACACCAGCAACCATAGTCTGATGCCTCCCAGGATTAGAGCGGGCAACATAGAGGGAAATCTAAAACTGCTGGCAAAGGATAAACTAGATTTAAGAAGATTGCAATACATGTCTGAATTAATGACTCCAGTCAGAGGTCCCTAAGGTTAATGTGGAATCGGTGTGTGCACTGGCTAAAACAATGTCGGACTCCATAATTTTTCTTTGGTCCCCTGCCAAATAGGGCTAATGATGAGATGTTTAGCCGTATCTCTTCATTCAGCTGTTGAGATGGTGTCCAGATAATGGTAAAATGGTAAATGGACCAGTACTTAAATAGTGCTTTCCTAGTCTTACCGAATACTCAAAGCGCTTTACACTGCTAGCCTCATTCACCCAATCACACCACATTCACACACTGATGGCCGGCTGAAACTAATGCAGAAGCCATCAGCTATAGCTAACACATTCACACCACATTCATACACCACTGAACAACAGTGGGAGCAACTTGGGGTTCAGTCTTGCTCAAGGACACTTCAGTATGTGACTGCAGGAGCTTGATTCAAACCCACAACCTTGTGATTGTGGGGCGACAATTCTACCACTGATCCACAGCTGCCCCACATGGTGTGGGGTTGATAGATAACTGGAGGTCTTTTGGGGGCAAGCCTGGTCTGGTTAGCAGAGATAGCATCCATCCTACTCTGGATGGTGCAGCTGCTGGTTTAACTAGGAATCTATCTGATTTTATTAGTCTGCCTATCTGAAAACTCAGAGTGGAGACCAGGCGGCAGTGCTGCAGTCCTACACGCCCCTCTGCGTTTCCCTTAGAGCTGTTACCCAGACACTTTTATTCTACAAATATTTTATTGAGTCCATTTTAACATTCTGTATTATTAGCTGGTATGGAAACCTCACTGTGCAGAACAAAAAAACGCCTTTCTGACATCGTCAAGGTAGCCAGCAAGATAATTGGCACACAGCAGCTTTCTCTTTCTGACATCTACAACCAACAAGTCTGTAGGAAGGCACAGTCGATCTTGGCTAGCACTGACCACCCACTTTTAGGAGAACTTGTTCTTCCTCCTTCTGGCCAGCGTTACAGGCTCCCCAGGGTTATAAGTAATAGGTTTAAATTTTCTTTTAGTTCCAAGTGCAATAAATGTTCTTAATCTGCACTGAGTCTTAATGGATCCAAATTGCCTGCTCTGTCTATAAGCACTCCGTATGGTTCGGAAACTCAACTATTTATATTATTTTTATTCCTTTATAGATTTATTTTTCTATGGACAGCTTGATCTTATCCATTTTATGAACGCTTATTGAGGTTGTGATTGTTGTTGGATTGCACTGCAAACCAAATTTCCCCTTGAGGGACAATAAAGAACTAACTGAACTGAACTGAACTCCTGTAACACAGAGACTGTGTCTGTATTGTGCATGCACAATACACTTTTATCGTGGGAACTTTTAATTGCCAAGCATGAACCAGACAACAACAACGATTCAATGACAGACTACAGTGTTGTGCTCGTGCTGCTGAATCTGCTGACTGCCTCTCAACCAAATGTGCATCTGTTGCTCCACTTCTGCACTCAGATAAGACGCATTTAACGTATACAGCAGATGATCAGCCCTCCCATTGTGAGCCCATCTTTTCAGCACATCTTTTCCTGATCTCAGTTAAGAGAATAATGAGACAGTGCTGCTCTCAGATATGTCTCAATTTGATAATCTTACTTGGAAGCACTATCTCAGTTATGTCTCAGTCAGTGGCGGCTGCTGGTCAGTCAAGGAGGGGAAGCTCAATTTTTTTCTGGCCTACATCATACATTTTTTTATTTATTTAAACGTAAATTCTACCCTCCATTCCTTTTCAAGGAAATGATCTGTGACCCTGTCGTACCAACTAGGTGTCTTTCCCAGGGATTTTACCAGTATTCTCTCAATGGCCAGCAGAGCTCGACTGCTTAAACCGCCTTGGCCCATTGTGTTGCGGGTGTAAGACTTGAGCCACTTTAAACAGAAGCTCCTCTCTACACCTGCAGCTGTAGCTGCTTGTTGGTGAAATATTTAAACACAACGCTCGTCGTTTTTAAGAAAGGTAAACTCGCTGGGGATCGATAAAGCCTCCGGATCAGTCCAGAACAACTGAATGTAGAAGTTAGAAAGTCTCCGGTAGAGAGTTTTACTTCAAGATCGCTGATTGGCTCATTTCACTGTCAATCAAAAAGGGATTCAGCCTCAGAAAGATCATCCAATCATCATGCAGAAGCTGAGCGTCCAGGCCAGCCCACTGCCTCATAGACCCCCAGAGATGCTCAGCGTCCGAGCGGCGGGACAAAGCCCAGCGTTTATCCAATGACCGTCCAGTTTCCACAGTGGAACAACCCACCCTACCCTACACTGTTGAAGTCTGAAGACGCTCAGCGTCCGACTGTGTTAAAGCGCTGAGACGCTGAGGGGATGAATGAGAAGGAAGTCGCACCAGTTACCTGTGATAAGTTGGTGATTCAGAACAAAAGATGAAGGTATTCTAGCGCATATTTAGGCAATGAAATGCACACACAGCAGAACATATCAACACTTTATTTGGGGACATTTTAGGGGAAGCTGAGCTTCCCTTGAAGTCTTAGAGCAATCGCCACTGGTCTCAGTGAGAAACATACATGGTTTTGTCTCTCATTGCTCACTATTTGAGAACTAACTTGAGTTCTCAGATTCTCTTACAGTTGTCTCTTTTCTCTTTTTTTTTTCTTTTTTTTTTTTTTTGTCATAGTTTAACACCATATGGGGAATCAACTATTTCTGAGGTTAATGCAGTTTTTATCTTGCAGCTGAAAGTTTTGTTTTTCACTGCATTTCAGTGACCGTCACCAGCCCTCTCTGGAAACTAGACTAGCAAACTTTATTTATTGGAAATTTGGAAAAGTGACCAAAAGAAAAGAAAAGAAACAAAAAAAACAAGGGAAAAGAAGGGGGAAGAAATGACAAAGTGTCAGATGACGGGGTGGGGGGTACATGGAGGGAGCCAAGGGTGATACTTCTATTCTTAAAATCTTTAGTAAGATGCTTTTCTATCCCTAGCAATAACACAGAGAAAAGAAAAAAAAGAAAGAAAGAGGAAAGGAAAAGTCAGAAGTGTACCAGACTGAACACCTAAAAGTGATAATCCAATAGAGAGAAGTGGATCAATCAGGCAAGTTGATGTAGAGAGGAGGTGATAGTGGCTTACAAAGTGACTCAACTCATCCTGTTGGTGCCCATCTGATCTTTGTTATGGGCCCCGGCAGGGGCTGTGTAGTTAAGACACGCATGCTTGTAAGCCAGTCACCGAAAGACCCAAGGTTCTACTCTAAGTCCTGCAGAGCTGCAGGGCCTGGTGGCTAAGCCCCATGGCCATGCAAGGACCCGTGACAGAACACACCGGGAACCCAGGAGGCCACAAGATGCAGTGCAGGAGGGCCCACACCAGCCCTCCACAAAGCGCCAGGGGCCATGCCCAGAGGTACCGGGTGCAAGGACCCAACCGCCAGCACCACCTTTCACACCCAACCCCCATTCCCAACCCATCCGTCCCCTGCCAAGCTGCACCCCATCCACCTCCCCACTCCGCCCCTCACACCCCAGGGAGGGCCAGATGGTCCCCCCAAGCCCACAGGCCCAGCACCCAGGCAGTTGGGCACCACCCCCCGCAGGAAAAAGTACTATACCAGGCGGGCCAACATAGGGACATGGGTCCAATCAGAGTAGGGGGGGGGGGCAGGTGCTGAACGTCCTGGCTGCCTGGGCGCACGGCCCCGAGATAGGACCCCCGGAGCCCGATGAGTCCATGTGGGCCGCCATCCATGCGCCCCAGGAGCCCACCGCCCTGCACACCCAACAAAACCCATCCACGCCTTCTCCAAGCCCAGGACAGCCGGTAACCACCAACCGGGCCATTACAACCCAAGTGAGAACCCACCACCAATCGTATTACGATGGTTCCCCGATCCCTGACGGGGAAACAATGACCCTGTGCTGCCCTAAGTGAAATGTGGGTTTGAAGTGTGGTGTATCGAGAGATGTAGTGCATTAAAATCAGTAGGGCAGGTGGGGTCTAGTGGGCCTGCCCTAGGGGTGCATGTTCTGCATTAAAAACAGTGGGCTGGGGGGACCACGCCACATCAGTGTGAGGTAGCCCCCCACCACCTAAAGCTGTCCCTCCTCAACCAGTGTGGTGCCTCGAAATTGTGGATATGTTCGCTATATACAGTGTTATGTGCAAAGGTGATTGATGTGCCCTATAGGAGGCCTGGAAGGTGCAGACAAGGCTGTCCAGGCAAGAGAGGTGCAGAGACGGTGATGTGGGCTTTCGACAGTGTGCCCAGAGGGAAACACAGACCGCAACCCAGACAGGCCCAACGGGCCCCAAAAGTGACCCCACCCCCATCAGCCCACCTACCAAGCACGTGGAAGTTAAGGCCCCAGACCCAGACCCTGTGTCCCCGAGCAGCCCGGCCTAGTCCCACGCCTCAACCTGAGGGGAGATGTCCGGTGCCAAAGGCCGCACCCACCGGCCAGGAGGACCACCACCCCCCTCCAAGGCGGGGGGGAAGCAGAGGTGGGAGGGAAGGAGGGCAGAGGTGGGAAGGAAGAGGGGGGAGGGGAGGGGCAGAGCAGTAGGAGAGCCCAGACATCCCGGGCCCCCAGCACAGGCCAAGGCCAATGCAGAGGGTCTGGCTGGACCCGTACCCTGAACCAGAGGAACCACAAAGACATGGCAACCCCAGAGAACACCGGGAGAGCCGCCGGGCACACACACTGCCGTGTGGTATGAAACGGTCAGATCAGACCATGACATTGTGTCTGTTTGACACCTTGTGATGTGGACCCTTATAGACACTTTATAAGTGTTAATATTAACTCCTACAGAGTTAATCTGAGTATCCTGAATTTGCTGTGTTGCTTCTTCAATAAAGAAGGTGAATCTTTAGATCATGTTTTTCTTTCTTTGTCCTGTCTTAGTATTTTTGGTCTTGTATAAAAAAAATTGAAAAATTGCATTTCACTAATATATACACTGCCTGGCCAAAAAAAAGTCACCACCAAAAAAGAAGGTCATACACTCTAATATTTTGTTGGATAGCCTTTAGCTTTGATTACGGCACGCATTCGCTGTGGCATTGTTTCGATAAGCTTCTGCAATGTCACAAGATTTATTTCCATCCAGTGTTGCATATATTTTTCCCCAAGATCTTGCATTAATGATGGTAGAGTCTGACCGCTGCGCAAAGCCTTCTCCAGCACATCCCAAAGATTCTCAATGGGGCTAAGGTCTGGACTCTGTGGTGGCCAATCCATGTGTGAAAATGATGTCTCATGCTCCCTGAACCATCCATCCATCCATCCATTTTCTATACCGCTTCTCCTGCTCCCTGAACCAGTCTTTCACAATTTGAGCCTGATGAATCCTGGCATTGTCATCTTGGAATATGCCCGTGCCATCAGGGAAGAAAAAATCCATTGATGGAATAACCTGGTCATACAGTATATTCAGGTAGTCAGCTGACCTCATTCTTTGAGCACATAATGTTTCTGAACCTAGACCTGACCAACTGCAGCAACCCCAGATAATAACACTGCCCCCCCAGGCTTGTACAGTAGGCACTAGGCATGATGGGTGCATCACTTCATCTGCCTCTCTTCTTACCCTGATGCGCCCATCACTCTGGAACAGGGTAAATCTGGACTCATCAGACCACATGACCTTCTTCCATTGCTCCAGAGTCCAATTTTTATGCTCCCAAGCAAATTGAAGCCTTTTTTTCCAGTTAGCCTCACTGATTAGTGGTTTTCTTAAGGCTACACAGCTGTTCAGTCCCAATCCCTTGAGTTCCCTTCGCATTGTGCGTGTGGAAATGTTCTTGCTTTCACTATTAAACATAGCCCTGAGTTCTACTGTTGTTTTTCTTCGATTTGATCTCACCACACGTTTAAGTGATCGCCGATCACGATCATTCAGGATTTTTTTCCGGCCACATTTCTTCCTCGAAGATGATGGGTCCCCACTATCCTTCCAGTTTTTAATAATGCGTTGGACAGTTCTCAAACCAATTTTAGTAGTTTCTGCAATCTCCTTAGATGTTTTCTCTGCTTGATGCATGCCAATGATTTGACCCTTCTCAAACAGGCTAACGTCTTTTCCACGACCACGGGATGTGTCTTTCGACATGGTTGTTTAGGAAATGAGAAGCAACTCATTGCACCAGTTGGGGTTAAATAACTCATTGCCAGCTGAAAGATAATCGCCCATGCAGTAATTATCCAATAGGAGGCTCATACCTATTTGCTAAGTTAAATCCAGGTGGCAACTTTTTTTTTTGGCCAGGCAGTGTATATGTATATATACTGACAGTCATTAAAAACTTTGAGGCAATACATTGTAAAATAATTTTTATTTGTCACAATCCAAAGCAATTTTTTATGACATAACAGCAACAGTGACATCTTACGAACAAAATAAAGAAGAAAGAAAATGTGTCTTATGCACATTTCTCAAAGAAAACAGAAAAAAAGGCAATTGTCAAGAAACACAAATTTCACAAGATCAGTAAGAAGTGTGCCCTCATTTTAGGGGAGCTTCCCTTGCAGTCTTAGAGCAATCGCCACTGATATATATATATATATATATATATATATATATATATATATATATATATATATATATATATATATATATATACATACATATATATATATATATATATATATATATATATATATATATATATATATATATATATATATTTACATATATATATATATATATATACTGTAGCAAATCATCACTTTAGGAGTTGGTTAGCACAGTAGCCTCACAGCAAGAAGGTCGTCGGTTCAAATCGCGGTTCAGGCATGGTGTGCCTTTCTTTGTGTTGTTTGAATTTTCTCCCCGTGCATGCCCGGATTCTCTCCAGATACTCTGGCTTCCTCCCACAGTCCAAAAACATGCTCATCAGGTTACTTGGTGAATCTAAATTGCCCGTAAGCGTAAAAGGTTATCTGTCTCTGTGTGTCAGCCCTGTGATTGGCTGGACCCCACCTCTCACCTTAAGACAGCTGGGATAAGCTCCAGACACCCGTAACCCTGAACAGGACAGGAGGTACAGAAGAGGGGTGAATGAATACACATACAGATAATAAAATTGAATACATAAAGTAAAATAAAATAAAAATACTTAATAAAATAAAATACAACTGATCACATCAGTAGTCCATAAATTTCCATCTTAATTCATGCATGATTCCCAAATGACCGCAACATGTTTGTGCTCCTTTCACACAGACCGGGTGCACAGTGAACACCAGCTGCTGACTCTTATGTCTTTGGAAACTCAGCAGAGTGAGCACCCCTTCCTTTTCCCTCAGCCCTCCTGCCTGATGTCTTCATGTGGCTCTGTGATGACTGAGTTCTGTTTTTTTTATCCTGCATGTTCTCATTACATCAATGATATACTTTCATGTGCCTCTTGCAGCTTTAGCTCAGAGCTAGAGTCGTTGTCTCTCTTTCAGAAGGTTGATGGTTCAATCCCAGCTCCTGCAGTCACATATCAAAGTGTCCTTGAGCAAGACTGAAGAAAAATTGTAATTAAAGCTACAAGAAGCAATAAACGGGCCTTCGCCCACGTTTGCCAGTCGGGTTTGTTGCGGCCGCCACATGTGTGGTAAAATCTGCACATGCACATGTTGTATATGATTCCAGAGAGGGACTGGGATGGTTGGTGTTTTATGTGAAACAGATCGGACAGTACATGTGAAAGAATTCCAAAGGATGACACTTTTTTAGCAGCAGAGAATTGAGCATATGAATGTGTTGGGAGGTGGACCTTGATCATGTGTGTGAAATCTGAGACTTTTTTTCTGTTATGGTGGTTATGCACACTTAAAATCAGAACTGTAGCTCAAACCAGTGGGCCTGGCTGACTTTTTAGTAGCTAAGGGGCTCTGTGGAGCATGTATCAACATGAAAACACTGCAGTCATAAAATTTCCTGCGGGGCTGAATTTTGTGGCTAGTTGCATTCACATTTATCTTAAGTGGTAGGCTTAAAATTTGGAGTTGCAAATTCAGGAGAAAAATAATAATAATCCTACGGGTTTCAAGAGGTCCTTCACCCTTTTTCTCAGGCTTTGGCCCTTGGCCCACTGACAGTGACAGGAAGAGCCTCTTTGTTCATCTACTAACAGCTTTTTCATTTTTTTCTATAAATCCCAAACCCTCATCAGAGTGCATTTAAATGACGACATGAGCATGTACACACACACACACACACACACACACACACACACACACACACACAAACACACACACACACACACACACACACACACACACACACACACACACACACACACACACACACATAACAACCTTGTCCCATCAAGCAAATTACATGGCTCCATGGTCACCCCCAGAGGTCATTCAGCCACATGGCCTGTTGAACAACAAACCGTTCAGCTAATCAATGGAGAGCTCATCTCTCCAGGGACAGACATATGGTTAACAACACTGTGACATCACAGCAAACAGCTACAGCTGTGACATCACACAGTAGGCCTTTTAGCCACTTCGTAAATCTCTTTGTGAACACATCTGCCTCCTCCAGGCCAGCTGGGGGGGTCTATGTGTTAGACTCCACAGTTATGATGTCCTGAAGTGGTGAGAAGTGCCTGATGTAAGCTCCTCTCGCTGCCTCCTGTTGGGAGACCTTTTCTCTGACCCTTATTTAAAGACAGCTGGAGCTAACTGGGAAGGAGGACATTCATCCAGCTCATTAAAATGCATCCAAGTGAAACTGTTACATACTCTAAACACAGATGCTTTCAGATGTTTTTGTTTTAGGTTTGATAATTATTTCAGACAACATTTTAAAGAACATAATTCATTTTGAGTTTACCACCATAAGAGCATAAACCCTACATTTCTCTTAGCCTAGTTCAGAACACAGAACCACAGTCATGAGGGACTCAGGGCGCGGTCACACTGGCACAATGTTCTGTGCCCAAGCACAGTTCAGCCTTAAGGTCCAGTTCATTTGGCCAGTGTGACGGCAAGTGCACTGTGCTTGAGTGCATTTCACTTCTCCTCTTTGGCACACTTTGCAGAGGTGTGCTTCAGCATGGTATACTTAATGCGCGAGCACAGACATAATTACTGCGACTGCTCCTCTTGGCAGTTATTTTAAGCAATAACAGTGGTGTTAGAGGGCTGTGTGAGACCAAAACAACTTGAAATGAACCAAAACGTCTCAAAAGTTGTAATCCTGTTCTTTATGTCTCGCCGTGCTGACTCTGATGAGACCGCACTCCATGTTAACAGACATTTCATGGGGATGTAGGTGGGCCACACGTGTGCCTAAAGTCTGGTTCATGTTGGAGTAGTGTGACCACGGGTTGTACTGGTCAACGGAGGAGTGGCACTGCAGGGGGTTATCATGCTTGAGTTTAGCATGGTTTTATATGGCCAGTGAGACGTCAGTTGGACAGTTGTCCAAAGGACCATCAGTCAGTGCGTTTACATGCACGCAGTAGCCCAGCTAAGGTCATAGCTCAATGGTGAAGCCACAGCAGGGGGTCTAGTCTTGTCTGCATATACAAACCGGATTTGGTTGAAGTTGGAAAATTGTGAAAAATGTAAATAAAAACAAAATACAATGATTTGAAAATCCTTTTCAACCTATATTCAATTGGATACACTACAAAGACAACATATGCTCAAACTCATAAACTTTATTTTATTTTTCAAATAATAGTTAACTTAGAATTTCATGGCTGCAACACGTGCAGTAGAAGTTGGGAAAGGGCATGTTTACCACTTTGTTACATCAACTTTCCTTTTAATAACACTCAATAAACGTTTTGGAAGAGAGGAGACTAATTCTCTTAGCTTCTCATGTGGAATTCTTTCCCAGTCTTGCTTGATGAACCGCTTCAGTTGTTCAACAGTCCGGGGTCTTCTCTGTCGTATTTTACGCTTCATAATGCGCCACACATTTTCAATAGGAGACAGGTCTCGACTGCAAGCGGGCCAGGGGAGAACCTGAACTCTTTTACTTCAAGCCACGCTGTTGTAACAAGTGCAGAATGTGGCTTGGCATTATCTTGCTGAAATAAGCAGCGGCGTCCATGATAAAGCCGTCGCTTGGATGGCAGCATATGTTGCTCCAAAATCTGTATGTACTTTTCAGCATTTATGTTGCCTTCACAGAAATGTAAGTCACCCATGCCATGGGAACTAATGCACCCCCATACCATCACAGATGCTGGCTTTTGAACTTTGCGTTGATAACAGTCTGGTGTCAAGAACTCAGAACCAGAAGAGGACACAAATGCAAACTCAGTACCGAGATCCGTAAAAGCAGAAGGGTTTATTAAAACAGACCAGGTTCAGTACACAGAGCAGGTAGTCAGCCAGGCAGGGTTCGGTACACGAGTAAACAATCCAAAACAAGGCAAAGGTATCCGGAAAACGTGAGGCAAAGGGCAAAGTACAAAAAACGAGAGCAAGGTTCATAAGCGGCAAGACAAGACTGTGAAAAAGGCTGGAACGAGGACTGTGAGGTACAACGAACTAGCAACGAGACAGTGAGACACATGAGGTTAAATACAAGAGGTAATGAGGGATGATGACACACAACTGGGGAAGACAATCAGGAATCAGGTGTGACAGACAAGGCAGGGCAGACAGGGACACATCTAGGAGACAGAGACAAGGGTTAGTGATTTCAAAATAAAACAGGAAACCAAAACAAGACTCAGAATGTGTAAAACAACAGAAACTTTACAGACAGGACATCCGGATGGTCCGCTTCCTCTTTGGTCCGGAAGACACGACGTCCAGTGTTTCCAAAAACAATTTGAAAAGTGGACTCATCAGACCACAAAACACTTTTCCATTGTGCATCAGTCCATTTTACATGAGCTCGGGCCCAGAGAACCCGGCGGCATTTCTGGATGTTGTTCATAAACGACTTTTGCTTTGCATGGCAGAGTTTTAACCTGCACTTACTGATGTAGTGACGAACTGTATTTACTGACAGTGGTTTTCTGAAGTTTTCCTGAGCCCATTTGGTGATATCCTTTACACACTCATGTCGGTTTTTAAGGCAGTGCCGTCTGAGGGATCGAAGGTCACGGTCATTCAGTCTTGGTTTCCGGCCGTGGTGCTTACGTGCAGTGATTTCACCAGATTCTCTGAACCTTTTGATGATATTATGGACCGTAGATGTTGAAATCCCTAAATTCCTTGCAATTTTGCTTTCAGAAATGTTGTTCTTAAACTGTTCAACTATTTTCTCTTGCAGTTGTGGACAAAGTGGTGAACCTCGCCCCATCCTTGCTCGTGAATGGCTGAGCATGTTTGGGGAGGCTCCTTTTATACCCAATCATGGTACCCACCTGTTCCCAATTAGCCTGATCACATGTGGGATGTTCCAAATAGGTGTTTGATGAGCTTTTCTCAGCTTTCTGAGTATTTTTTGCCACCTTTCCCAACTTCTACTGGACGTGTTGCAGCCATGAAATTATAAGTTAATAATTATTTGGAAAAAAAAAAATTAAGTTTATCAGTTTGAACATTAAATGTTGTCTTTGTAGTGTATTCAATTGAATATGGGTTGAGAAGGATTTTCAAATCGTTGTATTTTGTTATTTTCATTTTACACAATTTCCCAACTTCAACCGAATCCGGTTTGTACATGGCTGAGATGGCGACTGTGGCTCAGTGGTAGAGTTGTCAGCTCTCAATCGTAGGGTCGAGGGTTCAATTCCCAGCTCCTGCAGTCACATGCTGAAGTGTCCTTGAGCAAGACACTGAACCCCCAATTGCCCCAATTGCCACTGTTGGTCAGTGGTGTATGAATGGGTATTAATGGGTGTTAAAAAACTGATGGTCTACAATAGATAGATCTTTCTACCATCAGTGTATGAATGTGGTGAGGATGGGTGAATGAAACTAGGAGTGTAAAGCAGGGCTTTGAACCAGAATTTTTTTTCCAATCGGTTCGTTCCCAACAGAAACAGTATTTTAACGTTTTCGGTTTTTGGTTCAACACCAAAATGAACGTTCCCGAACCGGTTAGAACAAAAAAATTTTGTTCCTGAACCGGTTAATATCGTTCCATTTCAGCCATAGAATTTAAATTGTTAGGTGTAACACTATCCCCTCAAAATGGGCTGTTATTATCCACGGCAAATGCTACAATTCACTAGGCCTGTGCATTATATAAGCTGCATCACTGAGTAATTTTAATTTTATGCATAATATTCCCACAGTGGTTACATTGTGATAACTTATATACTATACTATACTATGCCATGTCATTTATTGCCAAAAAAAAACCCTGATCCCATCAAGGTTTTTATATCCCTAAATCTAAATAAATAAAAATAAGTAAAAATCTCACGTCAAGTGACGTTGATGTGTTGTTTAATGTATTACTGACAAATATGCCATCTAGTGTCTTGAAGTGGTTATAGCAATAGTTTGACTTGTTTGGAGCCTTAGGCTTGCTGTATGCTGAAGTGAGCCATCAGCTTATTTGGAAAACATTTGCCTGTAAGTTTTTCTGACATTTAGAGATTCCAGTATTGTTTATAAAGAGTAATTATGATCTGTTTCTGTGATGAAAGTTGAAACTCTGTTTTAACACCGAAGTTAGATCGATGTATGCTAACCACTAGCATATCAATGTAATTTCCTTCATACGTTAGCATCAAGCTAGCGTTGTTTATTTATATCATTTTGGGTACATTAGGAGACAAATAATGTGCTGAATGTGATCTCTTGTGAGACAGTAATGTACATGTATTTGTGTGTGCACTTTTACAGTGTTTCATAAGTTAAATTTCGAGCGCAAAATCGTCATTCAGTTTTTTGGGAAACTGTAATCCATTTGCTTAGCTAACTAAGATAGCTGAGGCAGAGTTTTAAAATATAAAAAAGGCCTTATTAAAATATATATTTTTTAACAGGAATCTGTTATCAATACCCATCCCTAGGCTACGCATAGCATTTTTGGGCTTGCTATCTTTTTACAACATTGCTTTAACGTTGTCGATTCAGCACACAGCCAAGACAAAGTTCATGTTAATAGTAAATTGGTTTTACAAATTTAAAGATTATCGGTCCGTAATATTTACCTAATGCTTGAGTTGAGAGGGAGATAGATATTTCTTGACCGCTTGCATGCCAGGCATGCCAGGGCACGAGGGTATATGGGCATGACAGGAAGTATATGCATTTCGGCTACATGGCCAACGTGTCAAGAACGGAAAAAAAAAAAAAAAACGATTTTAACCGGTTACCATACTTTTAATGTTCCGGTTCTGCTCCGGAACATTAAAAATTCAAAAGTTTCTGGTTTCGTTTTCGTTCCTAGAAACAAGGCAAAAGTTTCCGGTTTTCGTTTTCGTTCCGTGAACCGGTTCAAAGCCCTGGTGTAAAGCGCTTTGAACGGTCAGAACAACTAGACAAGCGCTATATAAGTACTGGTCCATTTACCATTTAAGTACTGGTCCATGGCTGCAGCTGTAGTGATTCATGTTTTTAATTATGTATATGCCATAGTGTGTGTTGTGTTGGAGCCTGAGACCTTATGAGCGCAGCGACCCTATTTATCATGGTCATCTACTTCCTCATCCGGCTGAATGCTGAGGATTAACGAGACCCGCTGACTCCTGCTGAATCCAACTGCAGCTCATTTGCAACTGTATTAGTCTTTGTCAAACAAGCTATGCAGAGTTCGTATATAGCTCAGTTGAGCTGTTTACATGCATTGTAAAAGCCCCATCTCTCGCTGAATAAGCTCATAGTCCAATTTCTGACACTGCATGTAAATGCAGTGATTGACTCACAGGAGGATGAGCCCCAGGAAGTCTGATCGCTGTTAACTGAGCGCTGTTAACTGAGCGCTGTTAACTGAGCGCTGTTCACCGAGCGCTGTTCACCGAGCGCTGTTCACCGAGCGCTGTTCACCGAGCGCTGTTAACTGATAGATGAAGGGAACAGTATGGTTTGAAAAGATGCACAGATAACAGGTAACATGGGTGACTGCAGGCCTAACAGGACCCAGAGTCTGAAGGAAGACTGGAGGGGCACAGAATCAAAAAGTCTTGAAGTCCAGAGTAACATTTCCATTGCCAGCTGCTGTTTACCAGGACTTTTCAGAGCACTTTATGCTTTCTTCTACTGACAAGCTTCATGGAGCTGCTGATTTCAGTAAACTGACCACCTGACCTGAATCTTCAAGAGACTCTAAGGGATGTTTGTCAAGGTGTGAAACAACTGACCCAAAATTACTGATCCCCTCTCCAAACACGTCAGCAGTGCTCCAGGTGGACTGCCTCCAAGCAGCACTACAGAAACAAGACTCTAACCCATTATTTCAGGTAAAGCAGCCCCAATCAAGCATTTCATGTACAAATAAACAGCTCTTTTTTTCTGTAGCCTTGTCTGCATTATTCTCATAGTCTAAGACCAAATGGGGCCTCAACTTGTTCTGAGGTTAATTGTCCCCGGGTGGGAATTTAAAAAAGTAGTTAAAAAGGAATATTTAAAAGGGCCGACAACGCCACCTAGGATTAAAAAGAGCCTAGGACTCTATTAAAACTGCACAGGTTCTTTTGTCAATCAGGTTTGAGCAGAGTTACACAAGACCAACAGTCAGGGGGTTCACAACAGATTTATTATAACACATGATAAAAAAAAAAACTCAGTCCAATGTCTTTGGTGGGGGTCCCTTGGATATCCCTGCAACCGGCAGTCCATGTGCTCCGCCCCTTAAATGGATTAAAACATGCAGTCAGACACCGTTGTTTAGTCCGTAATCCCTTAACCAGTCCTTAGGCACAGCAACCACCTTAAAACACTACACAATAAAATAACACACCCCCCGGTACAGGGTAAAGACCGTGTCTGCTGAGTTCTAAAACCAAGAAAATGGGGGACTAAAAACACCAGTAGAAAAAGGGACTAAAAACACCAGACAAGGAACACTAAAACCTAATAACTAAAAAAACCCATTTAAACAGGATAAAAACTATATTAAACTCTTTGATGAAAGGTGAGTAATGTCCTGTGAGGGTACTTAATTCAGAGAGGGGTGCATCGTAATCACACCGCTCTGTCATCCAACGACGCTTCCCCTCACACGTCTGTTCAGTGTTCTCCTCACACAGCTGTCCCCGTTGCTTCTGCGTTGCCTCTGTGATGGGGCTCTGCGTCCTTCAGACCGACGCGGCTCCGTTGGCTCCCCAAACAGCTGCGCTGCCGTCTCTGTTGAGGAATCCCTCGCTCCATCCCAGTGAGCGGCTCTGTTGCCTCCAGGGCTGCCAGCAGGTCTACTGCTCTGCAACACTCCGAAGCTCGCGCTCCGTCCGGTGCTCAGTCCCGCTCTCTGGTTGTTGCCTCCGACCCTATGCTCCGACTCCGGCTGCTTCCTCTGTTCTACCCGACTCTACTGCTTCTCTCCTTAAGTGCGCACACCGGTGCCTTGATCGCTGCTTCACACTGGTTCCTCCTCAGCCAATCAGGTGGATGCATTCAGGGCCCACAGGAAAACACAGACACACTAAAACTTCAATAAAATCCATGCAACTAAAAAGGTTAAAAAACTGACCCCGTCACATCCCCCCATGTTTTTTTTTTTTTTTTTTTTTTTTTTTTTCCCCTTGTCTGCATATGTCCTATAGTTGAACACTGTGTCCAATGCCAACGTTTAAAGACCAATGCATTTTTTTATTATTGCAGTGAAGCATAGATAGTTATGATTCATTGCCATCAGTGACCATCACCAGCCCTCCCTGTAGGCTACTCCATCAAATTAAACTTTATTTATTCCCCGATGTGAGCTGGAGGGGAGGGCCGTGCTATACCACAGTGTGAAGGAGGGGAAATTAGTGACAGATAAGACGAGACAAGACAAACAGGAAAGAGGACAGACGAGGATACAAAGAGGGGGAAAGGACAGACAGGGAAAAGGGCGAACAGGTAATGTTGATGATATTAAATAGCAGTCCAAGTGCTGTGTTGTTCTAAGTAAAATTCAAGGAGTGACAACTGTAAGAAAGCTCGGGAATGTCAGAGAAGTGGGATCCCAAAAGAAGTGCATGAACCAGCAGATACGAGAGACGGAGGGGGCATGCGTTTCACGATAGAGTGAAGAAGTGCCAGAAGTGATTCAGCATGTTCTGATGGGACACACCACCTGTCTTCGGTGAGTCCCAACAGGAGCATGCGTACTTATGCAGACATGTATGTGGGGTGATCACCGAAGTCCCAGGTTGACCATTCCCTGCAATACCTAGGGGCCCAGAGACACCCCCGAGAGGCCAGGACATCCAAGACCCACCACCAGGGCCCCGGACGTCACCCAATCCAGCAACAGCCCCCGGACCCAGAGGGGGGCCAACCCCCATCACCCAAAGCACCGAGGGTGACACTAAGGGGGCCGCGGGGGGAGGAAGGTCCGCGCCCAGCATCCACCCCCAACCAACCCCCCATCCACCCGGCCCACCCCACAGCCCCCATACCCCCATACCCAGCCGCCCCCCCACATCCCCCACGGCTGGACCGGGGCCCCCCAGCAGCCCAGGAGCCAGATGTCCCAGGACCGAGCGCCCTCTGGGGACCTAGGGTGGGCGGGACAAGGGTGGGCGGGACAAGGGTGTGCAGTGTTGAGGCCAGGAGCACACTCCGCCCCCCCCTTGAGGAACCCGTCCCGGAGGAGCACAGGAGACCACCGCCCACGGGCCCAGGGAAGCGCCCGGATCCACCAACACAGAGCGGCACCCCACAGGTAGCCACCCATAACGAGACCAGAGCAAGCTAGCTCGGGGACCCGGTACCACAGCACACCAAGGGGCGTACGACCCCACAGGGCCAACCCGCCCCCAAGGGGCCACCCCAGCCACCCCCCACAGACACTCGGGGCCAGCCGCACTGAGAGGCCCCCGATGCCGACCCACCAGATGGAAACATGCTCACCAGCATAGAATCGTGGCCAGACAGGGCCAGACCCCACCGGCCCTACCAAGCCTAAACTAGTGTTCCACCCCTTGTCCCACCCTGTTAATATGCATCTTTGCTTCCAGACAAAGATGCATTATCCCTTCACCGTGACTAAGTGTGTCCCTACTTGTGAAGTTGTGCATTAGGAGAGGGAAGGTTGGCGGAGTGGGAGCCCACCGGTCCCCACTCCCCCGCCCATCCAAAACAGGTGAATGTTTGTTTTGCATTAAAAACAGAGGGAAGGTCAGGCAGGATAGAGGTGAGCAGGGCAGGGCCCCAGCCTGTGACAGACTGGAGCCCATTCCTACGGCCCCCTGTTCCCATCCTCACCCTCCCTCAATCTAGTGTATGTGGTGTAATTAAAAACTGGAGGACAAAAAGGGCAGGAGGGTGAGGTAGTCCCCTCCCTACCTCCCCTAACTCCAGGAGCCCTGAGTGTTGTGTGGGCCCCAGCCGGGTGGAGGGCCCCCCCCATGGTTTAAGGTTAGCAGTCTCTGCAACAGTTCTTACTCTCTGTAGCGGGAAGGCAGCACCCCTCGGTTTGGCCTGGCTGGCCGCCTCACCTGTTCCTCAACTATATGGACTACTTCAGCAGGGGGGACAGGGACACAAAACAGTCTTGGAACTTCCCACGCTCCCCCTTCATCCCTCTGCTGCTGGGAGGTAACTGCTGGGGAAGGCAGAGGGCCTGTACACAGTCTGAGGGAGTTCCTATGCAGAACCTTATATCTTCCCCCTTGCTCTGGCCTCACTCTGTACACCAGTCCAGTGTTCCCAACAGCCTCTAATACAACATGGGGGACAGGGTCACAGCTACTGTGTAGTCTGCCTTGTCCCTGTCTGTTCCTATTCTTAGTCCACACACGTTCACTGGTCAGTAGTGGGGTGGCGTCAGCTTTCCTATCATAGCGCTGTTTAGTCTGCTCAGCTGCTTTGGTCATCTTAACGTGTGCTAGTTCATAAGCATAAGTTAACTTCTGATGGTGGTCTCGTACCCAGCCCTCAAACTCATAATTTGGCCTTTCACTTGTAACCCCCAACCCAATGTCCACAGAGAGTCTAAGGTGTATAAGCCAGTAATAACTCTGGTAAATGCTCAGGCCACCTACTTTGTTTGTCTGCCTCCAGAGTCCGAAGCATATTAAGCAAAGTCTGATTCATTCTTTCCACCCGGCCATTACCTGCTGGATGATACGGCATGGTTCTACTTTTAGCTATGCCATACATCTCACAAAGTTGTCTCATGAGGTCAGATTCAAGGTTTGGGCCCTGGTCGGAGTGGAACAGGGCTGGGCAACCAAATGTTTGGATAATTTGGGACCAAATTGCACGCACTGTGGTTTTGGCAGTCTGATCACGTGTGGGTACAGCCCAGGAATAGCGAGTGAACATGTCGGTCATCACTAAAATGTTTTGGTAAGTGTCAGTCGGCCTACCAAGGGAAAGAAAGGTAGGGCTATGACCTCTGAGGGATAGTCAACGGAGACTGGGTTTAAGGGAGCTCTTGGTTCTGCCCTGTCCTTCTGCAGGCTGCAAGCAACACACCCCGTCTGGAAGCCCCGTACCTCTTTCTCCATGTCCACACAGAAGAAACGTTGTCGCAAGGCTGACAGTGTCCTTCCAGCCCCAGCATGGGCTGCAGCCTCGTGGTGTCGCCTCCACACCTCCTGACGTTTTGAGCTTGGGCACATGACTTGGTACATCTGCTCGTGGGTGTTAGGGTCAACAAACCTACGACATAGGACACCCTCTGAACACAGAGTCTTTTAAACTGTTTCAGCAGTCTGAGGGTACCAGGGGAGAGCATTCTTCGATCAGATCCAGAGGGGAAGTGGCCAGGCTTCCATTTTACTTCCTGGATCTCTGGATCAGTTTGTTGTGCAAGTAGCCAGTCATTACCCTGTATCGAGTCCTCCTCCTGACTTACAGCTGCTGTGATATTGCTGGTGGTGCTGAGTGTCACACATGGGGCCGTGCCTGCTGTTGGGAATCTGGAGAGGGCGTTAGCATTGATGTTCTCCCTCCCTGCACGGTATTTGACCTCAAGATTGAAGGATGCAAGCTGGGCAACCCAGCACTGCTCCACTGCACCGAGCTTCGCCGTCTGCAAATGAGCAACAGGGTTATTATCCATGTAAACTACACACTTAGCTCCAGTCAAGTAATCTTTGAATTTTTCTGTAACTGCCCATTCCAGTGCCAAGAGTTCTAATTTAGCATCTATGTAGACGACAAAGGGCTGGGAAAAATCAGCACAGGCTAAGATAGGGGCCTGTGTTAACGCTTGCTTGAGTTTCTCAAAGGCAGCCTGAGCCTCTGCTGACCAACTTAAGCGACGGGAGCCCAGGCATTTATCATTTGGGATTCCAATTAGGAGAGAGTTCAAAGGGCGGGCAACTTTTGCAAATCCAGGGACACAACGTCTCTAGTACCCTGCTAGGCACAAAAAGGCTTTCAGTTCCTTGGCTGTAGAAGGGATTGTCCAATCTACAACTGCAGATACCTTCTCGGGATCAGGCATGACTCTATTTTGGTTACGACATGACCCAAGAATTTAACCTGCTTGTGGAAGAGTTTACATTTATCTGGTCGCAACTTCAACCCATGTTTCCACAGGCGATCAAATACTTCCTCCTAGTGCCTGAGGTGGGTGGTGAAGTCAGGGGAATAAACAATGACATCATCCAAATATACCAACAGTGAGTCTGTTATTTGACCACTGAGGCACTGTTGCATAAGGCGTTGGAAGGTAGCTGGGGCGTTACAGACGCCAAAAGGCATACGCTGAAATTCAAACAGACCTATTGAAGTATTAAAAGTTGTCTTCTCACGATGTTGAGGGTCCACTTCTACTTGCTTGTAGCCACTGGCAAGGTCCAAGGTAGAGAACCACTTTGCCTGGGTCATGGGAGTCGGTGTTTCCTCGATCCTAGGGAGTGGGAAAGCATCTTTGTGAGTCACGGCATTCAACTGCTGATAGTAAAAAAACCCAATTAAACAGGATAAAAACTATATTAAACTCATTGATAAAAGGTGAGGAATGTCCTGTGAGGGTACTTAACTCAGAGAGGGGTGCATCGTAATCACACCCCTGTCATCCAACGACGCTTCCCCTCACACGTCTGTACACTGTTCTCCTCACACAGCTGTCCCTGTTGCTTCCGCGTTGCCTCTGTGCTGGGGCTCTGCGTAGGGATGAACAAGTACACCATTATCTGTATCTGTATCTGTATCTGTTTACCCATCCATGTTATCTGTATCCGTATCCGTACTGGTGGGGGCGGGGCCTTAACCGGAAGTGGGTGTGTTTTGTCAGAAAATGGGCGTGGCTTAAATCCGAACATTATTTTAAGTCTGAAACCGGCAAGAATTGATTTGAAATGGCTATATTTATTTTCAGCTTTGTATTATGTACAACTGGTAAAATGTGTATGTAGTGGTGTGAAAGACTGTCTCTTTATTTATGATCTGTGTAAATTTAATAGGTGATTTGTGCAAACATTCAGTGGCAAAAAAATTAAAAAATATGCCTTGTTGTTCACTGTATTTTCAAAAACACTGCGCTCAGAATGGGCAAAGCTTTCCAACTAACTTTCTCACCAGCCAAACTACAATCACGCAGCCAGTTAAAAAAAAGAAAAAAAAGAAAAAAAGACCGGCGTGGAGAAACTAGGGGGACATGCGACACAAGGAGTTTACAGCTTTAAGCCTTCAAATGCGTTGCGTGAACGTTGCAAAACAGTTAATCAAGTAACTTTAAATATAAAAAAAAGAACTAAAGAGATGCGAGACAACGAAAACCTTAAAAAACGGTCCCGAATTGAAGCAAGAGGCACTGACCAGCGCGACACGAGCCGTTTTCAGCCCCGTCTTGTCACATGCATCGTGTATGACACGAAATAAGTTCAAGAGGTAACTTTAAATACCATACAAACCTCAATAGAGACGAGCAGAAGAAAACTGAGTGAGTAGTACAGAGATTAGAGCAACGTAAACTACAGTCAACTCAAGCAAGTCTGTGTGTGTGTGTGTGTGGAAGAGGAGAGCAGGCACCTCCTCGCTGCAGCATGTGGGTGCAGGGAGGGGGGGGGTGCTGTGTGTGACCAATGAGGATTCTTTTAGCATGGATAAGAATAATCTTAAAAAAAACTTGTGTTGTGCTCGGACTCGGCAAAAATGCATTATCCGTAACGAGTACTCGTTTGAAACGAATATCCGGCTCATCCCTAGTCTGTACTGTTCATAAAGTTGGCACAAGGAAGCACCTCTGCCAGTAGGAGCTGTTCCTGAAGGTCTATACCAACTCTCAATCACTCACACAGCCGAGTGCAGGGGGCGGAGTTAAGGGTGCAGACAAACGCAGGGAGACAGAGAGAGCTGTACAACACCAGCCTCTGAAACAGCGCGCTGTGCCAAAACTGTGATAGTAATCAAAAAACTGAGCGGACAGTCAGAAGCAGTACTCAGTCCTGACCACAGGGATATAATTTTTAGTCTGTACTGTTGAAAGTTACGAAGTTATGCAAGTTAGGAAACGGCTTTACAGCTGCAGAGGCTGTTCAGTGTAAGAAGGTGAAATCAGTTAAATCTGTGACATTTGTGAAGAGCATTAAATGACAAAAAGCAAAGGCAGTACCAGAAGTTTAAGGTATGCTAGCACAGCAGTATTATAAAGAAACATGAAAGAAAAGTTGAAAGAAAATCAAATAGAGAATGATTGAGAAGCATGTAGCTCTGTTGTTCTGAGTGAAGGAGTCTGAAGACAGAAGGATTTGGATCAATATTGTAAAAATAATGTTTTCATGAATAGTACTTTCTTGTAATTATTTCTTCACATATTAAAAATGTGTATTAATGCATTAATTACTGTACTGTTCATAAAGTTGGCACAAGGAAGCACC
Organism: Labroides dimidiatus; assembly: GCA_030710495.1. NCBI lineage: Eukaryota > Metazoa > Chordata > Actinopteri > Labriformes > Labridae > Labroides > Labroides dimidiatus. Next base: position 31,047,180 of record CM061150.1, on the reverse strand, counting down.
TCTGCCAGTAGGAGCTGTTCCTGAAGGTCTATACCAACTGTCAATCACCCACACATCCGAGTGCAGGGGGCGGAGTTAAGGGTGCAGACAAACACAGAGAGACACACAGAGAGCCGTACAACACCAGCCTCTGAAACAGCGCGCTGTGCCAAAACTGTGATATTTTTCAAAGAAGTGAGAGGACATAAGTATTACTCGTTGCTGATCACAGGGATATAATTTTTAAGTCTGTACTGTTGAAAATAACGACGTAACGAAGTTAGGAAACAGCTTTACAGCCAGATCATTCAGCCGTATGCTGCTTCTTACAGCTGATGCTTTAAAGCTCTCTGAGGCAAAACTGTCTGTCTGTTTTATTTGAAAAATGACTGATGTGAAAGAGGACAAGTTTTCCTACATTTTGATATATAAATCGCGTGTGTAGAGTGAAGTTTGAGAATTTTATGTGTTTTTTGGAGGATGTTCTCTTATGAGCTGCATGAGACGAATACAGCAGGTTGTGAAACACATGCTGTGAAACAGCAATCCCTGTGCGAAAACCGTAATAGCTATGGAAAAAATGATCGCACCTGAAGAATCACAAGGACATGAAGAACACAGGGATGTATTTTTTATGTATTTACTGTTAGAAATGACGACAAAAACGCAAGTAAAAAACTACCTTCAAACCTGATTTTTAACTGTGAAGAGGGTCATGTTTTGTATTGCAGCAGACGAGAGCGGCTTTGTCACTCGCCTTGTTCTGAAGCTCTCTGTGCAAAAACCATTTCTCTGATGAATTTGTCGAATTGATGATGTGTAGAGGGGCTTGTGGCTACGTTTTGATGTAAAAATTTAGTATGTACAGTGAGTTTTTCAGTACTTAAAAACTGTTTATTCTGGAAAGTTTCTCGTCTGTCAGACCGTCTGCTCCGCTCTGAGTGCTGACGTCACACGCTCTGACTTTGTGGAAAACCCCAAAAGTTTGTGTTGCCTAGAACACTAACGTTAAAAAAGTAACACCATCACTAACGTTGGGTATACTTTACCCGAGATAATATCCCGGATAAAAAAACAGTTTTCATCAATTTATGTAAAAGTACAACACTGTATGACAAATTGTAGTACTCTTCTTTCATTTCAAAATGTACAATATCACATGAAATAAAAAAGGTACCATGGGGGACAATGACACACAATGAAAATAACATGACAAGAATTGTGTGGGTGAAAATCACCCGACGTTAGTGTTCTAGGGTTAAGCAGTGATATCGCAAAAACTGTTCAAGCTAGAAAAGCGGAAAACTGAAGACATGAAAAAATAGTGGATAGATCAGTGAACATTTTAAAGCAAGAATGAAGTCTGTACGTGGAAGTATGCAGATTCTGCAGACTGTCAAAGTTGAAGCAGTGTCAGATGGAACTGCAAAAATCTCCCAATTATGTCTATGCAGCAATAAATATACAAAATGATTTTTACTGTAAAATGTATAACTGTTAGAGCTGTGAAAAATACAAGCGCACTTCTCCTGTACATGTTGCATTGCATAATTTTTTTTTGTGCAATTCTGCTCAAATTTCAAGGCTGTAAAAGGTGCCAAAAAATGGGCGGAAGAAGATGAAGAAGAAGCTAGAGACGAATATCAATATGTTGAAATGCTGTGTCAGCAAACCTTTAATATTAGGGTTTTGGTGCACTGCTGAAGCCAGTGGTTCGATAAATATAGCAAACAGTAAGGGTGAGAGTGGGCATCCTTGTCTGGTTCCCCTCTGTGGGGTGAAACTTGGTGACGTTATTCCATTAGTGGTGACTGTGGCTCTAGGTGAAGTGTATAGAGTGGAAATCCAGTGAATAAATGGTTCTCTGAAGCCAAATTTTTGAAGGACAGCAAAGAGGAAGGTCCAGTTAACTTTGTCAAAGGCTTTTTCTGCATCAAGTGACGGGATAATTGCTTTGGTCTTAAGGCACTGACACCTGCTAATTGGATTAAGAAGTCTCCTAACATTATTGGTGGAGTGTCAACCTTTAATAAATCCTGTTTGATCCTTGTGGATAATTGATGGTATTATTGTCTCCAGCCTTGAAGCAAACACTTTGGCAATGATTTTTAAGTCTGTATTGATTAGTGAAAGTGGGCTTGATGGTAGGGTGGGGTCATTTTCTGGTTTCAGTAGTAATTTGATTGCAGCTGTTTTCATTTGTGGTCTTATAAGGCCATTGCTTTTAAATTTGGAAACTGTCTTAAAAAAGGGGTGCAAGTATTGACCAGAAATGTTTCAAATATTCTGCGGAAAAACCATCTGGGCCTGGTGCTTTTTACCTGTAGGCAAACTGTCTAGGGCACCATGTATTTCATTAATTGTTAGTGGGGTGTCTAATTTGGCTTGTTGATCTGTAGTTAGTTGAGGAATATCTAGGCTGTTAAGGAATTTTTGGATGTCTTCTAGGTTGGGGTTGCTTGTTTTTGAATATAGGTAAAATATAGGTAAAACCTGAAGAAGGCTTGATTTATTTCATGTGGTATTTCGTGTGTTTACCATTTGAATCCTGAATTGCTGCAATGAATGATTTTTCCTAATTGCGTTGTAGTTGATTAGCTAGAAACTGCTGCTGCCTGTATATAAGTTGTGGTGAACAGTTGGATGTGAGTGTAAGGTGTTATTAAAGCAATGCTGGGTTATAACTAAGCACACATCATTGAAAGATACACTTAGGGAAATGACCATAAATACTACACAGAAGCACAGAATGAGCAACACTGTAAAATACATAAATGTTCAAAGGAATGCATGGTAAGGATAGGAGGTGATAGAGGGATACAGTGAGTGGGGGGAGGGAAGGGGCAGGTGAATATGGGGTGTGTGCAAGAGGGGAAGCCAGGTAGTGAGTGAAAAAGAGGGGGAAAAAAGAGAGGGAGGGAGTAAAACCTGTGTAGAGAGTGGGTGTGTTCACTGGTCAAGAGCACTGGGCACTTACTGAGATCCTACTTTTTTTTCTTTTTTTTGAATATTTGTTTTATAATGTTTAACCCTAGTATGTTATTGAGTTTATAAATAAATCAGCCAAAGGTGAAAGCATTTGTCAGGAACCCAGAACCAGAGGAGGACACAAATGCAGGCTCAGAGTCAAAATCCATAAAATCAAAACAAGGTTTATTAACCAGTCCAGATTTCAAAACACAAAGCAGGTAGTCAGCCAGGCAGGGTTCGGTACACGGGATCAGGCAATCAGACAGGCAGAGTTCGGTACACAGGTAAACAATCCAGAACAAGGCAAAGGTATCCAAAAAACACAAGGAAAGATCAAGGTCCAAAAAACGAGAGCAAGATTCACAACGGCAAGACAAGACTATGGTACAAAGGCTGGGACGAAGACTGTGAGGTACGACGAACTGGCAACGAGACAGTGAGACACATGAGGTTAAATACAAGAGGTAATGAGGGGTGATGACACACAGCTGGGGTAGACAATCAGGAATCAGGTGTGACAGACAGGGCAGGGCAGACAGGAACAAATCTAGAAGACAGAGACAAGGGTTAGTGCTTTCAAAATAAAACGGGAAACAAAACATTCTACAATTCTACAATTCTACAATTTCATTTAGCAGACGCTTTTTTCCAAAGCGACGTACAACACAAGCAAGAATTTTGACAAGAAGGAGAAACCTTATTAAGTGCGAATAAATGCTTCAGGTTGGATTTGTCACAGGTACTCTGTCACCAAGTGCCCACTGAACCCCCCCCCCCCCCCCCCCCCCTTTTTTTTTTTTTTTTGTGTTCTATCTAAATATCAGCCATAACTAGAATTCAACATTCAGGAGAAATCAATATTCAGTGCTTTCGTTTGTTAAGAGCTCAGTCCGAGACTTTCTGATCTGACCCTGAGGACAAAGAGGAAAAGGGTCAGATTAAGTGCCAAAGTGTTCCCTGAACAAGTGAGTCTTCAGACCTCTCTTAAAAGTAGAAGGGGACTCTGCGGATCTTAATGAGTTGGGTAATTCATTCCACCATTTCGGTACAACAGAGGAGAAGAGTCTGGCTAGTGATTTAGAGCCATGCTGGGCTGGGAGCACCAGGCGTCTCTCACAGGCAGAGCGTAGTGGGCGGGAAGGAGTGTAGACCTGGATGAGGGACTCAAGGTAGGAAGGAGCCGATTTTGTCACTGTTTTGTGAGCCAGAAGAAGAGCTTTGAATTTAATTCGAGCTGCCACTGGGAGCCAGTGAAGGGAGATTAACAGCTGGGTGACGTGTGCTGTTTTGGGCAGGTTAAAGACCAGACGTGCTGCTGCATTCTGGATCATCTGCAGAGGTTTGAAAGTAGACACAGGGAGGCCTGCTAGCAGTGAGTTGCAGTAGTCAATGCGTGAAATCACAAGAGCCTGTACCAGGAGCTGTGTGGCCTGTTGTGTCAGATATGGTCTGATCCTCCTGATGTTATAGAGGGCATATCGACAAGACCGAGCAATCGAGGCCACATGAACCTTAAAGGTCAGCTGGTCATCAATCATGACACCCAGATTTCTGGCCAAGTTTGTGGGCACAAGTTGATTTGTTTCAAGCATGACGCTGATGTGTGGTTGGGCAGAGGGACAGGCTGGAAGGACAATGAGCTCAGTTTTGGACAGATTTAGTTGAAGGTGGCGTTCCTTCATCCAATTGGAGATATCAGCCAGACACGCTGATATCCGAGCTGAGACAGTTGTGTCATTGGGTGGAAAAGACATGAAAAGCTGAGTGTCGTCAGCATAGTAGTGGTAAGAGAAGCCATGTGAGCGGATCACTGCACCAAGTGAGGTGGTGTATAAGGAGAAGAGGAGGGGACCAAGCACTGACCCTTGGGGTACCCCAGTCAATAAGCCATGTGATTCAGACACTTCACCTCGCCATGACACTCTGAAGGATCGACCTGTGAGGTAGGACTTGAACCAAGACAGGACAGATCCCGAGATGCCAAGCTCAGAAAAAAAACATGAATCAAAAATGTGCAAAAACAACAGAAACTGTACAGACATGACAGTACCCCCCCCTCAAGGGCCGGCTCATGACGGCCCAGGAGCACCAGGATTCGAGGCGTGGAAGTCATGAATGAGAGAGGGGTCCAAGATGAAGCGAGACGGGATCCAGGAGCGCTCCTCCGGACCGTACCCCTTCCAGTCCACCAGATACTGGATCCCCCGGCCCCGACGACGTGCAGACAAGAGCTTCTTAACTGTGAAGACCGGATCGCCGTCCACGAACCAGGGGGGTGGAGGGGGCTTGGCCGGAGGGCACAAAGCGCTGGTCTTGACCGGTTTGACGTGGCTGACGTGAAAGGTGGGGTGGATCCGCATTGACCTTGGAAGCTTTAGCTGGACCGCTGCAGGATTAACCACCTTAGAGATGGGAAACGGTCCAATGAACCTGGGAGCCAACTTCCTGGACTCCACCCGGAGTGGTAGGTTCCTGGTAGACAGCCAGACCCTCTGACCTGAGACGTACTTCGGGGCAGCAGACCTCTTCTTATCTGCAGCAACCTTGTAGACCGACGAAGACTTGAGGAGGGCCTGGCGAGCCCGCTCCCAGGTTCTCCTGCAGCGCCGGACCAAGGCCAATGCAGACGGAACTGAGGAACCAGAGTCTGTGGTGGGAAAACAGTGGGTTGATGACCATGAACAATGTGAAACGGAGAAAAACCAGATGATGATGAAGGGAGTGAATAATGGGCGAGCTCAATCCAGACCAGTTTATTAGACCATGATTCCGGGTTCTGTGATGCCATGATGCGAAGTCCTTTTTCTAATTCCTGATTAGCCCGTTCACACTGACCATTAGACTGAGGATGAAATCCCGATGACAGACTGACCGTAGAACCCATCGGTCTGCAGAACTCCTTCCAGAACTGTGAGATGAACTGAGGACCCCGGTCCGAAACAATGTCCTGGGGAAATCCATGAATCCTGAAAACATGAGTTAACATGACCTCGGCCAATTCCTTGGCCGAGGGAAGCTTCGGCAGAGGCATAAAATGGCACATCTTAGAAAAACGATCAATGACAGTGAGAACCACTGTGTTACCTTTAGAGGGAGGCAGTCCAGTTACAAAGTCCATTGCAATGTGTGTCCATGGTTGTCGAGGAACCAAGCCTTAACAACCCCTGAGGTTTTTTGGAAGACCCCTTATGAGCAGCACACACAACACAAGCACCGACAAATTCAAAAACATCTTTTTTCATTCCTGACCACCAAAACCGTTGTTGAACAATGAATAACGTTTTAGCAGAACCCGGGTGGCAGGAAGCTTTGTTGGCGTGAGCCCACTCGATCACCTCCCCTCTGAGAGGCTGAACAACAAACAGTTTATCATTAGGACATTCAGAGGGAATGGATGTACTCTCAGAGGCCGCTTTAACCTTGTCCTCTATACCCCAGGTGAGTGAAGCAACGAAACATGACTTAGGCAAAATGGTCTTTGGTTCAGAAACAAGATTAGGAGGGTCAAATTTGCGTGACAGGATGTCGGGTTTGGTGTTCTTGGAACCAGGTCAGTAGGAGAGGACAAAGTTAAAGCGGCTGAAGAAAATAGCCCACCTAGCCTGCCTTGCATTGAGCCTTTTAGCAGTTTTTAAGTACTCAAGATTCTTATGATCAGTCCAAACTTGAAACGGGAGTTGAGCCCCCTCCAGCCAGTGACGCCACTCCTCCAGAGCCACTTTGACTGCCAGCAGTTCGCGGTCTCCAACATCATAATTACGTTCTGAGGATGACAATTTCTTAGACAGGTAAGCACAAGGATGTAATTTGCCATCTTTCACACTCACTTGAGAAAGCACCGCTCCGATGCCTAGATCGGAAGCGTCAACCTCGACCACGAACTGCTGGCAGGGGTCCGGGAGGATGAGCACTGGCGCGGACACAAAACTGTCCTTGAGGTCCTGGAATGCAGTATTACATTCTGGAGACCAGACAAAGTAAGTAAGGAAGTAAGGTCATGCAGAGGTGAGGCTTTGGCACTGAAATATCTGATGAACTTTCTGTAAAAGTTAGCAAAACCCAGAAAACTTTGAACATCTTTACGAGAACGAGGAGTGGCCCACTCGGCCACAGCAGACACCTTTTCAGGATCCATCCTGATCTCTCCCTCAGCGAGTACAAACCCCAGAAAGGACACTGGTTTGTTTGTGAAACTCACACTTTTCGGCTTTCACATAAAGCTGATGCTCCAACAGCCGCTGAAGCACCGTGAGAACATGCTTTGTGTGTGTCTCCTCATCGGGAGAAAAGATCAGGATGTCATCTAAATACACGAAAACATAAACATTGAGCATATCCCGGAGTACATCATTAACAAGATTTTGAAAGGTTGCTGGAGCATTGGTTAACCCAAATGGCATGACTAGGTATTCATAATGACCAGTAGGGGTGTTAAAAGCAGTTTTCCACTCATCCCCCTCCTGAACCCTGACCAAATGATAAGCATTGCGTAAATCCAACTTGGTGAAAAACTTGGCTCCTTCCAACAACTCGAAAGCAGTGGAAATAAGAGGAAAGGGGTATCTATTCTTAACTGTAATGTTGTTAAGTCCACGATAATCAATGCACGGACGAAGAGACTTATCCTTTTTCTCAACAAAGAAAAACCCAGCCCCAGCTGGAGAGGACGATGGACGGATAATCCCCGCCGCCAAAGACTCCGACACATACTCCTCCATAGCCTGGCGCTCCGGAGGAGACAAAGAAAACAAGCTACCCCTAGGAGGAGTAGCTCCAGGCAAAAGGTCAATGGCACAGTCATATGAGCGATGAGGAGGCAGAGACTTAGCCTTAACTTTACTAAAAACCTCAGCTAAGTCATGATAGCATTGGGGAACACTAGACAGATCAGATTCTGTGGAGAACGAAGAAACAGACTTCACAATCAGACAATTTTTCTGACAGAAAGGGCCCCAAGAAATAATTCTTCCCCTAGCCCAGTCAAAATTAGGATTATGTTTCTTCAACCAGGGAAGACCCAAAATAGCCTGATGTGTCATAGACTCAAATACATGAAAACAAAGTCTTTCAGAATGTACGTTGGAAATGGTGACCTGAACTGACTAAGATGAGTCACCTTTCCCAGGAGACCACCATCAATGGCCTTAACCTCAACCGGACGTTGAAGACGAAACATTCTTAGATGCAACCTCCTAGCGAGAGAGGAATGGATGAGGTTAGCATCTGAACCAGAGTCAATGAACGTGGAGACAGACAAAGAATTTTCCGCCGAAGTAAAAACGGCAGACATCATCCTAGGCTGGGAAGGAGTGTTAATGATAATGTTCTGGCTCACCCTAAAACCCACCTTGTCCTTAACCTTGGTCTGCTTGACAGGACACTCAGAAACCAAATGTCCAGGATGACCACAGTAAAAACACAGACCGTCCCTCCTGCATCGAAGTCGCTCCTCCTCAGAGAGACGAGTGCGCCCAAGTTGCATGGGCTCCTCCTGTCCAACAGCTGTAGACTCCGGAAGAGCAGAAGACGACCGGTCAGCAGCCCTGAACCGACTCACAGGGGGACGAGAAAGGAGTCGGTTCTTGTCCTGTTCCCTATCGATGAGACGTTTGTCCACCTTGATAGCCAGGGCGATGAGGGAATCCAAATCAGTGGGTAAATCCAAAGTAACCAGTCGATCCTTAACTTCGTCAGACAAACCTTGAAAAAATGCGTCTGTCAAAGCCGCTTCATTCCACTCACTCTTGGCAGCGAGGGTGCGGAAATCTATGGCATAGTCCGAGACTCTCTTCTTGCCCTGTTTGGACCTGATCAAAGTTCGGGCCGCCTCACGGCCCGGTGAGGTGTGTTGAAATACCCTCTCAAAAGCTTGAACAAATCCGGAAAGTGAAACACACAAAGAAGACCTGCTGCTCCACTCCGCAGTAGCCCATGTTTCCGCCCGACCCGTCAGATGCGATATGATAAAAGCAATCTTGGCTCTATCGGACGGAAAAGCCGATGCATGAAGCTCAAAATGCATTTCACACTGGGTAATAAAGGGCCGAATGTCACCCGACTCCCCGGAATACCGTTCCGGCCGGGAGAGCTGACTACAAGTCCCAGAAGGCGCAGATTGTGCAGGCGACTCAGACACCCCCCCAGGAGGCGTGGAGGAAGTGCTGGGAGGAACGGAATTACTTTGATCCAGCTTCTCCAAAAGCAAAGAAACCTGTGAGCCAAGCGAAGTGATCATAGAGTCCTGGCGTTCAGCCAGGCCTTTCAGGCCGGAACACAGGGCCGCCAACTGCTCCTCCTGCTGAGCAAGACGTTGGCCCTGAGCCCGGAGAGCTTGGCGAAACTGATCTGAACTTGCTGCGTCCATGTCTGGCCAGTTCGTTCTGTCAGGAACCCAGAACCAGAGGAGGACACAAATGCAGGCTCAGAGTCAAAATCCATAAAATCAAAACAAGGTTTATTAACCAGTCCAGGTTTCAAAACACGAAGCAGGTAGTAAGCCAGGCAGGTACACGGGATCAGGCAGTCAGACAGGCAGAGTTCGGTACACAGGTAAACAATCCAGAACAAGGCAAAGGTATCCAAAAAACACAAGGCAAAGATCAAGGTCCAAAAAACGAGAGCAAGATTCACAACGGCAAGACAAGACTATGGTACAAAGGCTGGGACGAAGACTGTGAGGTACGACGAACTGGCAACGAGACAGTGAGACACATGAGGTTAAATACAAGAGGTAATGAAGGGTGATGACACACAGCTGGGGAAGACAATCAGGAATCAGGTGTGACAGACAGGGCAGGGCAGACAGGAACAAATCTAGAAGACAGAGACAAGGGTTAGTGCTTTCAAAATAAAACGGGAAACAAAACATGAATCAAAAATGTGCAAAAACAACAGAAACTTTACAGACATGACAGCATTAGTCTACTTATCGATCTTGGAAGAGCCAGAGGGTGATGGAGGGATCTTGGAATGTATGTAGAGCTTGTCCACAGCGAGTAAAATCTGTTTCCCTTTTTGCCTGTTGTCTTTCATGATGGGATAGAGGATCTTCCTTCTGTCGTTAATCTCCCTGGGAAACTGATCATTAGGGGCTCGGGCTTCGCCACTCTCCCCCATAGCAAAGCTATGTAGGAGAGTGTTCTTCCGTTTGTTTCTTTCTTTTTCTTCAACTACTTCATCTTCCGGACAAAACTTTGGACCGCTTCTCCTCCCAGAGCTTTGAGAAAACCCCAACAAATTATACATCAAAACGTGCGGTGTGTGCTATGACTTTTCTAAGAATTTCGGCAATTTTTGGCCGAAAAAATCCCGAAAAACCGACGAAACAGTCCCATAGAGAATGAATGGGAAGGCTCCCCGAGAACACCAAAAAAACACACTTTTTCACACGGCTCCTGCCTAGCCATACTTTCAGCTAGAGACGTCATTCTTGCTTCAAAACGTTGACACATCTGTCCATGGCTTAAGTTTCAAGGCGCATTCTGCTGTCTTTAATAGTTTTTGAGAAAACAAAGGTAAAGCAACACAAAGTTTTGAGTTTTTTCACTAAAACTCAGCTCTCACAGTGCGTGACATCATCAGTTAGAGTGGGAGCAGCAGCTCATGACACACAAGGAATTTCCCAAACAAATGTCTCGTGGGACAACAAATTTCACTCCACGGTCATAAAAATTACATCAAAACGTAGGTATTTCCGTTGCGCTTCTGTCAAAGCAGCCTTTGAAGTCAAAGGATGGAGCTCTTAGTCAGGAAAGGGCCAACTGTCAGCCAAACCTGACCACCTCTCTGTATTTACTTGCATTTTGAATCTCTCGGGTTTTTCAGAAAAGGGTCACTCATTTTCAACTCGGCCGTGAGGGCAAATTCTTGACCCTGCAAATATAAACTGCACATTGACCGATTCCTCCGACCCTTTGGATTCCCACGGTGTGCTCGTTTTTCTGATAGCTATAACGGTTTGGCCACAGCGAGCATTTGTTCTGACATATGCCTCATCCCAAAAAACGGCAGAGAGCAGCTGTCACAAAGAGGTGTCCCTTGATCTCCACAGCTGCTCTCAGTTAAATCGTCATGGAAACCATGCAGCTCTACATGACAGATGACTCATAAGGACAAAACTTTGGACCGCTTCTCCTCCCAGAGCTTTAAGAAAACCCCAACAAATTATATATCAAAACATGCGGCTGCTATGACTTTTCTAAGAATTTCAGTGTTTTTTGGCCAAAAAACCCCCCGAAAAACCGACAAAAAAGTCCTATAGACGATGAATAGGGAGGCTTCCCGAGAACACCAAAAAAACACACTTTTTCCCACTGCTCCTGCCTCGCCATACTTTCAGCTAGAGACGTCATTCTTGCTCTAAAATGTTGACACATCTGTCCACAGCTTCAGTTGCTAGGGGCATTCTGCTATCTTCAACAGTTTTTGAGAAAACAAAGGTAAAGCAACACAAAGTTTTGAGTTTTTTCACTAAAACTCAGCTCTCAGAGTGCGTGACATCATCAGTCAGTCACAGCAGGACTGACGGAAGATGGAAACCATGCAGCTCTTCATGAATGATGACTCATAAGGACATTCTGGGGCATTCTGGAAGATCCTGGCTATATTATCAAAACAAGTACATACACACACACCACGGAGAGAGTGAGGATTCCTTTTGAATGAAATAACTCATATCAAACAATATATTATCAATGAAAGCTTAAACAGAGGTTTTCTTGTCCTTGAAGGGGCATGTAAAGCGCGCAAACGTGTATGTGTGTGTGACTGTATTGATGATGTTTAAAGTACCTCAGTTCACACAAAACACCCTCACATTCTAGCGCGTAATTCTCATGTCTTTGTGTGTGTGTTAGAGTGTGTGTGTGTATGTGTGTGTGTGTGTATGTATGTGTGTGTGTGTGTGTGCGTGTGCGTGTGTGTGTGTGTGTGTGTGTGTGTGTGTGTGTGTGTGCGTGTTTGGCTGAGCATGTGTGTGTGTGTGTGTGTGTGTGTGTGTGTGTGTGTGTGTGTGTGTGTGTGTGTCTGTGTGTGCGTGCGTGTTTGGCTGAGCATGTGTGTGTGTGTGTGTATGTGTGTGTGTGTGTGTGTGTATGTATGTAGGTGTGTCTGTTTTTCGTTGAACAAAGTTTTATCATTGAAGGCCATTCACAGGGGGATTCTTGTCTCTGAAAAGGAAAGCGAAGAGCGCCTATGTGTACGTGTGTGTGTTTATGATTGTGATTAAGGGACCTCAGTTTACACAAAACACCCACTACATTTAAGCACGTGTAGCGTGCATGACTCTTTGTGTTTGTGTGTGTATTTTTGTTTATCAATGTTACACCATTCAAATCATCTCACAGAGGGGTTCTTCATTTTGAAATGGCACGCGGAGCGCGCCTATGTGTTTGGTGTGTGCATTTATGATCGTGATTGAGGGACCTCAGTACAGACAAAACCCCCACCACATCTAAGCATGCATATATCTGTTTGTGTGTTTCCAGAGTGTGAAAATTATATGTGACAGTGGGCACAAAGTGCACATTTGTGTGAATGAGTTAAATATGACCTCAGTTAAACTACTAACCACATGTGTGGATGTGTAACCACACATCAATCTCACCAAACACACCTATAGCCCATGAGTAGCTTTAATGTTCCCACAACAGTTAGGGAGAGGACACATTACAAAGTATATCAAGAAGAGTCAGCCGGCATGCGGCCCGAGCCCCTCTCACGATTTCCGTGATTTCAGTTCAGGCCCCTGAGCTCGCACCTTTGCTTTTCATGAGCACTTCTTGTTTATTAGTACTTGAATTTAGAGATGATGGGATGTGGGTGGTTTCCTTCTCAGTATCCAAGTCGGTGAACTCGGTGGAAAGTGATGTTGTTAATTGTATCCAAAGGAATCTTGAGCGCAGACGACATGAAGTTTTTCACCAGAGCCTCTAGGTCATCGGATGTGCTTTCCGGGATGCCCAAAAAGATCAAATTTTCCCTCATGCTCCATGCCTGGATGTGAATGGTAAATGGACCAGTACTTATATAGTGCTTTTCTAGTCTTACTGACTCAAAGCGCTTTACACTGCTAGCCTCATTCACCCAATCACACCACTTTCACATGCTGATGGCTGGCTGAAACTAATGTAGAAGCCATCAGCTATATCTAATACATTCACACCACATTCATACCACTGAACAACAGTGGGAGCAACTTGGGGTTCAGTGTCTTGCTCAAGGACACTTCGGCATGTGACTGCAGGAGCTGGAATTGAACCCACAACCTTCTGATTGTGGGGTGACAACCCTACCACTGAGTCACAGCCGCCCCTCAAGGTCTGCATCTTTGAGGGACTCATTTTGATTTTCTAATATACTTACCTTACCTCGGCCAAGGTGGTCTTCAAGGCAGAGCGGAGTTCGTTGTTGTCCTTTTGTAGGTCGAAAATCTGCTGGTGGGTGAACTCCTGGCTGGCTCTAAGATCTTAATCTCCTGGTGGAGTACGCTGAGGACCTCCAGTTTCTTGTTAATGGACTCCAGCAAACTAATGTGGACACTGGAGACTTCCAGATCTTGAGTATCCGTTGAAGAGGAGAGGGTTTTCTTCTTTTTTTAAGGGATTTTCGGGAAAGAGGTCCTCCATTACGTATGTGTGAAAGTAGTAGTTGATAAAGTCTTCGAGATCCTCCACTCTGACGGCTTGTGTTGGGTGAGTATTTTGTCTGACAACCTCTTTATACGGCCCGATTTAATGTTTAAAAGGAAAAAGAGTTAGACTAGTTTATTTACTCTCGTCTAGCAGCCGGGCGCTGCCATGTTGAATCTCAGGATCTCTCAGAGGGTCTCCTGATCTCACATGCTCCTCTCACGACCAAACAGAAGGACTCAACCAAACAGAAGGACATTCAAAACAGAAGGACATCAACATGGTTTCTTCTCTCTTTTAATTAGTGCTGGCCGGACCCTTTTCCAAGGATGTCTCATGCCATTGGTCTGTTTGATTGATTAATTAAGCACCTAAATGTGTTTCACCTGAGTCCTTTACATGCATGACTACCAGTGCAGCTGGGGGTTCACTTATTTTTGCATATACACCAATTCTAGGTTTTATGTAGTTTTTGGGGTATGTATGCAAGCCCCTCTAAAAAAGTATATACAATTGATAAACATAAATCGGACATTTCATTTAAAAAAACTAGTAATGATAGAATAAGAAAATCATGGCAAAGCAACAGAAACATCTAAACTGTAGAAGGGGTTCACAAACTTTCAAGCAGCACTGTATGTAAGCATTCAGTGTCGAATAAGAATAAAGTTTCGACCAACCTGCAGCTTGTTTCTCATTTGTCTCCCCACTGCTGCTACTCACACTGCACTACATCCACATAATCAGTGTACGATTGGCTGCACCAACATCACACAATTAACTAAAATGATAGGCCAAACGGGCCCCGTGATCAATATTTGCGAATGGGAATGAGTGTGAGAGCGAGAGGAATGAGCATGAGAGAGGGAGAAAAGACAGCAGCTGCTGCCCACCTGGGTTACACAATGACACAGTGTAAGATGATGGGGGGGGGGTTACCCAAAGGAAGGAGAAAAAAAAAGTGTACCAAAGTTTATCAAACACCTAAAAAGTGATAATCCAATAGAGAGAAGTGGGCCAACCAGGAAAGGTGATGCAGAGAGGAGGTGATGGTGGGACCGAACTGTGTGTTGGAACAGGAGCTATGTAGTTAAGACACGCACGTTTGTAAGCCAGCCACCGAAAAACCCAAGGTGCCACAGTGTGGTTGGAAATGATGCACAGGTAACAGGTAATCAGAATCAGAGTTATAATCACAAATACTTTGTTAATCCCCAAGGGGAAATTGCTTTTTGGTTTACAGCTGCTCCTATTCAGAAGTGTTAAAATATAGGAAAGTACAAAATATTAATATAAGTGTCATACAAAATTAAATTAAGCATAAGTAATAGAATTATGTACACTCTACTAAGAACTATATGGTATAAATAATGACTTAAGTTATGGGTTATTGCACAAGTACTCATCTAAGTTGTGGATACTACACAGTGGACATTGGTTATTTCACATTTCTTCCATAAATCAAAATGAGTCCACAGGCAGGAATGATTTCCTGTGGCGCTCAGTGGTGCATTTAGGTGGTATTAGTCTCTCACTGAAAGTACTCCTGTAGCTGACCAACACATCATGGAGTGGGTGGGACACATTGTCCAAGATGACCTGCAACTTGGACAGCATCCTCCTCTCTGTCACCTCTGTCAGAGAATCCAGCTTCACTCCCACAACGTCACTGGCTCTGCAGATCAGTCTGTTAAGTCTGTTGGTGTCAGCTACCCTCAGCCTGCTGCCCCAGCACACCACAGCATACAGGATAGCACTGGCCACCACAGACTCATAAAACATCCCAAGCATAGTCTTGCAGATGTTAAAAGACCTTAGCTGCCTCAGGAAATAGAGGCGGCTCTGGCCCTTCCTGTAGAGGGCGTCAGTGTTCTTTGCCCAGTCCAGTTTATTGTCAATGTAAACACCCAGATACTTAAAATCCTCTACAATCTCCACACTGACCCCCTGGATGGAAACAGGGGTCACCGGCACCTTGGTCCTCCTCAGGTCCACAATCAGTTCTTTGGTCTTTGCCACATTGAGCTGCAGATAGGTCAGCTCACACCAAGAGACAAAGTTGTCCACAGCAGTGATCACAGCATCCAAGAACTTCTGGAAATGACAGGTCTCAGTGCACTAGCTGAAGTCCGTGGTGTAGAGGGTGAAGAGGAAGGGAGAGAGGACGGTCCCCTGTGGGGCCCCAGTGTTGCTGACCACTCTGTCAGACACACAGTGCTGCAGACGCACAAACTGTGGTCTTCCAGTAAGATAGTCCACAATCAAGGACACTAGGGGAGGTCCACCCTCATCGCTGTCAACTTCTCACCCAGCAGAGCCGGACGTATGGTGTTGAATGCACTGGAGAAGTCAAAGAACATGACTCTCACAGTGCTTGCTGCCTGGTCCATGTAGGTGTAGATGCAGGTTGAGCAGGAAGATGATGGTGTCCTCCACTCCAAGTTGGAGCTGGTAGGCGAACTGGAGGGGGTCCAAGTGTGGTTTGACTCTGGCCAAAGCTGCTCTAAGATGAGTCTCTCTGTGAGCTCATGGATGTCCTCTCTGTTTGGCTCACAGAGTGCCTGCCAGTAGGTAATCTCAAAACATTCCTGCAGTGTCTCATATGCCTCATCTGACCATCTCCTCACTGTCTTTGTGGTCACAGGCTGGCTCTTCACCAGAGGCCCATTGTAGGGGCTGAGGTGTACCAGGTTGTGGTCTGACCTACGTAGTGGGGGGGGGGGGGGGGGGGGGGGCGCTATATGCATCCTTCACGTTAGCATACTGCAAGTCCAGGGTCCTCTCCTCTCTGGTGGGACAGCTCACATTCTGTTTGAAGTTACGCAGCACTTTGTTTATGGTGACATGGCTTAAGTCAGATGAGATAGCAATGAATGCACTCAGGTATTCAGTCTGTAGCCGGGATATCGAGGAGTAGATGACGTCACATGCGGAGGTCAGGTTGGCAGAGCAGGGGATGTAAACAGTCACCATTTTTACGTGTTAATACTTGTGAGGCAGGTAAAATGGTCGGAGTCCTACGGCCAACAGTTCAGCATCTGGGCAACAGATACGCTCTTTGATCGTAATATGAGCAGGATTGCACCACCAATTGTTCACAAGAACGGCAAGCCCCCCTCCTTTCTGCTTACCACTCCTTGTGCAGTCTCTGTCAGCCCTAACAGTCTGGTAGCCCTCAATGGTAATGTTTAGGGATGAGCCGGATATTCGTTTCAAACGAGTATTCGTTACGGATAATACATTTTTGCCGAGTCCGAGCACAACACAAGTTTTTTGTAGGATTATTCGTATCCGTACTAAAAGAATCCTCATTGGTCACACACAGCACACCCCCCTCCCTGCACCCACATGCTACAGCAAGGAGGTGCCTGCTCCCCTCTTCCACACACACACACACACACACACGGAGAGCGAGTGACAGCGACTACTTCTCTTGCTTGCTTGAGTTGACTGTGGTTTACATTGCTCTAATCTCTGTACTACTCACTAAGTTTTCTGCTCGTCTCTATTGAGGTTTGTATTGTATTTAAAGTTACTTCTTGAACTTATTCCGTATCATACGCGATGCATGTGACAAGACGGGGCTGAAAATGGCTCGTGTCGTGCTGGTCAGTGCCTCTTGCTTCAATTCGGGACCGTTTTTTTTAAGGTTTTCGTTGTCTCGCATCTCTGTAGTTCTTTTTTATATTTAAAGTTACTTGATTAACTGTTTTGCAATGTACACGCAACGCATTTGAAGGCTTAAAGCTGTAAACTCCTTGTGTCGCGTGCTTGTGACTTGTCTTTTTTTTTTTTTTTTTTTTTTTTTTTTTTTCTTTTTTTTTTATTTAACTGGCTGCGTGATTTTAGTTTGGCTGGTGAGAAAGTTGGTTGTAAAGCTTTGCACATTCTGAGCAGTGTTTTTGAACATACAGTGAACAACAAGGCATACATTTTTTTTTTTTTGCCACTGAATGTTTGCACAAATCACCTATTAAATTTACACCAAGCGGCAACCTCCGGTCTGAAAATATGAGGCAATGCGGAAGTGCTAAAGTCTGCTGTTCCTCGAGTGTCCCCTTGAAGCTGGCTCCGGAAGTACCGGAAGTCACGTACACACCAAGCCAAAAAAAAGCCGTTTTCACAGCCAAAATAAGCCTATTTACAGCCTGGTACAAAGAATGTCTCCCGTCTGAATCGCTAATTTCACTAACGGCACGCACTGTACGGGGGGTGAATTTTTTTCTAATTCAGCAGTGTCAACAATATCAAGCTCGCCAGTTTGTCCAATCAGAGGCACAGCTCAGATCATGTGACTGTGGAGCGTCCTATGGTTGTTACTGTGGAGACCCACAACAGGCCTCATTTCCAATATGGCCGCGCCGACCGTTTTGCTTCAAAAGTCCGTTTCAGGAACAGATGGGTGACGTCGCGGAGACTACGTCCATTAATTATACAGTCTATGATTTACACAGATCATAAATAAAGAGACAGCCTTTCACACCACTACATACACATTTTACCAGTTGTACATAATTCATAGCTGAAAATAAATATAGCCATTTCAAATCAATTCTTGCCAGTTTCAGACTTAAAATAATGTTAGGATTTAAGTCCCGCCCATTTCCGGACAAAACGCACCCACTTCCGGTTAAGGCCCCGCCCCCTACGAGTACGGATACGGATAATATGGATTGGTAAACAGATACAGATACAGATACAGATAATGGTGTACTCGCTCATCCCTAGTGTTGTTGTCATCAGGAATATCCTGGTGCAGCTATGTCTCCGTAAAGCACATTAAACTACATTCCCGGTACTCCCTCTGACTCCTGGCTAGCGTTGTTAGCTCCTCCATTTTGTTAGCCAGTGACCTCACGTTGCCCATGGTAATGGAGGGAAGACACAGCTTATATCTCCTCTTTTCCATGAGCCTATATTACCTCTGTCTGACTTCTCTTCTCTGCTGCTTTTTTCCTTCTCTGCATCCTTGGCGTGTTCTTCTCCAGATCTCTTCTGGTATTTCTGTAGATCTGGTCTACATGCCGGCCAGCACAATCAGCTGATCCGTGGTATACACAAAGCGGTCAAATTGTTCTGCCCTGCAGAGTAAAAGAAGTACTTTGACTGTGAAAAACAGGACTAAAACTCTGTCTGCCAGCATAGTTAGAGAGGGGACTACCTAGTTAACTAGTGACATAAAAAATACATGAAAACAATAAGTTAAAAGAAGGTAAATAAGAAAAAGAGAAAGTGAATGGAGCAACCGCAACCGGCTTTACGCGTGGCTGGCACGTGCGTACTAATGGGTGCAGAGCCGCAGGGCTGTGTAGCCCCACCCCCAGGCTGCATGAGCATCCAATTTGGGGCACCCCAAGGACTACAGAGGCCACTGGGCGCACAGTAGGTCCATCAGAGCAGGAGGGCCTCCATCAGCCCCCCACAAAGCGCCAGGGCCCACGCTGAGAGGGACCGGGTGCAAAGACTCAGCCACCAGCACCACTCATCACACCCACCCACCCACCTTCAATCCAATCACCTCCAACCCCCGGCCCACCCCTTAAATGTTTGCAGATGACACCATTTATGCACATGGAAAAGACAGGCAAGAAGTGGTGGCAAAAATAACTTAAAAAAAAAAAAAAAAAAAAAAACGGACATCAACCTGATATTTGCATTAAGGGTGACGTGCTGCAGACAGTTTCCAACTTTAAATACCTAGGAATTATCATAGACTCACAGTTATCTTTCAAAAATCACATGAAACAACTCTGTAACAATCTCAGGACCTTCCGGTTTATCAGACACCAGCTACCAACTGATGGGGCAAAACTTTTTATGCATTCAATGACATTATCGCATATATCATACTGCATCACAAGCTGGGAAAACTGACCCCACTGTACAAACAAACACTGAAGGTACTGGACAAAAAGCCAAAAAGTTACAACTGCTGTAAAATCATTCAGAGGTATAACCTCTTAATATTGGAATACTTAGTATGTTTTTCTGATGCTTGTTTGGTAGATAAAGTAGTCAATGGCCTGGCTCCCCATCCTTTAAATGAGTTTATATCCCTACGTGAACAAAATGAAGTACAACCAGGACAGCCTGTTTAATCCAGCGTAGATATTCTGAGTTTAGTAAATCAGCTTGCTCCATCAGAGCAACAAATGCTTGGAATTCCCTTCCAGGTATTATCAGAGAGTGCAGCAGCTTCACTGAATTTAAACACAACAAAAAATAATGGCTAAAATCAACTCAATCATGTACTCATCAGGCTTAGACACATAGACTTACATAATTTGTCTTATAATGTTATATTTTTAATTTTGTGATGTGATAGTGAATTACCATGGGAAAGTTTTATCTTGGGTTTCGTTGCTGTCTTTTCTTAAAATTTAATGCTCTTAGTTTGACAATATTTAGCATGGATTGCAATGGATGGATAGCAATGGATGTAAATTAGCTAATAGCTAACTCTGGTACAGCTAAATAGCTGCTCAAGCTCTTAGCTCAAAATAAACAAAATAAATAAATAAACATTTATTTAAACAAAAGATCCCCCCCCCCCCCAAAGATCCATTAAAGCATTACTGAAATTTAATTTCCAGCTCCATTGCTGGCATATTCTATGAATATTTAGTGCAATAGTGTTCCAGGTAATAGTTCAATTAGGATAATTTACTTTTTTTTCTACAGAAAATACATGTTAAAATTTATTCAAATGTTTAACCACTATATTACTTTTGAAAGACCAACATATATAACACAATTGTTTTTATATAACATTGAAACATAACATTTAAACTTTGTTTCTGAACCAGACATAAACAAAGAGTGGGCCAGAAAGATTTACCCATCATATACCTCTACTGTGTTTGCTGAACTTTTGTCCCAGAAGCTTCAGATTTTGCATAGTTCCTCTCAAGAGTCATATCTTTTGATGTGCCTGAGTTCATCTATTTCTAAGAGTATCGAGTATGGCATCAAAAGGCAAATGCAATCAAATTGTGGCCTTGAAGGAGGCCTGTTTCACAACACCACTTATCATGAAAAGGGTGAATGTTTGTGGTAAGATGGTCTAAAACATCATGAAACAAAACAAGGAGACTGGCAAGACCACCAGAAAGCCAATCCCTGGAAGAAATTGTTAAGTCTGCACTTATAAAGGGTGGTTGAGATGGTGAGGAAGAGAGTCAAAAGGAATTCTCGCAGGAGCTTGAGGGCAACAGCAAAGGAAGTGAACATCTGAAGAACTTCATTGAGAAGAATCGTAAACCAGGACCTCAGACTGAAAGCTCTAAAAATTCTGCAGGTGATCCACAGTGCTACAAACAAAGTCCTGGTTTGGTCTGATAAGAAGATCATCAAAGTTCAGGCAATGGTCAGTTCTTAGGATGACAGTGTTTATGCACACTGTGCACATCACCTACCCGAAGGCTGCAGAAATCACTGAGGCTGTGGTTCAGTGGTAGAGTCATCGCCTCTCAATCGGAGGGTTGAGAGTTTAATTCCAGTTTCTGCAGTCGTACATGTCGAAGTGTCCTTGAGCAAGACACTGAACCCCAAAATTGCTCCCACTGTTGGTCAGTGGTGTGTGTATGCGTGTCAATGTATAAGAAAGAAGTGATGTGTTCCTATATATAGAAAGTCTCAGCCATCAGTGTGTGAATGTGGTGTGGATGGGTGAAAGATATCAGCAGTGTAAAGTGCTTTGAGTGGTCAGACAGCCTAGAAAGGTGCTATATAAGTACTGGTCCATTTACCATTTTACCATTTCTGTTGTCAAAAGCCAGCTGGAGTCATGGTGCACTGCAAAAATGGGGGTCTAAATATAAGATAAAAACACTAAATTTGATGAAAAAAATGTCTTAAAACTAGTGAAATTATCTGTCCATGCAGCAAGATAATTTCACTTGACAAGAAATCTTGAAACAAGAATGTTAAATCTAGAAATAAGCAGGCCTTGATAAGTATTATCAAATGTTAAAACAAGGAAAAAATGCTAATTTTTAGATTAAAATAATTAAGAACGAACTTTCTGAAGCACAATTTTAAGTTAAATATACTGAATATGAGCAATAAAATCTAATTTCATTCTTCTTGTATTCTTAATTTTAGCAAATGAATGCCCAGAGGCAAGAAAAATACCACTTTTTTAAAGTAAAAATTACTTAGTATTGGAGGAATACGATCAAGATGTTTCTTGATACAAGTTGGTTCATCTTGAAATAACAATCCATATTTAAATTTAAACCAAAATCTTAAAACCAGTTCTTAAATTTAGAACATAAATTCTACTTATCTATCTATCTTTATTCTTCTCTCTTATTCTACAAAAATCAAAACGGCAAATATGAATACTTTCAACATTTATTGTCAGGCAGGAATAACAGCATACAAACATGCATTCAAAACCTGAGTTAGGCTGCATACTTAAAATCCAAGAAAATAAAATGCAGTTGAAGTGCAATCTAATGTTTGAACTCACTGAGGTAAACATAAAATCCTTTCAGGAAACCTGGTAGGTTTGAACAAACAGGCAACAAAGAAATCTTGTTGAGCAGCTAACATCAGGTACAACTCAATATACTGAACAAAAACAAGCACAATAGACCTGACGAAACATGGCTCGGAATGCCCTTATTTCTCAATAAATGATTTCCATTCAGCCATTGCCTTCTTGTATGAGATAGTGGCATCTTGGTCATGGATGGCATCGCCAATCACCTCAGTTTGAATGACAGACAGTAGTGTAGCAACACATTTTGGGTATGTTAAGTGAAATGTGTAGTAGCTCGCCAGTAACACCAACAGTCCTTCACAGACATCCTCTTGGGGGATGGTGCTCAAGGGTACATTACCCACAGAAACGATGGCAGTTTTTCCATCAAAAAGCAACACAGGGGATGAGAGAGGCCGCTTCTACAGGTATAGCACTGGGTCCTCACCTGGCTGGAACAGAAACATAAGGACAATAAGGTGAGGTTTTTGAAGAGAGGCACAAACCGTGTGTTCAGTTGTTAGAAATAACTAACAAACAACTAATAAATTGAGAGTAAGGGATCTCTGTTCATACTTTGAATTACTATTGGAAAAGATGAAATTAAAACGAGTTAGTTAATGTTATGGACAATGAACTTCATCCCAACTTCTAAAACTTCATGAGCTATGAATTGGTTTGATTTAATTTAATCTGTAATGAACTAAACTTTAAAGTCGCTCTTGTTGTGTGAACATGTACAACAGTGTGAATAAATGAACTAATCATAGTGTACGGCAAAGGACAAATATGAAAATTCTCACCTTGAGGATATGAAGCAGTGCCTCACTGGCATGTCCAAGCCGTTTTGGTGGTGAAGATGGCGAGGGGAAAAGCAAGGGTAATGCATTGAGGGCAACGGTAAACTCCACTGTGGAACAGAAAAACAGCACTTTATGAAATGTTTTGAATATAGCTGACATAACAATGGACTTGACATATGAAATGGCAACTTACCTCCACGCACATTCATGGGGAAAGGGGGTTTCAGGACCTTCTTCCACACTCCATAAAACTGCACCTTAGCACAAAATTCTGCCCATCTTTCCTTCATTTCCTCCATGTATTTGTGGTTGGTGCCACCAAGAATGCGACGCAGCTCATCCATTGCCTAGGACAAAATGTTACTCAGTTATTTAACCTCTGTGCAGACTAAGTACAGAGCAGTCTGTATAAACAAAAGCAGATTTTTGGTGAAGAAAGGCAGGAAACTCACATTTCTAGTGTCTTTAAAGCATGGGTATGCCTCTAAGATTTTTGCTGGTCGGTCCTCCTCTTTTGTGACATCTGCATCAATAGAAGCCCGTCGGGCCTCAAACTCAAGGTCCAGGATTTGCTCAACACTGCTTTGGTTGGGTTTTGCATTAGGCTTTTTGTACATGTTGCTTAATGTTTTGTAGTGCCTTGCCTGCATCTTAATACTGTCTTGGCCAGCTGAACCAGAAAACACGAGTCAGGGAAATACACTTTTACAAAAGCATCAGAGAAGAGAAACATAATTCATATAAAAAAGAACAATTACAGTTCTAATAGTTGATACAAAAATTTGAAGCACTACATTGCTATTACCCCCACTAAGTTTGAAAAAAAAAAAAAATCAGAAAGCAGTAGGAAGGAAGGAGCGCCGAAGGAATTTCAATCAACTCTACAATTTAGAATTCAGTTTGCTATTTTGACAGCCACTATAAGTGGCAGGCTGAGGCGGGAAAGAGTGATGGTGGGCTTACAAGCAACATCCTCTGCTGGTGCAGTTAACGGAGTGGTCATAGTGCTGGGCAATGAGTCTGAGTTTGAACTGCATGGTGGGGGTGAGGCCTGGGTGGAATTATGTGGCTTCCTTGGAACACAAGGAGATGGCTGCAGTGGGGACCCTTTCCCTGGAGAAAACAGTTCAATAAATTCTAAATGCAAGTATAAAGAAATAACAGGAAAACAGATATATCCAACATTGTGTGTGCCTTGTAATGGACCCTTGTGCAAAAGAAAAAGGCAACTTTAATCTCATTGCAGCTTTAAATCTTTAGATACTCAGATACCAGTATAATGACACGAAACTTTCATCACTTCTCATTTTTAACATACACCTGTACTGAAGCTTTCCTCACTTAGGTCTTCATTGCTCTCAAGAATTACGGTGGAGCCCCTTGAACTGCTTGTGTCACCACTTCTGTTGTCATCTGTGTCATGGTTTGTGTTGTCTGAGCTGAAAAGTGTCTTCTTTGCTGCTCCTCTTTGTGGCATGGAGCCCTGCCTCTTCCTTGGGGACCTCATATTTTGGAGTCGCTTATACATTTTAGTGTAAATGGTCACCTAGGGTAAAAGAATGTTTGATGAGCTGTCTTGCTGCTTTTCCAAACACAAGGTTGATTTTCACAGGAAAAAAAAAACATACTTACATATGACATATGTGCATCATCATCCCGTAGCATAGGGTAATACTCAAAAATCTTTTGTGACATTATTTTGAGTTCCAGTTTTGATGGGTATTTTGCTTCTTTCCCCATGGAACTAGCACGCAGAATTGCAACCATGCTGGTGATTGTGTTTCTCACAAGTCTGCAACATAGCTCCTTTGACATATTGCAATCCTTTCCCTTTCCTTCGCGAAGCAATGCAAAGTACTGACTGCGCACCACGTCCAACTCAGAATCTGTGTACACCACATACTCTGGTGGGTCTGGCATTCTCATTGTTTTGTCAGCAGTTTGGGATATGGGGGTGGAGGCTCAAGGCTGGCATTGGGGCACAGAACCAGTTGAGGGAATAATCCCACTTCCACTGCAAGTGCTGGCATCTTGGTCTGTAGTTTTCTCACACTTTAACAGTTGTGGGAGATACAAAATAGAATGTATTTGAGAGCATGAATAACAAGACACAACTTTGAGATAAATTTAATTTGTTATTCTAATATGCATTTACCTTTTGAGTTATGAAATCCCAAAGCTTCTTTCTCCAGAGGAAACTTTAGGGGCCAGGAAAAAGATCCTTCAAGTCATCCCGGCTTAGGTTTTTCAAAGCCTCTTCATCAATACTGGCAGCTGAAAATGATAAGACAAACTTTTAGGATTAGACATTGTCCAGCTTCCAATCACATAAACTGTTGTTTGTATATTATACTTCTTGAAACAACTCCACTGACTAGTCAAAGCATTGCCTAATTACATGATGGCTCTTATTTAGGTCACACATCTAAGAGTACTTTTTCAAAGAAATGCATACCATTTAAAGTCTTAATTCAGTTTATTTTGTTTTGACTTAAAATGTAGGTAGCCAGACAGAATGTAATGAAAAACAAGGGGTTGAGTTGTTAAGTGCAGTTTTGTTAGTAGTAAGAGGACTAAAAACAAAAGATCAAGATGAGAGAACAGGATGAAAGTTGTATGGGAACAGTTTAAAGGTCTGACAGTACTTTGGGTCTGTTTGGTTTAATACCGCAGTTGATGTTTGAAAGAGGTAACCGGCCTATTATGCCCCACATCCCTGATCTAATGTTTAACAGTTAGACAGCCCTTAGGTTCATAGTGTTGAGAGTGTAAAGCTCTCAGACTTTAGAAATTTTAAGAGTGATTGTGATCACTTTGTGATCACTGTCGGGGTGGTGGCTGACATGAGAATTATGGTCAAGCTGAAGTCTCTGATGGACATTTTGTTCTAGTTGACATCTACTATAATATATATTTTGGGGATTTTTGCACTTTAAACTTTGCTACTGTGACTTCTGTATTTCCCTTCGGAAATCAATTATGTTCTATTCTTTATTCTATTCTATGTTCCCGCCTCAATATTGTGCTAGTTTTAGTTAATGTATTACCCCTCCATCACCGTCAAACTTGCAAAACTCACATCAGAGTATGTTGCACTTTTTTCATGCATAACTCTGAGCAGAGAGTGTATTTGCGAGAAGGCTCACCTTTAAGCAATAATGTTATGCCCACAAACAGCACACCAAACAAGGATGACTAACCATTGCAAATCTATTGCAAGTAAAACGCATGGAGACTAGTCAATGATATGAGTGGTCTGCGTTTTCACGTCTGTTGTTTCTTGCAATGTAATTTTCAAATCGATGTAGCACATGTTACCTAGCATCTTAGCCTATCAGCTAACATGATTAAAAAACACACTTACCCTCCAATACAGCCAGTATAGTGTCGTCAAAACAGTCCATGCCGTGGGAGAAGTTCTCTTGCTCGCTTTTCAAAACCTGAACACACAAAACAGCCACAAAGTAAACTCTTAAGTGGAATAGCTAAGTTGACTTTGGATAAAGTTAGTTAGCTTGCTAGTTGGCAGCCCGGACAAGTGCAACGTCGTTATGTGCAATAACACGGTCGTAAAAAATGCAGTTCTTTCAAATATAATCTATGGTTAGACGACATAAACTGTTGCTTAATATGTTATATCTACAACACTTGCCTTT
Source organism: Labroides dimidiatus (assembly GCA_030710495.1). Lineage (NCBI taxonomy): Eukaryota > Metazoa > Chordata > Actinopteri > Labriformes > Labridae > Labroides > Labroides dimidiatus. Next base: position 31,020,659 of record CM061150.1, on the reverse strand, counting down.
TCGTTATCAGAGCTTTAATGCACAAGGTTGAGACAGCCATTTTCCGACTTGTGACGGACATGAACTGCGACATAAAGCGCATGCGCAGACAACACTCATATTCAGTCCGAAATATACCCGTCAATTTAAGATTCTATATTTTTTAAGTTATATATTTCTTCAGAGATCAAATAAATATAGTAGTCATTTTAGTTGAATGGGAATATTTTTTTAAAAAAGAAAAATGTTGAAAATAATTACCTCCATTTCCCATACTCCCCTGCTCACATAGAGACGGGGCAGCGGCAGTAGCAGCAGCAGCAGCAGGTGGTGAAGCAACGCGCGCAAATCGGGAATAATGGCGGCTTGGAGATGTATGATCTGTTTTGTCTTTGTTGCTTTGAGTCTGAAGGTGCTTCTAAGCCACATAAACGCAATTCACGGTCTTAGTCCGGATTTTTGGGTGTACTGTGGAATAGATGGTTGTGAACAAGACTTCAGGGTTTTCAACTCATTTTATCGCCACATTAAACGGACGCATCCCCTATATTTGACTACTGGATGCCCATCAAGTGGATTAAGAATGACACCCACATGCCACACTTTCGGAACGGAAAATTTTGGTGTATTACTTTTCCCCAACTGTTACACTCCTGCAAGAATCAGTGTGGCGGAAAGATCACCTGATGCCTCTTGCTCTGGGATACAGCTTCCTGAGGCTGTTGGCAATCCTTACCAGGTAAGTTTCAGCCAGCTAACTTTTTTAAGCAAGTTAACTTAAATTTAGTTTAAATTCTTGATTGGTTAATGAGCTCATGTCTATTCATTCATTCATTCATTCATTCATTCATTTATTCATTCATTCATTCATTCATTCATTCATTCTCTTTAAACTTGCTATATGTATGGTTGCCCTGAGAGCTCACAGCACTGCAACTTAAAAAAACAGAAAGACAAAAAAAAGCAAAGTAAGAAAAAAATCTTCATCAGTTTGACAACACATGCTCAGCATTTAGAAAAAAAAAACATTTGGCAAAGACCACAACACATTAGAAAAGTATAATGCAAATAGTAACACATTGGAAGTGTGTCTTAGAGGGCACTTAAAAGTGATGCACACCCTTGTTGTTGACACAGATTTTGAGTCTCAGCCCTATTAAGGTTCTCTTTTCATCAGTGGTGTAGGAAAATGAGATAAAAAAGAGTTTTTTATTTATTTCAACATTGTGACCTAGGGCTGCACGATATATTGTTTCACTATTGACATCATGATGTGCTCATGCACAATACTCATATCGCAAGTTATGCAATATATTTGAACCTTTCAGTTATGTTAATGTAGCCTGTCTACACCCAGTCACATTACTAATAAATCTAAATGAGCATCCATTTATAGACATGGACAATTCAAACAGTTTGAGAGTCATTCCATGAAAATGGCACAATTTGAGTCCCTCTCACTTCTTAAGGTGTATTTCATCTATTTGGTCACCAAACTTTATATTTAAACAGCTTTACATAAACATTGAAATGCACTCTTTAACACAGTGTAAAAAAACTGAACTAAATTTTATCTTTTTATGAGAAATAATACAGTTTTTCCATTCGACACCACCTGTTTTGTCATGTCCCTCATGGCCTTGATGAAAGTTTACTTTGAAAATACCAAATAAAACTATCTAAAAATTCAATAAATTTTTATAGCAACCTAAACATCTATTAGTGCTCTTTTGCTGGTAATGTTTTTTCTTTTTAAAATTAATTGTTAATTATTCATTAAAATCACAATTATTCCTGTACCTGAGTAACCCCTCAACCCCGTTACACAAATGATCCCACCCCCATAAATACAATGGTGTTATCCAGAATTGCATATACAAACCGGATTCCAAAAAACTTGGGACATTATACAAATTGTGAATAAAAACTGAATGCAATGATGTGGAAGTGCCAAATTTCAATATTGAATTCAAAATAGAACATACATGACAGATCAAAAGTTTAAACTGAGAAAATGTATAATTTCAAAGGAGAAATATGTTGATTTGAAATTTCATGGTGTCAACAAATCTCAAAAAAGTTTGGACAGGTAGCAATAAGAGGCTAGAAAAATCAATTGCACACATAATGAACAGCTGGAAGACAATTTTCCACTAATTATGTCCACTGGCAACATGAATGAGTATAAATAGAGCTTCTAAGAGTGGCAGTGTCTCTTAGAAGTCAAGATGGGTAGATGATCACCAATTCCCCCAATGTTGCGCAGAAAGATAGTGGAGCAGTATTAGAAAGGTGTTTCCCAGCAACAGATTGCAAAGAGTTTAATGTTATCATCATCTACAGTGCATAATATCATCCAAATATTTAGAGAATCTGGAACAATCTCTGTGCGTAAGGGTCAAGGCCGAAAATCCATAATGGTTGCACGTAACCTTGGGGCCCTTAAATGGCACTGCACCACAAACAGGAATGCTACTGTAAAGGAAATCACAGAATGGGCTCAGGAATACTTCCAGAAACAATTGTCTGTGAACACAATTCACCATGCCATCCACCGTTGCCAGCTGAAAGTCTATAGTATAAAAAAAAAGGCCATTTCTGAACATGATCCAGAAGCGCAGGCGTTTTCTCTGGTCCAGGTGTCATTTAAAATGGAGTGTGGCAAAGTGGAAAAGTGTTCTGTGGTCAGACGAATCATGATTTGAAGTTCTTCATGGAAAACTGGGACGCCATGCCATTTGGACTAAAGAGGACAAGGAAAACCCAAGTTGTTATCAGCACTCAGTTCAGAAGCCAGCATCTGTGATGGTATGGGGTTGCATGAGTGCGAATAGCATGGGCTGCTTGCACATCTGGAAAGGCACCATTAATGCAGAAAGATACGTTCAGGTTCTAGAACAACATATGCTCCCATCCAGACATTGTCTCTTTCAGAGAAGACCTTGCATTTTTCAACATGATAATGCTAGACCACATGCAGCATCAATTACAACATCATGGCTGTGTAGGAAAAGGATCCGAGTATTGAAATGGCCAGCCTGCAGTCCAGATCTTTCACCGATAGAGAACATTTGGCGCATCACAAAGAGGAAGGTGCAACAAAGAAGGCCCAAGACAGTTGAACAGTTAGAAGCCTGTATTAGACAAGAATGGGACAGAATTCCTATTTCTAAACTTGAGAAACTTGTCCCCTTGGTCCCCAGACATTTGCAGACTGTTGTAAGAAGAAGAGGGGATGCCTCACAGTGGTGAAAATGGCCTTGTCCCAACTTTTTTGAGATTTGTTGACACCATGGAATTTAAAATGAACATATTTTTTCCTTAAAATAATACATTTTCTCAGTTTAAACTTTTGATCTGTCATCTATGTTCTATTCTGAATAAAATTTTGAAATTTGGCACTTCCACATCATGGCCTTCAGTTTTTATTCATATTTTGTAAAGTGTCCCAACTTTTTTGGAATCTGGTTTGTACATCAGGAAGTGACATCCCTGAAGTCTTTTGGACAACAGGGCCACAGAGACAGGCAAGCTGCTCCTATCTTTTCCTTTATTTTGGTCAGTTATCCTGTGATATTGTGGTCGTCAAACTCAATGACTCAACCCCGTAACATGAAAAAAGATAGAAAACTATTACTTATGAAAAAGTTTTTTTGTTATTTCAAGAATATATGCTAATTTTGAATTTCATGCATGTCATCTGGTCTCTGTCTGGTATTTACTACAGTGAGCAGTGGCCATTTAGTGCAAAAATCTCAACCCTGTCACACTCAACCCCGTTATGTACTCGATTGTAATGGGGTTGAGATTTTGAAACTTTGGTTGTTATGTTATCCAATAATTTAAATCAATCAATCAATTATATTCAATCAGCATTTACACTGCAACATGATGTTACACATGCTGAATGTGATTTATGTTCCATGTTAAAGATGCGAGTAAGATGGCACCAACAACAGCAGCAGAAAGGCAGAGGAAGTGGGTAATAGAGGAGAAGGAGATAGACAAAAAGGGGGAGAAGGCAACTGTCAAGGTGTCAGTCAGGAAATCTTTGGAGGGCACACAAGAGGACCTCATTGAGCTCTTCCACAGCTATGTAAAGAAATTTAAAATGCATTACTTTAATATCAAGCAGTAGTATGCCTTCTGCCGTGAGCTGAAGAACATGTCAGGGGAAGAGGCTTTGATACATGTTGTCTTCTCAGAAAACTACAGCTGTAAATATAGTTCTCAAGTTCAGGCAGTCCATTTTGGGGCTTCACATCAGCAGGCCAACCGTCATACAGGTGTGTCGTATGTTGGTGGACACTCAGAGCCTGTGTGCTTTAGCACCATCTGCCCCAGTAGACATAAAGGCCCCTCCAGCAATATGGCAGCACCTAAATTCTGTGCTGGATTACCTCCAAGGCCAACATCCACGAGTGTCTGTGCTGCACTTTTTAAGCGACGGACCCTGTACGCAATACAAACAACGAAGAAACTTCTACCTTTTTACTACAGAACTGGACAGAAGTTCTGACATTGATGTCATTGACATCATCAGGATGTTATCTGAGACAAACACAAGTGTGAAACTGTTCTTTGTGAAAAGTGAAGATGTTGAGGAAGCAATGGAGAAAATGCCAAAGCCAGCTGTTCCTGGAACAATGAGAATTCACCAGGTCATTACTCTGGCTCCAGGAGAACTGATGGTTCATGATGTAAGCTGCATGTGCACAACACGGAAACAGTTTAACTGCAAGTGCTTCAATACCCAGTGTTTCAGTTTTGGCCAGAAGATAGAAATGGCTGTATCACAGCCGGCCAGTGGGGGGAATCCAGATAAAGAAATCTAGTGGGAAAGTCCAGAGCTGATTGGTAAATGGTGTATTCTCAGATATGATGATGATTTGTATCCAGGCGTCATTCTAAACATACAAACAACACATGTCCAGGTCAAATGCATGGCATCGTGTAGGGTCAAACCGATTCTTCTGGCCGCATCAGGATGATATCCTCTGGTACCTGTTTGATGATGTCCTTGAACTCATTCCACCCCCACAGAACGTGACAAAGCGCCATGTGGAAGTCTTGAAAGAGGTGTGGAACCGACTGACAAGATGAATTCAGTGAAACAAGAGGCACAGTCATGCACACACACACTGATACAGGCACACACATGCAAAAAAGACTCTGACATGGACAGACAGACTGAAATCATTAACTGTTTGATTGTTATTGTTATTATAACAGCCAGTTCATGAATTTACAAGTTTAATTTTTTGTTATAGGAGCAAGGATGAGGTGACTTTTAGCATACCCCCTGAGGCTCTCTTATGCCTAGACACACACACACACACACACACACACACACACACACACACACACACACACACACACACACACACACACACACAACACATTGTTACATTTGAGCAATTCAATGTAGTGGTTGTTTTTACTTTTAGTAAAACTCAATTCAACTGCAATTTGTACCTGGTGTCCGTTCTATGGTTACAAAATGAAATATAATGCTAAGAGAAAGTCCTGTACATTGAATTTGAGAGTAGACAACTGTTTATATGTAAAGCTGTATTTGTCCCTTCAACCCCGTTACCATCTTCAACCCTGTTATGCGAGTCTCAACCCCGTCACACCTACATTTTCATATATCATTTCCTAAAAATATTGAAGGAATGATTTAATGTTTGTTGACTTTTGTCTAAAATATTGTGAGCTATCATATGATCATTTATTTTGATTACGATTCTTCGGTTACAATACATTTTCGATGAAAAATGACAAGAGTGCTTTCACATATTAGTTAAATTTCAGGATTAAAGAGTTAAAGTGTGTGTTTTTATGTAATTTTCTATTTAAAAATATTGAATTAGTATGGGGGACATCTGATTAATGGGAAAATATTGGTTTCTTTAGAAATACATTTTATGATGATATTCAGAGAGCCTCCATAGTGTCCATAATGGGTTTGAAGAATTACAGTCACCACATCTTGAAAAAATGATCAATAATAAAAGAAAACTAATGCCTGAGATGGGAAAATGTGTTTTTCAGACAGTTTAATATATACTAAATGATGTGGGATATAAAAAGAAATGATACGTTTTGGTAAAAAATGTGAAAATATCCAAGTCCAATTTTAACCATTCTCATGGAATGACTCTTGAGCTCTTTCTTAGCATTCTGTCATCTGCTGTTATCAGAGTCAGGCAGAGTGTTGCGCAGCATGAGTGGTCAAACAAAACAACTGAGAGAGAGGGAGCGGTGATTGTGAGCGGAGCATGGCAGGGATTTAACAACCTGACAGTTTTCTTATAGTTAATAATACATAAGGTGCTACATTTAACACTTTTAGGGTTAAAGGAAGCAGCTTCCAGATCTGTGCGTTCAACTTGGTCTTCAGACAGAGGTAATTAGGCAGAGTCTGTTTTCATCATTTCAGGGAGAATTCAGCTGAACAAAGTGAAGCAGTAAACTTTAAATTGGCTAATGTCAGACATGTGCATCACTTTTAAGTGTCTTCTGGAAACTCTTCCATTCATTGTGTTGCAGTCTATTTGCAGTATGTTTTTCTAAATGCTGCTCATGGGTTGTCACACTGATGAAGATGTTTTCTTGATTTGCTTGTGTTTTGTCTTCTTGCATGTGTTTTCTTAAGTTGCACTGGTATGAGCTCTCAGGACCACGATATATGTTTTGTCTTTGCAAATACTATTGACATATTTTTAGAGACACCCCCCCACACACACACACACACACACAAAAAAGTGTTTTTTACAATAAGATAAAGAAGCAGCTTTCTTGATGTTCTTGATATTAGTCACAGTTCTGTCAGTTCTGTGGATAAGAAATAAAAAGACATGTGTTTTTGTTTTTTATCTGAAGGAAAATGCCATAGCAGGAACATCTTCAACCAGTCCAGATATTATCAGATCAGCAGCAGCTTTTGCAATCAGTGTGCGGGAACAGTGTCACTTGTCACAGGTAAGTTTGTCTCAACAGGCTATAGGTGATACAAGTGATGTTGCATATAGCATTGTCTTTTAGTGTGTATGCTGTGGACCTCCAGATTAGTTTTTTGAAAAAAATAATTTGAATTTTAAAGATGTCTACAGAGAACGGTCAACAATATCATCTCCGGAGTACAACAATACCAAGCAGTTCTCCTGGATACCCTGAGGAAGAGAATGAGAAGAGTGTTTGGAGAGCATCCTGAGACAACCACCCAGTTTCAAGAAGAGGCTTTGGCTACATTCGATCAGTTCATAGATCCTTTCTCCACCACTGCATATGGACAAAATAGAACCATCAGGGAACTATTCAATCCAGTCAACCCAGAATAAGTAGTGGTGTCCCAGAAGATTTGTTGGGTAAAGCAAGGTCATTCAAGGGTCATGGCCATAAGAAACAAAAGTTTTTACTACATACCACTAATTGAAAGTCTAAAGCAGTTATTGACTAATTCCAGAATCTTCACAATGTTGAACAGTGCACCTCAAAGAAGCAGAAGGGGATTCTTGTATGACTTTACTGATGGGGCTCTCTTTGCATCTCATGTTTTATATTCTCAAAGGCCTAATGCATTGCAAATACTATTGTACACAGATGAAATTGAAATATGTAACCCCTTAGGGTCCCATGCTTCTGCAAATAAATTGGTAATGTTTTATTATACTTTAGGTAATATAGATCCAAAATTTAGGTCAGAGTTGGCTGCAATACTTCTCCTTGCTATTGCTAAGGCAAATGATATTTCTCAGTGTGGTGTTGATGTTGTACTTAAAATAATTATTCAAGATCTAACACTGCTTTACAATGGTGTAAGAATTGAAACACCTAACGGGGATATTGAGTTGTTCGGTGCTGTAATAGCCTTGTGTGGGGACACACTTGCCCAACATGAGCTTGCTGTGTTTAAAGAAGGTGTAGGTTTTGCTTATAGCAAATGTAGACATTGTGAATGCACATTTGAAGATATGCAAACCATTTTTGATGAGAAAATGTTTGTTGAAAGAACTTTAGAGAAGCATATAAGGCAGTGTCTTGAAATAGACAAATCAAGTACAGATACTTTGAAATCATCACTCAAAACAACTTGTGGTATTAACAGAAGAAGCAAACTAGTTGATGTCCCTGCATTTGACCTTATTAAACACACTCCACAGGACATAATGCATGTCATTTTGAAGGTGTTGTTCCAATGGAAGTTAAGCTTGTATTAAAACATCTTTTTTTGTCAGGGCAGTTAGAATTAGAGGAGTTTAATTCAGCCATTCAAAACTTTCCTTACTCACCTCTTGATATACGGGATAAGCCTTGTCCTATAAGTGTCAACACCTTGGCAGCAAACGACAACAGATTGAAACAGTCTTGTGGGCAAATGTTAATACTTTTGAAAGTACTTCCGTTTCTTTTACATGATGTTGATAGTGAGTATGTTACATTTATCACAAGATTAATTGAGATAGTCCAAATTGTCCTTGCTCCCATTATTTCTTTGCAAACAGTTATAAGGCTCAGAAATATGATTGAGCAACACCTGTTGGAGTTCAAAAGACTTTTCCCTGAAGCTAATGTAATACCCAAGCAACATTATATGTTGCACCTTCCCAGTCAGATCTTATCACTTGGTCCCTCAGTGAGAAGTATGTGCATGCGATTTGAGGAAAAACACAGTTATTTTAAGCAGTGGTCTTCTAAGTTAAATTTTTAAAATGTGTGCAAATCACTAGCAAACCACAATCAGTTTCTTGAATATTGTCAGAATGAAATAGGCACTGAGCATCCCGTTTTTGCAAATGAAAAAGAATCAGGACCTGTCTTCGCTGTCACAAATACAGAATATGTGAAGAGAAAAGTCAGAGATTTTTTGGGAATAGAGATCACACAATCTGTTGTCTCTGTAAAGTGGTATATCCTGAATGGCAATAAGTACATCAGTGGGAAGTCTATGATCATCACAGATGTGGATAATGAGTTGCCGGTGTTTGGACTGATAAAGACTATCGGATAGATTCCTCATTTGTTGCTTTTGAGTACCAGCGATATGATACTTTGGATTTAAACCAGGGCTTTTTGGCATATGAGGTGGCAGTGCCCAATGCTGCCCAGGCAACAGAATTTGTACATGAACTCATTGACTACACTTCATATTATTATTATATTAACTTTAAAGAAAGTGTGTTTGTTCAACTAAAATATAGCCTTTGTGATGTTATTGCCCACAGAAATGATCCTGGTATGTAATTGTATCATGAGTTGTGGTTTCGGTTGTAAGCCATCTAACACTTTTGGGGGGGGGGGGGGGGGGGGGGGGGGCTTGAGTTTGTATTCAGAGCCACTCTACTGAATAAATTGTGACTTGAAAAGCTGATTTATCTGTTTTGTCTTAAATCAAGTAACTCAAGGTTGTTACTGACTCTTGAAACAAGTTTTAATTTATGAGATTACAAGTGAGAGAACCAAAGTAGCTTGTTTTAACAATTATCCATTCAATTTTAGGATTCTCGACTAACTAAGACAAAATTGAAATGTTCATGCTTATTTTAAGATCTAACTTAATTTCAAAGACTAAAAATAAGTTTAAAAAACTTTGAATAAAGACAAATTATCTAGCATGTCTTAATGTAAGAATTTAAATCTTGGCAAGTACCAAATTATTTGCAGTGTGTGGGCTGCTGATGCATCTGATGGCTCAAAGTCTCCTTTGGTCTTCATTCAGGAGGGTGTGAAAGTGAAGAGCCAGGTCTACCTTTAAATACTTGAAGAAACAAAGACTTGTGTGGATTTTCTACTTAAAACATGGCGTACGCTCAAATCCAGAAAACGTCCTACTCACAAAAATACTCAGATGTATGAATCTGTGCTTATGCATGAATGCAGGCACTTTTCCTATGTACATCCCAATCAACATGGAATTGAACGCACATGTTGGAGTGCCCAACTCTTCCCTGCCCACGCCTCTATTTAAATACCCAAATCATATTTAAAAGAGCCTATATGTAAGGTAAAAAGGAAACAAAGAACATTGTTTACAGATAAAGCTGTAGGGAGTATTCACTCTGATCAGTGGGCTGGATATTCCTCGCGCTGGAGCGCGTCTGACGGACTTACCTGGAAAATTAAGGATTTTCCCTTTTGGAAATGTAACTCAGGGTGAGACCTTTAACTTTCCTGTTTTTAGCTGGCAAATTTCTTGTTCGACCTATCGGTGGCCAACAATTGGGTTATTTCTATTTTTTTTTCTTCTTTCTGGGACTGAGGATTATTGGACATTAGATCAACAGAGTGCGGTCGGTCAGCAGACTTTAAACCAAACGGGGACATTTAAAGGTTAAAAAAGACTGTTGAACATTGAGGGTGAGAGCATCTACCTTCTTATTTCGTTAAGAAATATTTTTTTGTTACTTTTGGGTTGATCAACGGGGTATTTTGTTGGCAATAAATTTTGTTTGTTGCAATGAGGTTAGTGATTTGTCAAGCCAGTTTCATGAGGAAACTGGCTTGACAAATCGAATGTTTCATCCATCAAACAAACCTTTAGGTTTGCCATTTCTGATGCTCTCGTCACAGGACAGATATATCAGATATCAGATCTGGAAGCTGGAGCTGTCTTTTAGACAGAAATCCAACTCAGGTGAAATTAAATCCATCCAATTTTCATTTGATCACAAACTAAATGTTACTTGGACAGGAGGAGACCAGTGCTTTGGATTTGGTCCAGGACACGGCAGCTCGTTTCCCTGGATGGATCCCTGGGCTGTCACTGGCTGCTGTGAATGCAGCTCAATAAGGTCAAACCAGAAAATCTGACATCAAAGTGAAAACTCTTCACATCTAAGAGGAACATCAGCCGGGACACTGCAAGACAACTTATGTAACCACTGTGATGATATCCACTTATTTCAGGGGCTTCAACTTCAACTCCAACACATGAGAGGATGAGGTAAAGCTCTTCATCATGGCTGCTGGTTTACAGCTGCCTGAAAAACCTTCAGTTTGATCTATCAATGTATGATACCTCTGATACAGACAAAGTGAACAGACACTAACCTTCATACTACAGAGACAACAGAAAGAGGAGACGGACATTAACCTGAATGCTACAGAGTCATAAGAAAGAGACAAACCCTAACCATTAAACCACATAGTCAAATGACAGGGTAGACAGATACAAACCTTTATACTGCAGAGTCAACAGACAATGGAGGCAGACAATAACCTTTAAACCACAGATTCAAAAGACAAGGAAGACAGACACTAATATTTATACCACAGGGTCAACGGAAAGATTAAAAATCACTAACCTTTATACCACAGAGTCATCAGATGGAGAACACAGATACTTACCTTCGTTTTACAGAGTCAACTAACACAGGAGACAGTTATAACCTTTATACCACAGTCAACAGACAGAGAAGATAGATACAAACCTTAAATCACATGGTCAATGGACAGACTTTACGGACAGAGACAATTACTCACTTTTATGTCACAGAGTCAATGCACAGAGGATACAGATACTAACCGTAAAACCACAGAGTCAGTAGAAAGAGGAGACAGACACTAACCTTTATACCAAAGAGTCAAAAGACAAGGGTTACAGACACAAAACTTTATACCACAGGGTCAATGGACAGAGTCAACAGACAGAGAAAAAATCTAACCATTATACCGCAGAGTCAACAGAAAGAGGAGACAGACACTTAGCTTTATACCAAAGTGTCAACAGACTTTGGAGGCAGACAATAACCTTTATACCACAGAGTCAAAAGAGAGTTGAGACAGACACTGACCTTAATACCACAGGGTCAAAATAGGGGGAAAACAGAGAACATACAGTGAGCAGACAGGGGGCACAGACACTAACCTTTATACTACAGAGCGAAGGGACAGAGGTAGACACTAGCCTTTATTACACGGAGTCAACAAAAGAAATAGACACTTACTTCTATACCCCAGAGTAAACGAACAGAGGAGGACGATACTAACCTTGATAACACAAAGTCAACTGACAATCTTTATACCAAAGAGTCAACAGGGTAGAGAGCACTAACCATTGTACCAGTCAACAGACAAGATGACAGAGGACCCAGACACTAATTTTCATATTAATTTTCAAAGGAAAGAAATGAACCTTTATACCACACTTTCAGCAGAAAGAGGAGACAGACACTAACCTTTATATCTTAGTGTCAGCAGACAGAAGAAAGGCACTTGCTTTTGTACCCAAGAGTCAAAAAACAGAGGGGACAGACACTAACCATTACACCAAAAAGTCAACAGACTGAGGACACAGACACTAAACTTTATACCACAGTGTCAACAGACAATTGAGACAGATACTAACCAGTACAGCACAGCCTCAACAGACTAAGTAAACAGACAAAAACAAACACTAACCTTCATACCTCAGAGGAGGACCGAAGAAAGAAAAAAATTACCTTTCTACCACAGACTCAACAGACAGGGGAGACTGACACTTTATACCACAGAGTAAACAGAAGAAGAAGACAGACACTAACCGTGATACCAAAGAGTCAACATAAAGATAAGGATACTAACCTTTAAACTCCAGTCAACAGACGGTGGACACAAAATAATTTTCATTCTAAAGAGTAAACAGACACTAACTTTTTTTTTACCACAAGTCAACTGACAGAGGAGACAGGGACTTACCTTTATACCACAGGGTCAACAAAAAGAGTCAACAGACAGAGACAAACACTAACCCTTATACCACAGAGTCAAAAAAGAGGAGACAGACACTTACCTTTACACCACTGAGTAAACAGGAAGACATCGAGAATAATCTTTATACCATGGAGTCAAAAGACAGGGGAGACAGAAACTAACCTTTATACTACAGAGTCAGCACACAGAGGACGACACTAAGCTTTATACTACAGAATCACCGGACAGAGGAGACAGACACTAACCATTTTACAAAGAAGTCAACAGACTGAGGACACAGATGCCAAACTTTATACCACAGAGTCAACAGACAGTGGAGATGGACACTGGCCTTTATACCACAGAGTAAACAGAAGAAGGAGACAGACACTAACCTTGATACCACAGAGTCAAAATAATGAGTAAGACACTAACCTTTATACTACAGAGTCAACAGATGGTGGACAAAGGCACTAATTTTCATTCTACAGAGGAGACTAACCTTTATACCACAAGTCAACTGACAGAGGAGACAGGGACTTATCTTTATACCACAGGGTCAACAAAAAGAGTCAACAGACAGAGACAAACACTAGCCTATATACCACAGATAACAGACAGGAACAAACACTAACCCTTATACCACAGAGTCAAAACAGAGGAGACAGACACTTACCATCACACCACAGTCAACAATAAGAAATAGACAAAAATCTTTATGCCACAGGGTCAAAAGACAGAGGGGCTAGAGCAGACAACTGCATGCAAATGAATCACGCTAATGTTTGTGTGGCGGCTAGAGCGAGGGGAGGAAAATTGATAATACCTGTTCAAGATGTTTTAAAGTTGCCAGACAACGCCACTCGGGGAATTCCACCCAGAGAATTTTTTCTTTTCCTTTTAAGGTATACACACAGGTTCGTTCTACTAAAGAGGCTGAGAGGTGGTTCACAAAACAATACAAACTTTAGTTACAAATCAGACTTAAAAGTAATTTTTAAAACCACACACACAGGAAGGAGAAGGGGAAAAAAACCTAATCAGGTGCTGAGGCTTACCGAAAAGAAAAGCACCCAGGCACACGTGACACACATACAGAGTGTGAAGTAACCAAATCCCAGCGAAGCACAGCACTCAAAAGGGGGGAAGGGAACCGCCACCTGAGACACCAGCACCACCACCGGCCCTCAGCAACCGAAAAGGGATAAAAACAATTAGTAAAGTCAAAAATAATTAAGTGATTGATCAAATGTAACCAAATATACTAAATAATTTGAAAAATAAACAATTAAACTATGCACATTAACTACACAAATTGCACAAAATACCCTATAGAGAAACAAAAGAAAAATTACCCAAAGAAAACCGAAAGAAGCAGAAAGTATACCCAAGTCAAAAATAATCCCAAACAAAAAAGTAAAACTATACAAGTTTAACTAACACAAACATTAGATTTTAACACTTAAAAGCCTATATCAAAAATTAAGAGTAAGAGCCATATAGGCTGTTCTGTCTCCTCAGAAAAAGGTTACACAGCTAGCAGGCCAGCCAGTTATAGGCTGAGAGCAGCAGGCAGGCAGAGCAGACAGAGACAATACAAAGGCTCAGGTAACCGCAAATTAACATCCAGCGACACCACAAAATGAAGCGGAGCAGGCTAAAAGCAAGCCGAGGCAACGCAGCAGGGAAGCAGGCAACAATCAATCGGGACAAAGCAGCAGCGTTCTCAGTGAGCTGGCGGTGACGTCACATGTGGTGGTAGTACAAGCCAACATTCGCAGATTACACTTATGAAAAATATGAGTGTTATCAAAAAAGTTGACAAAGGTGCGGTTACGACCTACGTTAATAGTTCTACCTACCTCTCAGCAGCAGCAGACACATGCACACGTGAAAGAAGGGAGGGAAAGAGAGACCCAGGCAGCTACCGGCATCTCTCCTGTGACCACACTAGCATTAGCCAGCTATGAGCATCAGCATTGCCAGATGGGAAATATAAAATTATCATACCAGAGCCTCAAAATTATCCTTTTTGGGGGGAAATTATCATACACCCAACAAAATAATCAAAATAACTGATAATGATCAAAACAACTGTCATATCGTTGCGCGAAAATCACAATTGATCACTCTGTTTAGTGTCCTACGGGCACTTTTGTGAGCATTCATCGCCTTGCCCCACATCAGCAGCGTTTGCTCAGCAGCTCCAGGCTCCGGTGCTTCATAGCTTGATTGTAGTCGCAGCGAGGGGTCTACAAGACGGCGCCGTGCTAGTGGCAGCCTGTTGCAGCAGCTCCTGTTTGTATCTTGGATATTTGTATTTTTTTAGTTTTTCTATTTTTTTCTTATTGTACAGTTCTTCGGTCATCAGCTTCTTTTACAGTGAGGCAATGGATGTTCTGCATCTCAGAACTTTTCTCAGTTTTTGTGCTAGTTTTGTTACTTTTGGCTACGGAGGGGCTTGACCGCAACGGTGAGAGCATTGTTTACACTCGCGAACAGCTGATCGCGCTGTGTCGACCAGTGCTGCCAACCGGAGCAAGGCCTGAGATTCCCGCGGAAATCCACAGGAGACGCCGGGGTTGCAGAGCTGGAGCAAAGCTGAGAGCGAAGAAGAGGAGATATAGTCCTGCTGTTCCGGCGATCGTGACGGGGAACGTGAGGTCTCTGGGGAATAAGACGGACGAGCTCGCCGTGCTGATTAAGACCCAGTGGGAGTACCGTGAGTGCAGCATTCTGTGTTTCACCGAGACGTGGCTTCACACGCACATCCCGGACCACAGCGTGGCGGTACCCGGCTTCAGCACTGTGCAGGCAGACAGGGACGTTACAAGCAGCGGCAAGAAGAAGGGAGGAGGGATTGCGCTGTTTGTGAGCGAGAAATGGTGTAACCCTGGACACGTGAGTGTGAAGGAACGTCTTTGTAGCCCGGACATTGAGCTGCTTTCTGTGGGGATGTGGCCTTATTATTTGCCTAGAGAGTTCACGTCTGCCATTATAATTGCTGTCTACATACCACCATCAGCTGATGCAGAGGCAGCATGTGATGTCATCGGCTCCACTGTTGCCAACATACAGACTCAACATCCAAATGCTTTCACTGTTATTACTGGGGATTTTAACCACGCTTCACTGGATAAAACACTCCCAACTTTCCACCAGTACATTGACTGTCCCACGAGAAACAATAAGACCTTGGATCTCCTGTATGCTAATGCTAACAATGCATACAGTGCCACAGCCCTTCCCCCCCTCAGCAGATCTGATCACAACCTCGTCCTGTTGACCCCCAAGTACGTCCCCCTGGTTCGACGGCAGCCTGCAAACACAAGGACTGTGAGGAGGTGGACCCAGGAGGCGGCTGATGCTCTGCAGGACTGCTTCGAGTCAACGGACTGGGATGTACTCTGTGAGCCACATGGGGAGGACATCAATAACATGACAGACTACATCACAGAATACATCAGTTTCTGTGAACACACCACCATGCCATCCCGGACTGTACGCTGCTTCCCAAACAACAAGCTGTGGATTACAAGTGACCTGAAAGCACTTCTAAACAAGAAGAAGAAAGCTTTTAGGTCGGGCGACAGAGAAGAACTGAGGAGAGTGCAGCATGAACTCAGGGAGATGCTGAGGGGGTGTAAAGACAACTACAGGAGGAAGCTGGAGGCCAGACTCCAGCAGAACAAAGTGAGGGATGTGTGGTCTGGAATGAGGCAGATCACTGGGTGCAAGGTGAGAGACAGACTACCATCGGGCAGCCAGGAGAGAGCGAATGAGCTGAACTGTTTCTTCAACAGGTTTAGCTCACAGCCTGCTGTCTCCTCCACACCTTCAGACCCCCACACACCCACACTGGGCCAAACGCACCCCCATCAGTCCCCTGTGGTGAACCCTCCTATGCAGCACTTCTCCTCCTCCACCGAAAACACCAACAACCTCCCCCCCTCCCCCACATGACTGTGACTACAGACCAGGTTAGGAGACAGATGGAGAGACTCCACCAGCGGAAGGCAGCAGGTCCTGATGGCATCAGCCCCAGGATCTTGAAGACCTGCGCCAGACAGCTGTCTCCTGTCCTGCAACATCTCTTTAACCTGAGTCTAAGTCAGGAGAGAATACCGGTGCTCTGGAAGACGTCCTGCCTGGTTCCTATACCAAAGAAGTCAACGCCATCAGAACTCAGAGACTACCGACCGGTTGCTCTCACTTCCCACGTGATGAAGGTGCTGGAGAGACTGGTCTTGGCGCACCTGAGGGTGCAGGTGAGGACAGCTCTGGACCCTCTGCAATTTGCTTACCAGTCCCACTTGGGGGTCGATGACGCGGTCATCTACCTGCTGCAACGAGCCCATTTGCACCTGGATGGTGGTGGCAGCACTGTGAGAATCACTTTCTTTGATTTCTCCAGTGCTTTTAACACCATCCAGCTACTGCTACTGGGGTGGGCGTCGACACCTCCATTGTCTCATGGATCACTGACTACCTGACGGGCAGGCCACAGTTCGTCCGTCTGGGCAGGGTCCTGTCTGATGTGGTGGTTAGTGGGACAGGAGCTCCACAGGGGACTGTGTTATCTCCTTTCCTTTTCACCTTATACACCACTGATTTCCAGTACAACTCCAGGTCATGCCACTTACAGAAGTTCTCTGATGACTCGGCTGTTGTGGGGTGTATAAGAGAGGGAAGGGAGGAGGAGTATAGATCACTGGTGGACAACTTTGTAGAGTGGGCTGGACGGAATCACCTGCAGCTGAATGTCAGCAAGACCAGAGAGATGATGATTGACTTCAGGAGGAAGAGGACGGCTTCACAACCACTGAGCATTCTGGGAGAGGATGTGGAGGTGGTGGAGGACTACAAGTACCTGGGAGTCACAATCAACAACAGACTGGACTGGAAATCCAACACCGACGCTGCATACAAGAAGGGGATGAGAAGGCTCTACTTCCTGTGGAAGCTGAGATCCTGCAACGTGTGCAGCAAGATGTTGGAGATATTTTACCAGTCTGTGGTTGCCAGCGTACTTTTCTTTGCTGCAGTTTGTTGGGGCAGCAGCATCGGAGCCAGAGACGCCAACAGACTTAATAAACTTATTAAGAAAGATGGCTCTGTTATTGGCTGCAAACAAGAGACTGTTGAGGCCGTGGTGGAGAGGAGGACACTGAACAAACTGTTATCCAAAATGGACAATCCTGACCACCCTCTCCACCACACACTGGACAGACAGCGGAGCACCTTCTCAAACAGACTGTTGCAGCTTCGCTGTCGTACGGAAAGGTACAGGAAGCCTTTCCTTCCACAATCAATAACTCTGTATAACAGCCACCTCTGACTTGAAATCCATAACTTCATACTGTTTTTTACTTTTACTCTTTAACCTGGTCATAGTAATTGCCACCTATCACCTCTGAAGTTTGTTGCTACTTTTACTTATTTATTTATCTGTTTCAAAACAAACCACATCTTTTTGCACATTCTGTTCCAAAACAAAACCACAACTTTTTGCAGATTCTGTTCCAAAACAAAACCACATCTTTTGCACATTCTGTTGTAGTTATTGTATATATTTTTTGTATTTTTCTTCATATTGTCATTTTATATTTTACAGGGATTTTATATTTTTTATATTTTATATTCTGTTTGCTGCTGCTTCAAAAGAATTTCCCAGCTTGGGACAAATAAAGTACCTATCTTATCTTATCTTATCTTTTCTCTCAACTGACTGACTTCCTCCTGACGGAGCTCCTACGACCATGATTGGCTGTCAATCGTTCTGAGACGAATGACACTTAAACTATGATTGGCTGGAAACGTCACATGATATAAGATGCATTCAGGGTTTACAGATAAATCCGTCAGACTGGGGTAGATCTGTAACAACCACACGAAATTGTCAAATTATCGTACATTTAGCCTTTTTTGGAATTATTCATTGTACATCGTACAGAGGGCTAAATTATCGTACAAATACGATAATTATCATACATCTGGCAACGCTGATGAGCATGCACGACAATGAAGAGAGAGAGAGAGAACACCCACCACAATACCACGACGGGAGACGCGCACGGCATGCACCATGTTGGAAATGCTTGTCTTTTCACCATTCTAAAAAATATCAATTTGTCTAAAATAAAGAATCTGACTCCAAATTACTTTTACCATTTCCAGCATGAACACATGATGTGGCTTGAAGAAGTAGAAGGAGACAGTCGAGTTCTCAGTCTATGCCAAATTTAATGATTACAATAGATCAAGAATGTGCGATAGAATTCTTGGTTCTTCTTTAGCTCTCCCTCACAGCCCTGATGCAATTCCGGGGCCTTACAAAAAAGAAGAACCCCGCTCGCTCATCCTGAACCCCATAATATACTTGTAGCTCCGCCTATAATAAACATTAGTTTCCTGATCTGAGACGGTGTCCTCTTCAGTGCAGGCTGGCTCCACATGTTCCCACCACTCAGCGTCTGTCAGGGTGAACCTAAAAGGAGGTTTTAGTGCAAACTCTGACATCTCACATGTTTATCCTTCCTTCCCAGAGAATGCTATCTGGTACCAGGCTCTTCCTGCCCCCACCCCCTGATTTAAGGACAGACAGTTTTACAACCTTCTGCAGTCCTGCATTCTTTGTCTCCAATCAACTCTCACAAAACACTAACACAGACTTTCTTTCCTTATTACAGCAAACTAAAAAAGCTGTATTATATACATGGATAAACAAGGTTAATCATTTTGTAACGTGTTAAAAAGAACCCTTCATATTAATGGTGTCGATTCTACCTTCATGCTGGATGATCTGTAGCCTTCCAGGAGCTTTCAGCCTTCAGTAAATACACACATTAACACAAGCCTGCAATGATCACAATTATCATTGATTAATGCACAAACTATAGTTAATAATGCTTAAAATTTCTTACAACCAGCGGCAGACCAGTCACTCTGCAGCACAAACACAACCTATAAGAATCTTCCCGAGACCCAACAATCAACCAAGTGAAGCGATACAGACATACCTGTAGCAGCCAGACACTCGACCCGGAAGTACACAGACGGGAGTGCAAAGGAAGAAACAGCGGAGGATTGCTGCTTAAATCCTCTCACTCTGCCAGCAGTGGTGCTCCATTAAGTGAACTGACACATAAGGAAATACATCTATATTCCTACATCTATATTAGGGGCGACTCCACAGTCAGTGGTAGAGTTGTCGTCTCTTAATTGGAAGGTCGAGGGTTCGATTCCCAGCTCCTGCAGTCACATGTCGAAGTGTCCTTGAGCAAGACACTGAACCCCAAATTGCTCCCGCTGTTGTTCAGTGGTGTGTGAATGGGTATGAATGATTAGCTAAAATTTATGGTTTCTAGCCTCCTCCTCCCATCAGTGTGTGGATGGGTGAATGACACCAGCAGTGTAAAGCGCTTTGAGTTGTCAGACAGACTAGAAAAGCGCAATATAAGTACTGGTCCATTTACTGTCCATTTACCATTTATGCTGCTACATTTGTTTCTTTTAGGTCACCTTTCCCGGTCAAAAGCCTGAATAAAGGAGGAGGGGTTTTATTTTATAATAAAAAACAAAAGAATCAACAGAAGAAAGTTCATTTATAGTTATTAAAACATGTAGAGTGTACTCAGTATTACCGTAATTTCACAACCATAAGGCGCACCGTATGAAAAGGCGCAGTCTCAGTTATGTGTGCCATTACTGTATTTGACACACACATAAGGCGCACCGTATGAAAAGGCGCAGTCTACACACACACTGCCTTACAACAACACACACATAAGCATGCAAATGTGCGTATTAAAAAATATATCAGGAGAAAAACTGAATTTGTTTGTGCTTTATTTAAGTATAAATTACAACAACATTAAACAAGCACATTACCAGTAATATTCTTTATTCAAATCCGTCAAAGTCCTCATCCTCTGTTTCGGAATCGAACAGCTGCGCTAAATCTGACATAGCAAGTCCACTTCGCTCCTCGCTGTCGGAGTCACTGTCTGTACCGTGCGGCTCATCAGAAATACCGGCTTTTGCGAAAGCTCAGATAACAGTACCAGCAGACACGTTAGTCCAAGCATCTACAATCCATTGGCACACTGTAGCGTAACTCGCCCGGCGCTGCCTTCCACCCTTCGTGAAACTGTGGTCTCCTTCGGTCATCCATCGCTCCCACGCCGCTCGCATCCTTACTTTGAACGGCCGGTTCACGCCGATGTCCAGCGGTTGAAGTTCTTTAGTCAGCCCTCCCGGAATCACAGCAAGCGTAGCGTTCATCTTCTTCACTTGTTGTTTCACGTCAGCGGTGAGATGAGCACGCATGGAGTCATAAATTAGAAGCGATGGTGATGCGTGGAAAAAACCACCCGGTCTCTGAACATACACCTGCCTCAGCCACTCCTTCACCATCTGCTCGTCCATCCAGCCCTTTTCGTTTGCCTTAACAATGACGCCCGCTGGAAACGTCTCCTTAGGCAAAGTCTTTCTTTTAAAAATCACCATCGGGGGCAGTTTCTGTCCATAGGCGTGGCAGCCAAGCACAACAGTAAACGAAGCCCTTTCGCACCCCGTTGTGCGTATCGACACCGTGCTGGTTCCAGTCTTCTCCACCGTGTGACTGTCCGGGATGTCGAACGTGAGCGGCACCTCGTCCATGTTAGTGATGTGGCTCGGTTGGATCCGTTTGTCGCTGATATGCTTCCTGCAATACGAGCGAAAGTTTGTCAGTTTTTCAGCGTAATCCGCCGGCCGTTGCTGCGCTATTGTAGTCCTGGTCCGGATCGATAAATGGCACCGTCTCATAAAGCGGAAGCACCAAGACGGACCTCCTTGGAAATGTTCGATTTTCATCTCCTCCGCTAGCGTTTCTGCCTTTAGGCGAATAGTGACCGTCGAAACGCTCCTGCCACTCGTTCTTTGCTCAATGATCCACTGCTCGAGTTGTGCCTCCAACTCTGGCCACCTCGCCTTATTTCCGCGGAAACTCAGCTGCGTCTTCTTCACCTGTCGCAGTTCGTTTTCCATCTTCCTCCACTTACGAACCATCGACTCGTTAATGTTGAAATGTCTTGCGGCGGCTCGATTTCCATTTTCCTCCGCGTAGCTGATCGCCTTCAGTTTAAACTGAGCTTCATAAGCGTGTCTCTTTGCCATTTTCAGGGTTGTTAAGACAGCAATGTTCTGCATAAAGCACATACCTGTTGTTTTATACACAATTCACGCCCACACTTCCCTCTTTAACGTTGTCATGCTTTTTCTCTAACGTCCGCACATAAGGCGCACCGCACGATAGGGCGCATCGCTCATTTTGAAGAAAATCTAAGACGTTTATATGCGCCTTATAGTCGTGAAATTACGGTAATTGACCTGTCAGTTGTTTGCACCTGTTATTTTGCACTGGCAAATTTATTTATTTATTTATTTTTTTTTTTTATGTAAGAAAACTGCTCAGAGTAGAAAATCAGATTTAGATAAAAAAAATAAACTCAAGATTTGTACCATAACATGGAATAAAAGTTTCTTTTTGTTAGAACTGATATAAAAATTGGTATCAACAAAACAGGAATCAGTATCGAAGTGAAGGTATCGGTATCGCTACAGGAATCAAAAATTTTTGATTGATACCCAGCCTTACATAGAACATGACATTCTATTCCACCCTTCTGCACTCTGTGCCCCTGTCAGTGTACTTTTATTTCAGGAATTGTTCTGTTTATTTCCTGACTTTTTTCTGTGAAGATCCCAGAGAGATTATTTGGTTATTATTTATTTAATCAATTGTGTTATTATTTATTTCCTGACTTTTTTTTTTCTGTGAAGATCCTGGAAAGGGTTATTAATATTTGGTTAAGTGTTGCTTTCTGGAAAACAATAAATGTTTACATTTAGGCACCCCTGTGATCGTCAAACTTTTTCTGTTACAAACTGACCCCGGCCCCCCATCAGAGAAGGGAAAAGTTATGTGGCCCTCACAGGAGGAAGTTTGGGGACCCCTGCTTTATACCAAATAAGTGACAGTCAGAGACAGACAGTGACCTTTATATCAAAGAGTCAACAGACAGAGAAGACACTAACCTTTATACCACTGTGACAGCAGACAGTGGAGACAGACACTTACTTTTTATCACAGAGTCAACAGATATGGGAGACAGACACTAACCATTCTACAGAGTCAACAGACATAGGAGACAGACACTTACCTTCATACCACTGCATCAGCAGACAATGGAGACACTAGCCTTTATATCATAGAGTCAACAGACATGGGAGACAGACACTAACTTTCATTCTACAGAGTCAACAGACACAGGAGAAAAACACTAATCTTTGTACCACAGAATCAACAGACAGAGGGTCAAGACCATTGATGTGGACAGTTTGATGTCTATTACTTAAGGCATGGAGATGCTGACAGCTCATCTTCACAGTCAGACATGAAATTGAAGCGGACACATTTGCCCAATACTTCATGGACTTTGAGAAGGAGCAGATTCCAGACTACAGAAACCAAGGATTCGCAAGCTTTTCTAAATTTTCTTCTAAGTTAGTTTTATAGAAAAAGAGAACCGGCAGCTAGCACAGGACACACCAGTCCTCAGTTCAGGTCTCCTTATCAGAAACATGGGCTGACAGAGAGACCTAAAGCAGGACTTTAATACAAACCCACAGATGAAGCAGCAGTATGAGCTGAACATATGTAGCTCATGTCCCCTCCTTCTCTGTGGTGTGCTGCTGATCAGCTTGATGGACGAATGGACAGAGGATAAGTCATAACTTTGATAAAGCGTCTCATTGGCTGTTGCCTAATTCGACCTGTAGCCCAGTGGACTGGTCAATATTAGCTCTGTAGCCACTGACTGTAAAGGACATGTTTGCTCCCCCTTCGCCTCTCCACAGAAGACAAACAAACACACACACACACACACACACACACACACACACACACACACATATAGAAAGAGAGAGAGAGAGAGAGAGAGAGAGAGGGTGGTGATGGCTCTGATAACAACATGGAGCAGTCACTCACTAAGGATCAGACTCAGCACAGCAGATGTTTGATAAGAGAGAGATACCGTGTGTGTTTGTGATGTGTCACACGTGGTGGTCCACATGCTTTATTAGCACTAGAACACACACACACACACACACACACACACACACACACACACACACACACCACATGGGTGGTGCTGGGAAACCTCTGTTAGTTTCACCATAGGATTAATTTGATTTCCTTCTGTGAACAATCACTTCTCTGAAAAGATTTTTACACATTCACCAGGCTAGGAGAAAAGATCAAATTTGGATCATTTTATGTTGCCAAATATGAGCTGGAATTATTTGGCTCAATAGCGTCCCATGTGGGCTGTAGGAGCCAGGCAGTTTCACCTATAAAGATGTTTGTTCACATTTTCAGCTCTCCAGGGCTTAAATTGGTCTCTTGACATCATGGTGACACATCGACAGGAAGTGATATCTTTTAAATGACAAAAGTCAGCCTGATTTTGGGTCCAGGGGGCCCTGGGAGTGAGGATTAGTTTAAGGGTGCTAACCAGGTCAGCTTAGTCTAACAGCTAAACAGCAAAAATACTCCAAGGATTCGTCATTAAGCAGGACTATGGCAGGCTTTGAAGTATTTCCCCATGAAACAGGAAGTAGTTTATTATTATTATTATTATTATTATTATTATTATTATTATTATTATTATTATTATTATTATTATTATTAATAATAATTTGTCTCAGTCATGCATACTCCAGTCTGACCAAACACACCGTGATAATGATGGTCAAGACATGAGCATGTCCATATAGTTTTTTTTTATCTCCATCTTTGCTCTCTTTTTGAACTTTGGAACCAAAAGCTACAGAGGGGAAAATAAGTATTGAACGCATCAACTTTTTTCTCATCACATTTATTTCCAAAGATGGAATTCAAACAATATTTCTACCAGACATTGGTATTAACTCAAATAATCCACACATGGAAAGAAATCACAACGTTCAGGTCCATAATTAATGATTATGTGGAATTAAGTGCGATAACACAGGAAAAAAGTATTAAACACGCTAACTGAGACTCATCTAATACTTAGTGGAGAAAGCTTTGTTTGCAATGACAACTTACAGACACTTCTTTTATGTTTTAACTAATCGCCCACACTGCTCAGGCGTTATTTTGGCCCATTCCTCTGCACAGATTGTCTTTAAATCTTGAAAATTCTTTGGTGGACTCTTGTGAATCCTTTTCTTTAGTTCTTTCCACAAATGTTCAATTGGATTTAAGTCAGGTGATTGACTGGGCCATTCTAACAGATTGATTTTCTTTTTTTGAAACCATTTGAGAGTCAACTTTGCCGTGTGCTTTGGATCGTTGTCCTGCTGGAAGGTCCAGCCACGTCTCATCTTCATCATCCTGGTGGATGGCAGCAGATTCATATCAAGAATTTCCCGATACATGGCTCCATTTATTGTCCCGTCAATTATATGAAGTTTGCCAATACCATGAGATGAGAAACAACCCCATGCCATGATGCTTCCCCCTCCAAACTTCACTGTTGGTATAGTGTTTTTGGGTGATGTCAGTGCCATTTCTCCTCCAAACATAGTATGTAGTATGGCAGCCGAAAAGTTCAATTTTGGTCTCATCTGACCAGACAACATTCTCCCAGTATTCTACAGGATTGTCAAGATGCTGTTTAGCAAACTTTAAACGAGCTTCAACGTGCCTTTTCTTGAGGAATGGAGTCTTGCTGGCTGAGCGTCCAAAGAGGCCATGGCGGTGGAGTGCATTGCCTATTGTTTTCTCTGTAACAATTGTACCTGCTGCCTCCAAGTCTTTCTGGAGCACTTTCAGGGTGGTCCTTGGCTCGTTGAGTACTCTTCTGACTATCTTTCTGACTCCCTGGTCAGAAATCTTGCAAAGAGCTCCTGTGTGTGGCATGTTGATGGTAAGGTGGTGCTTCTTCCACTTGCGAATAATGGCCCCAACGGTGCTGACTGGAATATTCAGGTGCTTTGATATAAGTCTGTAACCAGTTCCATTCTGATGCTGAGCAACAATCAGGTTGCGAATGTCTTCAGAGAGCTCTTTGCCGTTACCCATCATGAGGTGTCGTATTTAACTACTTGGTGAAAACACAACCTTTTTTATAGGACCATCAATTTGCTATGGCCCAGCTGATGTTGTTTTGCACTAATTGGAAGTTCTGGTAATAATTACTCACAGATTTAAGGTGGTATGGTGCATTTCCCTGCCAAAGTATACAGCCTTTCCATGGTGTGTTCCATACTTTTTTCCTGTGTTATTGTACTTAATTCCACATAATCATTATTTATGGACTTGAATGTCATGATTTCTTTTCATGTGTAGATTATTTGAGTTAATACCAATGTCTGGTAGAAATTTCATTTGAATTGCAGCTTCGGAAATAAATGTAATGAGAAAAAAGTTGGCACATTCAATACTTATTTTCCCCACTGTATTTCTGCTCTGGTTGTGGACCCAGGTAACAGGATTCAGGAGCTCAGGGTTGCAGGAAAAGTGTGCTCCATCTTAATGTTGGACACTGTTCTTCCTCCCTAAGACAGCGCAGCAACAACCAATCTGAGTTTCGTCACACTGACATGGGTCACATTTTGACATGGGTGAAGGAACGAGGGCCCATTCAGTGCTCTTTGCAGCTTTAATTACAGATGTTTCTCCAGATATTTGAAATACTCTCTTCAGTCAAACTCTTCATCCCAGTCTTTACTGCTGGCTGGACACATGTTACTGCCTCCATCTGAGATGAAACACTATTAAATACAGAGAATAAAACAGATCAAACCCAGCCAAACCTTGTAGTGGTTTGTGAAAACAACTTGTAGAAACAGCTATGTGATGCATGCCTGGAGGCGTGCCGTTACCTAAAGATTTGAAAAGTGACAGTCAGAATGAGCTCTGTAGGAGAAAAATCTTCAACAAATTCATGAACACACACACAAGTCAAGACAGTAGAGTTCACACCAGCAATCATCAGAGATTACTATTGCAATGACGCATTATCAGTAGGGTAAAACTAACCTGTCTCACGACGGTCTAAGGTTTTGACCTTTAGAGCTCCCCCTGGTGGAAAGCTGCAGTATGAGACACAGGGGATTTCACAAAAAGAAAAGCTTGAGAAACTCAAAATTGTAAAGCAACAAACTTTGTTTTATTATAACTGTTCATGTAAACATGTTTCATGCTAACACTGGTCATGCTAACAGGTAAACAAGAAAACTGGTCATGCTAACAGGTTAACAAGAGAACTGTTTATGCTAACAGGTTAACAAGATAACTTCTCATGCTAACAGGTAAACAAGTCCTGTTGGCAGGTCAGGAAGATCTGGAAGGAGGATGGCTCCCTCTTCTTCTACAGATAAACTCAGACACTCTCGGGTCCCATTTATACAACAAGAGTATTAGGATGAAAGGCAAAAGTTTTGTTGCCTTTTTGCCTCTAGTTTATACGCCCGACCAAAAACGCAACTTTTTTAAAAACGCCCTCCAGAGTGGAATATTTCTGATATGCTGCAGCCCCTGTTGCCGTATAAATAGCAATCTGTGATGTCAGTGTCTTCACTGAAAACTCTCTCTGTTTTGTGCATGCGTATTCCACTTTCATTGTGAACCAGACATCAACAATGTTAACCATTGCTGTTGGTGGCGGACTTACCAGGTTGTGCTTGTGCTGCTGAATCTGCTGACTGCCTTTAACAAAATGTGCATCTGTTGCTCCACTCTTGCACTCAGATAAGTCTCATTTAATACATACACCAGATGATCAGCCCACCTCTTCTTCAGCAGTAGACTTCCCAAAGACTCTACAATTATATCACTACCTACAGGCCTTGTATGCATATGTAATAGGTCGAAAAATGCTACATGTTTAGTTTTTATATTAAAACAGACTCCCCCTATTTTTTGCTAAGGTCTGAACAGATTTAATATAATTCAGATAGTTTGGTATTGTCAGTACCTAGCATATGTCAGCAGATGGCGCTGTCGTGCCACTGTGGGTGCAGAGAGACCATAACTTGTTCGGCTCATGCGCAGCTTAGAATTTAAATGAGCTATGGTAGAGCAAGAAGCTAACCCGTGTCCTCGTCTCTCCTTGCTCCACAGGTATGTTTAAACTTTTGATTCCAATACAAACTGTGTTGTTAATCGTTGTAAAATCAGTAAAAGTGGTTTTGTGATGTGTAGTGAAGCAATAATTGTTGTGATTGTTTCTGTGTGAGTAAATTGGCGTTGCCCAGGCAAAGCTAGTCCTTTATCAGTCATTTTTTCCTGAAGCGTGTTTGCGCCATACCGCCACACACATAGTAGCCGGTGTGTGTGTGTGTGTGTGTGTGTGTGTGTGTGTGTGTGTGTGTGTGTGTGTGCGTGTGTTAAAATAGGAGTGAATGTGGATAGTGAAGTGAGGATGTGTGATTGAGATTAACATTTGATGAAGTTATGATTTTAGTTTAGTTATTGAATGTTATGTGAAATATGGTTTACACTGTTGTACATTTATATGCATCTATTTTTTGTTAATACATGTTTTTTATGGATGTTTTCTAACCTTTTGAAGCTAATATGGAATGTAGAGATTCTATGAAGTGAAGCTCAGAATTAAAATGAGCTACGGTAGAGCAAGAAGCTAACCCGTGTCCTCATCTCTCCTTGTTCCACAGTTCCACAGATATAAATTTTGGTTTCAGAGCGCACCCTTGCCTGTGTTAACCATTTTGCTATCAGCCCAGATTCCCCTTGGTCTAGTGCCGGTAACACATATTGCACTGTTTTCAGTCCCTCAGCATTTTTGTGTGAATGCTGTTTTTTTTCCTCTGTGTTTTTTACATTTTCGAGTGAAACGCTGTGAAGTGCTGTCGTATAAACAGGGCTTCATGAGCTGCAGTTTGCTCATCCTCGAATGAGGACGCCCACATTGAGGCTCTTCTTCTGATTCTCTCCTGGGTCAGTGGCCTTTGCTCTGATAGATAGAGAAAGACAAACATAATGAAAATTTTAAATTTACAGAATATCCTCTGTATGGGGCTGCACGGTGGAGGTTAGTGCTGCACCCTCACAGCAAAGAAGATCAACAGTTAAAATCCTGGTTCGCCTGATGGCCTTTCTGTGTGTAGTTTGCATGTTTTCCCTGTGCATACATGGGGTCTCCCTGTATACACAGTCCAAAAACATGCTCATCAAGTTAAATGGTGATTCTACATTACTCGTAGGTGTGAATGTTAAAAGTTGTCTGTCTCTGTGTTAGCCCTGTGATTGGCTGGAGACCAGTTCAGGTTTTACCCTGCTTCTCACCTTAAAACAGCTGGGATAGGCTCCAGACACCCTTAACAGGATGAGAGGGATAGAAGATGAAGATCATCTGTACGTAGAGGTGAAGTGGCAGGTCTCACAGACTGGTCTGCTTTTATAAATGAAGGTAATTAAAAAAAAAAAACAACTTCAAGAAAATTTCCAGCTCTGTTTAAAGGTATCTTTACCAGACTGTCTCTGTTGCTGTGTGCATTTACGTGTAACACAATAACAAAAAACAAAAAACACAAAAAAAAGAGAAAAAAGGGAAATTTAGAATGTACTTGTTACACTCTCATAATTAAGGGTGATAAATGATCATGAGAGTGACTTGGGTTTTC
Source organism: Labroides dimidiatus (assembly GCA_030710495.1). Classification (NCBI taxonomy): domain Eukaryota; kingdom Metazoa; phylum Chordata; class Actinopteri; order Labriformes; family Labridae; genus Labroides; species Labroides dimidiatus. Next base: position 30,991,331 of record CM061150.1, on the reverse strand, counting down.
CTTAGTGTTAACTTTTGCTGGAATTCATTTTGCACAAGATGCAAAAATTTACTGCAACAAAGTGAACGAACTGCGTTACATTTGTTAGCACACACACACACACACACACACAACGCAGTTAACGAGCAGGAATTCTCTAGCAAACACATACACACTAACTGTTTCTTTCGTCTAAATGTTCACAAAATGCATCATGGGCCATCTGCAACTCATTTATATTACCTACATTTACATGAAACATGAATTTAGAACACATTCCACAACATGCCTTTATTAAGGGTTATAAATGATCATGAGAGTGACTTCTTTTCCTCAGTTGTCATCAGTGTAAACTTTTACTGCAATGAGAAAAAACTGTGAATCTCCCAAGCTGCAACCTCCAGTCTGAAAATCTGAGACAATGTGGAAGTCTGAAGTCTGCTGTTCCTTGAGTGTCTGCTTGAGGCAGGCTCCAGAATTGCCAAAAGTCATGTACACACCAAGCAAAAAAAAGCCGTTTGCACGGCCAAAATAAACTTTCTGCCCGGTACAAAAAATGTCTCTGGTCTGAATCGCTAATTTCACCAACAGCATGCACTGTACGGGGGTGAATTTTTTTCTAATTCAGAAGTTTCCGAAACATTAAGATCACCAGTTTTTCCAATCAGAGGCACAGTTCAGCTCATGTTACTGCCGGGCGCCCTATGGCTGTTACTGTGGAGACTCACCGCCCAGCTCATTTCCAATATGGCCACGCCAGCCGTTTTGCTTCAAAAATCAGTTTAAGAAACAGACGGTCGACGTTGTGGAGACTACGTCCATTAATAATACAGTCTATGGAATCTCTCCTCAGTATGCGTGGCGCCAAAAGCAATCGATCCCAGATAAAAAAGATCAAGCCAATTAACTCGACATGACAAAAGTTTATAAAATGCATTGTAAAGACAATTTTGAGGACCATGAATTACATGTTACTTCAAGTGCAAACCTTTAACTTGTCACATATTCAATAAAAGGCACATTTAAACTTACCTGTATGGGATCCAGCTTGAAGGAAACACTGAGGCAAGGCCCTGGGTTTGGACCTTCAGTGTGAAAAATGTTCACTGGGAAAGTTGTCTTTTACATATTTTTCAACAAAGAAACAAAGAGTTAATGTGAGTCAATAATTTTCAGGTCCTTAAAACTGGAAATACAGTTTACGACAATAATAGTTGGCATTTTACAGCATGGGTCATTGTTTCTAATCTAAATACAGTTGACAATAACGCCGACAAATGAAGGTTCAAAAGTGGGCTGTTGATAGTTTGAAAAGCAGCTTTTGGCAGTTAAGGACATTTCAAACATTGTTACTTCAAACTAAAGGGAATCTTTTTTTCTTTTGTTTTCTTAAAAATCTTGTATGTATGTATGTATATATACTTGTATGTATATTTACTGATAAAATTTTGTCAGTACTTTCATTTTTTATTTTATTTGTTATATTTTAATTAGTGGTGGGACTTTGTCACGTTAATTCGATAATTAACGCGGGGGGGAATTAACATTGTTTAAAAAAATAACGCATTTTATCGTATTTTATATTATAGTCTATATCAGAATGGTTCTCAGTGCACGAGTTTCTGGCAGACGGATTATAGCGACGCACTGAGTGATGGATAACACTCTTGACAGCGCCTTGCTTAGCTCGGTGGATGGAAAATTTACTTTCAAAAAACAGTCGCCGTGGTCCGTCAGCGCGAGCCAATTCACACTGCATCCGTCTCAGGAGCGGAGCGCAGCTCAGCGTACTCATAGCAGCTGGATACACAAGATCACAGGAGAACCACATGTTCCTGTAGGAATCACACCCATGACAACTACTTTCATGATATTTAGTGTGTTAAACTCACCTGCCCTCCCAGAGCTTCATTAATTCAGTCCTTCCCTTTTAGTCTCTGTTGGTGTCCTTATATAAAGGATGTGTCATATCGTATATAATTATAAGGTTTTCCGCCTCCAATATAAACTTTTCCTCGTCCATGGCGTCAGATTTCCTCTGGGTCTGACCCGCTGATGACTGCTGGCCCTGTGCCAGTGTCGTAGTTTTGATATACAAGGATAATTTTACGATCGACAGGCTGAACATGGTGCTTTATTTTGAAAAGACCGGAAACTCTGATCGTTTTTCGTGTCTGTTTTTCTGTTTGGTACGATCTGCTCTGCGAAGATTGACGCGTTTTCAAAAAAAACATCTTTTGAGCAAAATAAACAGGATTTTGTAGTTTAATATTCTGTCTGTGACTATTCAATGATTTAGTCTTTTACCAAAATCTGTTTGAAAAGTGTTGCTTCTGATGTTGAATATCGATGCGATTAAAATGCGATTAATTACGATTAATTAATTACAAATGGCATAATTAATTCGATTAATTTTTTTAATCAAGTCCCACCACTAATTTTAATACTAGTCAAATGTTTATGATAAATTGTTTCTTTCCATATCTTATTTTTACATATTGTTCTATTTATCAAGCATAAGACAGGACCTTGAGAGTTTTGTGCTCTCTGTGTAAAGGTGTTAGTTTGACAATAAAGCTTCTTGAATACTCAACATGAAAGTCGTACGGAGCTAACCCTCTGCAGTAAGAGCTGGTGCTTCTAACCTCTTAATAGCTGGAATTCAAAGATTAACAGGGACTCTGAGTTGTCACTACACAGCTCCAGTGTACGTCGTGTGTCTGAATCTTGTTGGAGGATTTATGGCGGCTGCCGGGGAAGCTGGTGGGGGGTGTTTCAGCTCATATCCTGTTTGTTTAGACTCTGGGGCTCCACAAGGGCAGCAAGGTAGCGGCTCACTGACTTTAAATTGTTTGTCATTTGGCATTTCAAGTGGAACTAACAAGCTTATAAAAAGGTAACAAATGGAGGACAGGGGAGGAGGTGGGGACAACCTGGAGAAGGGAGAGAGAGACTGAGGGGAGGTGGACAGAGGGAGAGAGAGAAAGCAGGAGAAGAAGGAGGCAGGAGATGAGTGGAGGAACATGAGATGGATGGTTAGAGACAACAGAGAGCAGAGAAAAGGGGAGGTGTAGGTGTGAGGGATGGGGGAGGGTAAGTGGGATAAATTTCATGTGAAATTGTTTGTGAGATTTGGTAACAATATCGGCTTATTTCATGCTTGCTTAGCTCTGCAGCTCCCACCTAACACTCCTGGCTGGTTATTCATACCTTTCTCAGCCCAGCAGCCAGGTCAGGAGGCGGATGCAGTTGCTGAGGGAGTTGGTGAGGTCTCACTGAGCCCAAACTGGAGATCAGCACAGACATTTATATGTGCGTACACACACACACACACACACACACACACACACACACACACACACACACACATATATATATATATATATATATATATATATATATATATATATATATATATATATATATATATATATATATATGCGCACATTCAGGCACACACCTATACATACCAACACACATGCTCATGCACATACACACACATCTTGGCGCAGGGGCTGGTTTACCCCCAGGCCCACTAGTACTAGATAAATAACTAAATAACTAAATAACTACTAGATAAATCTGTTTCCCAACTTAAAGTTGGGAGTGCGATGCAATCCTCTGTCTTGACCAGTAATCTATAAATTTTTGATAACTATTTTGGGGCATTAAGATTGATAAATTCTGCCACCCTAGTAGGAAGTTGTAAATCAAGCTGATTGAAATTATATTTCTTACTTATTATAGATTTCATTTGTTGGTACACTAGGAATTTGGCATTACTGAGTCCATGTTGTACAGTGAGTTTCTCAAATGGCAAGAAATTTCTATTTTGAATAATATGTTCAAAATGTTTAATCCCTTTTGTATTCCACTGAGCAAAGTTTTATCTTTTTCTTATTTTGCAGGATGCCAGGGTTGTTCCAGATGGGTGCAAGCTTACACAGAATAATTGAAGACTTGGTTAATTTTAGAAACTCCCACCAGGCTATAAGAGTGGAGTTGATGTTGATGTTTTTGAAACATATAAGATCTCTAACAGTTGAGCTGATAAATAGCAGATTAGAAATTACTAGTTTATCGCCTAGTACTTGCTCAACATCAAGCCATGGTTTGTCTAGTTGGTTAGGATTTAGCCATTTTGAGATATATTGCAATCTGTTTGCTAAGAAGTAGTGGTGAAAATCTGGCAAGTCTAAACCACCATTGTCTTTAGTCCTTTGTAGAGTTTTTAAACTAATACGTGATGGTTTCTGTCACGTGTGTGCGGCCAGAAACATAAAGGGAGGACCCAGGGGCAGAATCCAAACAAAACAGTGATTAAACTAAACTCCAAAGTCACAAAAATCTATGAGGGCAAACTCAAAGCACTCTGATCACTCAATTTGACTCAATTATGGCACAGACATTTGGAACAGAGCTTCTCCTCAGTGTCCAAACTTTGGTTCATATTTTCCATTGAGTTTTGAGGTTCAGCAACCCGTGTGAGCGCATTTTGTGTTGGAATATTAATAAATAATATTAATATTAATTCCTCAACTCCCATGTAGTTGCGCATTCAATAAATTCCTGTTTCTGCAGTTTTGCCATATGTGACCATTATTATTAACATCATTATTTAAATGCAAACAGTGGAGCGAAACAGACTTGGGGAACAAGTTTAAAAATCTCCTTCAAAGCGGTCAGTGAGGCTTTATTTCATCACTCTGTCTCTGATGTTTGGATGAAATCAACTGAATTTATTTATTTATGGATCCATCAGCTGACAAATGTAGTTCAGTCCATTTGATGAAAACCTGAATGACCTCGTGAGCATTAAAAAGATTGCATCTCTCCCAAAACTCTCTCTCTCTCCTGAGCACTCTGTGCACCAACATCGACAGGATCTTCTAAAAATGGGAAGGGTCTTTTACAACAATTAATTTTCTAGAAATAAAAAAAGTTTTGTGCTGTCATTTTACACCAACAAATGTCATGTCCATCATGTGTTGGAAATGACGAGCATTGCTGAATTTCAGTCACTTTTATTGTCCTTGACATCAAGTGATGTATTTTGGTATCTTATGTTAAACATGAAAAAAGAAACTTTAAAAATCATGACAACTGATGAGATTGCAAGTATATAAGGGTTAAAAAATAATCTCTATCATAACATTTTGTGGTGTATAGTGGAAATGACAGTAACCACAAGGGACAGGTGATTTTATAATAAAAAATAAATAAAATACTAATATATTTTACAAAAACACATTTCTTAAGAATAAGGAATTCCTGCATCATCTGTCATTAAACTTACTATTGAATCAAAATTCATTTCAGTCTTATGAGGGACCAAGGGTCCAAAATATGGTCAATGGACAAAAGACAGGAAAAAATACTCATAAAACCATATTTTACAAAATAAAAAATAGTGATTTAATCATGATTTTTTTCAGAGTTCTTAAAAAATGATAAACGTGTTTTGTGTTTGTTTTTTTTTTTTTTTTGCTCACTTCCACCTGGGACACAAATTCTTTGATAGTTGGAGAATCACCCATAAATTATATATACACAGAGTAACATGATGTTGCTTTATTTACTAAATAAATAAAAGCAAGTAAATCATCAGCTCCTTTCAAAACTGAACTCACACAGTGACTCTACAAGGTAGAAAACATGAATTCAAAGCATATTATAGAACATTAGAATAAAACACATTCAAAGGTCTGTATATAACACACCCCACGTCTGCACACTTCATACACACAGTATACAACACAAACATTATAAGAGGCCAAATCAGCTTCCTCTGCTGGTGCAGCCGTAATTAACTGAAATTCACAGCATGCATCTCTGACAGAACATGTATGTAGCTTATATTTAAAACATGCATATTTACTAAAATAATTTAACACCTAATCATCCCTGACCAGCCGACCACTGTCGTCATCAGAGCAGATGACAGGATTGTCCCAGTCCATGTGGGATGGCACTCTGGGGGCCCTCTCCTTCCTCTGCAGACCACATGGAGGACAGCACAGGCCACAGTGATGTCACATGACCTCAGAGTGCTGACCCTTATATTGTGACAGTGAAAGCGTGCCTTCAGAAGGCAAAGTGTATCATTCCCGGTCCTTGTCCTGGAATGGGCTTGATTGTAGGCCTGCTGTACTGCCTGGGGGTCTGTGAAGGGTGTCAGGAGAAAATGGCGGCAGGCAGACCCCCTGTTCCCCAGGAACACACCTGAGGATTCACCTCTCAATACAAGATCTGATCATCACAACTTATAACAGAAAAACACTCCTGATACAGTCATGATGTAAAAAATGTTTTTTATTACCATGTGACAGGTGCTGAGAGATTCCAGAGGTCCAAAAGACTCAGGAGTCATGGACCGAGCCAGACCACTTTGTCACATTGCTGATGAGACAGTCAGCACTGCAGACCATCTGCAATTATAAGATGAAGATTATTTAAACCACAGACTATCACAAGAAACACACAGTGTTCATTAACTGACAACTTTAAAAAGTCATGTTCACCTGAACGTTAATGCTGGACCCGTCATGTTTAATCTACACACACTCACACAAACTATAGTCTAATGACAAGAGGAGCTAGGATAGATAAGATTTTATAATCTGTGACATTTATACAGTTCTGTCTCATTCATAATCTGAGCACAGGTACGTTTACGGAGCTGTTAATTAACTCTTTGGATTATGATTGTGATGTTCCGGTGGAGGAGTGAGTGTGTGTTTCATCACTTACTCATTCAGGCGGTCTGCTGTGCTTTGCCAAGCTTCTGTTGTTGTTTTAAAACAGTTTCAGTGTTGTCGTTTTTTTATTGGTCCTTTACCTTCTCGTATAAGCCACCGTTATGATTTCTGCCTCCAAGGGGAATTGTATTCTGCGCTCGTTGTCATAGTGAATCGGTGAATCTGTGATCAATAGCAGGGTCTTTTTGAGTGCGTGCGTGCACTGATCCAGGATTGGTTTCACCTGGCTTGATGAATCCGTGTCCGCTCATCCTGGCATGGTCTTTGTGCAACCAATTAAGCCTGGACGCTCATGTTTTGGATTTGCTGAGTCGTGCTCACTCATTTCTCCTGGATGTCTTAATGTCTTAATCGCTCGGTCCTGTGCAGCAGTTGTGACATGTGGTCGACAAGATCTGGGACGGTCATTGGAGGATCCAGTGGTGTGGAAACGTTCAGCAAGGAGTACACCAGTAGAGTGATGGACTCCAAACACCCTGGCTACAGCCCGTGTGCTCCTTCCAGCTTGAAGCATGCCAATGACGCGATCTCTCTCTGGTTGAAGTAGTCGTGGCATTGTGAACAAATGTGCTTTTTTTTCCATTTTGGTGTCTTTTTATATGGAATGGTTGTGCACAATTGAGGACAGGTCCAATTCATCTGTGAGTTTTACTCATGACCCAGACATAGGTTATTAATACAAAAATCTAGTTGTTATTGCTCATCAAAATCAATCAACCGGAACCAGAGAAACAATCATTTCAATTTGACTCAGAATTGTACTAAACTCATTGTAGTCTGTAATTTTTCACTGGCTGTAATATTTTTTTAAAAATTGAGAAAATGAAAATGTTGCGTTTCTTTTTTCCTTGAGTATATATTTGTGTGTGAGTCAGAAATACATTTGTGAATCCTTGTGTGCGCATTTGTGAATCCTTCTGTGTACATTTGTGAACTTGTGCGTGCATTTGTGAATCCTTCTGTGTGCATTTGTGAATTTTGAAACTGATGTGACTCCATATAAATGTATGTGAAAGTGTCTGAAAGTGTATAAAAGTGACTGAATGTTTGTGAAAGGGTGTGAACATGAACGAGGGTAGGTTGGAGGAGTAATGCTGTGACGTCGATTCTGTGAGACGGCAGATTCAGTCTAGGTGCTTGCTAAAAATTCATTCATTCAATGATAAACATTCGCCAATTTAAACTTAATCTGCCGAAAGTATTATGTATCTTAACAGGGACACTCTGGAGGACAACGAGGAGGATTTGGCTGGCCTGACGGACTACATTGATTGGTGTTATGACAGGATCTTCATGGGGAAGCCGAACCTGACATCAACCCCCTTCACTTCAGAGACCCGCGCCACGTAAGCCATGTGGCGCGGGTCTGCACCAGCTTCCTGGAGGAGAACGAGGTTGAGGTGTTACCATGGCCAGCCATGATTCCAGACTTAAATCCAATAGAAAATGTCTGGGTTTTGATTAGCAGGCGTATTCGACAACGTGAAAATCCCCCAGAAACTCAACAGCAGCTGAGGGCAGCACTGGTGGAAAAATGGGCAGCCATTCCACAAGATCAGCTCCGACAGTACTGCCGATCAATGACGAGAAGAATAACTAGACAATTTCCACGGAAATCGTGAGAGGGGCTCGGGCGGCATGCCGGCTCGCATACTAAATATACCTCCTGATATACTTTGTAATGTGTCCTCTCCCTAATTGTTCTCTCTGTGAGTTGATTTCAAAGGTTAAACATTGATTAACAAAAATACACACAAACACACAGACACACACAAACAGTCATGCAGGTTACACGTGCTGAAATGTGGTGGGTGTTTTGTATGAACTGAGGTCCCTTAATCACAATCATAAACACACACATGAAGACATAGGCGCTCTTCACTTTCCTTTAACTGAGTCACGTCCTGTGGTGGTGTACTACCAGCCCTAAGTGCAATAATTGACTGATTATTGATTTTAGCCTTTTGACACAAATCAGATTTCAAGCAAGAATATAGCTCATTTTAAGAATTTGAAGGGCTTTTATTTTGAAATGCTTCATAAGAATAAGCTGATATTGACTGGGTGACATCCTGAGGTGGTGTACTATCAGCCTGAAGTGGAATCATGGATTGATTATTGGTTTTACCCATTTTACTCAAATCAGATTTCAGGCAGCAATGTACCTCAGTTATGATAATTTAAAGGGCTTTTATTTTGAAATCTTAATTGGTTGATATTGACTGGGTGACATCCCGAGGCAGTCCTCTATAAGCCTGAAGTGGAGCCATTGATTGATAATTGATTTTAGCCTTTTTACACAAATCAGATTTCAAGCAAGGATACAGCTCATTTTTAAGAATTTGAAGGGCTTTTATTTTGAAAGGGTGTGAACATGAACGAGTTGAAATGCTGACTCAGCATGGGTGAATGAACCTAGCAGTGTAAAGCGCTTTGAGTGGTCAGAATGACTAGAAAAGCACTATATACAGTGGTATGAAAAAGTATCTGAACCTTTTGGAATTTCTCACATTTCTGCATAAAATCACCATCAAATGTGATCTGATCTTTGTCAAAATCACACAGATGAAAAAAACAGTGTCTGCTTTAACTAAAACCACCCAAACATTTATAGGTTTCCATATTTTAATGAGGATAGCATGCAAACAATGACAGAAGGGGGAGGAATAAGTAACTGAACCATCACATTTAATATTTTGTGGCCCCCCCTTTGGCAGCAATAACTTCAACCAGACGCTTCCTGTAGCTGCAGATCAGTCTGGCACATCGATCAGGACTAATCTTGGCCCATTCTTCTTTACAAAACTGCTGTAGTTCAGTCAGATTCCTGGGATGTCTGGCATGAATCGCTGTCTTGAGGTCATGCCACAGCATCTCAATTGGGTTCAAGTCTGGACTTTGACTTGGCCACTCCAGAACGTGTATTTTGTTCTTCTGAAACCATTCTGAAGTTGATTTACTTCTGTGTTTTGGATCATTGTCTTGTTGCAGCATCCATCCTCTTTTTAGCTTCAACTGTCTGACAGACGGCCTCAGGTTTTCCTGCAAAACATCCTGATAAACTATATATATATATACACTTTTAACATGTCTCTGACAAAAAGACAAAATTTGATCACAAAAAAAAGAGACAAAAACTAAAAGAAACAGTTGTGTGATGGCGCCTCCCTTAATTGTTTCTGAGAAGCTGATTGGCCATTTGGGGCATTTTATAGGATCAGATTCAACCTCGAACTTATCTTGCTCAGGAGCAGGTTAACTGTTTAGACCAGCAACACCATGGTGATTTACCAAGATAAGAACTGAACCGGCTTTGTGCTATTAATAAACCAGGGTTAATCCTGAAGTTGCCTTGCTAAAATATTAATCCTGCTTTGTGCTATATGCCCTAGGTCTTTAACTACAGAATAAAACTTAAACACTAAAGACACGGGGGAAACTCCAGGAACTAAAAGAAACAAGGAACACTAATGAAACAAAACCAAATCATTACAAAGGTGAGGCAGTACCAGAAAATGTGACTGCAATTTGTATGGTTTTCTCCACGTTCTCTCCAGCAAGATGAGGTCACTGACTGTTAAAATTTTTACTTGCTAAATAGGTGTCATGAAGTATCTCAAATGGAATTTCCATGCATACTCCTGCGTATCTCAAATGGAATTTCCATGCATACTCCTGCCAGAACTGAGATGCTGTTGTTTTGTGTGCAGAAAGACAAACATTTTCCCATTCAGTCTGAGGTATTGTAAAGTTGAGTTCATCTTGACATCCTATTTTTTATCTCAACTCCTCTTTGTTATTTTCACCTTCTAGGATACTATATAGGACTGATATATGATCATTGGGGATCCAACAATTAAGATTTCTGATCAAAAGCTTTGTTAAAGCATGTAAATCTGTGCGCTTTTTATTCATGACATTGTTTTTCTCTATGTAGTTTCTTATTTGTTGGTACCTGAAAAAGTGAAAGTGTGGCAGGTCATAATCCTACTGTAACATTATTAACTGCACAATTCCTTTTTATCTAAAAATTGTCCAAAGATTGACAAGCCTTTCTGCTTCCAAGACTTAAAAGTAACAACCTCTTTGTTTGGAAAAAATTTTGGAAATCTTATTATTTCTCTCAATAACATTGTTTCGTTATGAATATTTAGGTCCTTTCTTACTTTGTTCCAGACTCTAAGAGTGTTTTGGAACCATTTATTATCTAGGCATCTCATCATACTTACATCTAAATACACACACACACACACACACACACACACACACACACACACACACACACACACACACACACAGCATTTCATCATACCTACACCTGAATCCACACACACACACACACACTCACAACATCTAGTCATACTTACACTTGAACACACACACGCACACACACATTCACAGCATTTTATACTTACACTTGAACATATCCTCACAGAGCTTGCCCTTTCTTACCTTCCTTTTATTCAGTAAGTTTGTTAGCTAGTTACTAATGTTCAACTTTTTGCCAGTAGTAAGAAGTAGGGATGAGCGATTACACCATTATCTGTATCTGTATCTGTATCTGTTTACCCATCCATATTATCTGTATCCGTATCCGTACTCATAGGGGGCGGGGCATGCTCATATTGAGCAAGTGAACACAGTTGGTCTGTGACAGTGACTTATAAATTTTTGAGAGATCTTTTTTGTTTTTTGGAGATAGCTTAGTGATAGCTTTGATAAAATCCGGTGTTTCTGGGGTCTGCAGCAGTGTAGGGATTTTCTTCTAGAGTGTTTTGGTAACTTGTAAGTATTGAAGGAGCCAGTGGTTCGATAAATATAACAAACAGTAAGGGTGAGAGTGGGCATCCTTGTCTGGTAGTGTATTGGTGAAGTGTATAGAGTGGAAATCCAGTGAATAAATGGTTCTCTGAAGCCGAATTTTTGAAGGACAGCAAAGAGGAAGGTCCAGTTAACTTTGTCAAAGGCTTTTTCTGCATCAAGTGACGGGATAATTGCTTTGGTCTTAAGGCACTGACACCTGCTAATTGGATTAAGAAGTCTCCTAACATTAGTGGTGGAGTGTCAACCTTCAATAAATCCTGTTTGATCCTTGTGGATAATTGATGGAATTATTGTCTCCAGCCTTGAAGCAAGTGCTTTGGCAATGATTTTTTGGTCTGTATTGATTAGTGAAAGTGGGCGATAGCTTGATGGTAGGGTGGGATCTTTTTCTGGTTTCAGTAGTAGTTTTATAGCTGCTGTGTTCATTTGTGGTCTTATATGACCATTGCTTTTAATTTCAGTAATTGTTCTAAAGAAAAGTGAAGCAAGTATTGACCAGAAGAGTTTTAAATATTCTGCATGAAAACCATCTGGCCCTGGTGCTTTACCTGTAGGCATGCTTTCTAAGGCACTATGTATTTCATTAACTGTTAGTGGGGTGTTTAATATGTTCGATCTGTACTTAGTTGAGAAACATCTAGGCTGTTAAGGAATTATTGGATGTCTTCCAGGTTGGGGTTGCTTGTTTTTGAATATAGGATTTGGTAAAACCTGAAGAACACTTATTTCCTGTGGTATGTGTGTGTGTTAACCATTTGAATCCTGAATTGCTGCAATGAATGATTTTTCCTTATTGCATCGTAGTTGATTAGCTAGAAACTTGCCTGATTTGTTATTGTATTCGAAATCATTGTATCTCAGTTGTTGTAACATAAATTCTGACTTTTTTGATCAGATATTATCAAGTTGTAGTTTTGTCCTTTGTAGTTCAGATCCTATTTGGTCGCTTGGTTTAGTTGCATATTCTTCTGAAAGTTGTTTGATTTTTTTCCTCCAGTTCTCTTTCTGCCTGCTGTTCTTTCTTTTTCTTATAGGAGGTGTAGTGGCTATCTGTTACTTTTAAAGTTTCTTATTTAAACTTATTCTAACTTACTTATGTATCTTAACCACTATGAGTAATGACAGAGTCTGTTTTACGCGTTGAGTCGGCATTTTGACCTCTAAGCAGACGAGCAAACGGTAAAACGACCGTGGCTCTGCCGCACTCATTTATTGTGAAGAAACAACAGAGCAACGTCATCAAGAACACACTTTTCTTCCTCAAGCAAGAGACTACAGGTGCCGGTGAGGGACAAAACAGGCATGAAGAAAAGCAAACTTCTTAATATCTCAAATAAACCCAAAAAATGTACTTTTCCTTATACTTAAATATACACTGCACAACAATAATGGAAAATAAATTAATCAGTGTGAATTGGCGCTTACATTCCGGCCCCTAATTGTTTTGCTACTGCATAACAATTACATTCAAAAACATTAAAGCACATTTAACTATAGAACCAGGATTACATCAATCCAACCCTTTTTTTTGTTTTTAACACAAAAAACACATTTTTCTATTACAGATGTTTCAAATCTCTCATTAACAGAACTCAAAATTTACTCTCAAATAGCCTGAGAAAAGCTTTACACTGAAAACACATCACATAGATGACATGAACGTCATTCACCTATTCATCCATTTCAAGCAACAAACACAGTTTATCTGTTGGCCTTTCCAAAACATTAGTTTTAGTCTTTACAAAAGCTCTTCTAACAAGACCGTTTGAATCAGAAATAGTCTTTTCAACTTTCCCCATCAACCAAGAACCTCTGGGGGCGCTGTCATCGACTATGAGGACAACATCTCCTGGTTTCAGGTTTCTCCTGGGTACCAACCACTTCTGTCTTTCCATCAAAAGCGGCAAATATTCTTTAGTCCATCTTTTCCAAAAAATGTCTGACAGGTACTGCACCTGTCGCCACTTTCTCCTCACATACAAGTCCTCTTTTTGGAAAACTCCAGGTGGGAGTACTGGTTGTCGTTTCAGCAGGAGTAAATGATTAGGCGTGAGAGCCTCCAAGTCGTTGGGGTCACTAGACTCTCTGGTGATCGGCCTGCCATTGACAATTGCCTCAACCTCACAAAACAACGTGTGGAGACTTTCATCACTGTCAAGGGGTTGCTGCTTCAAGATCTGGGTGAGAATCTTCCTTACAGAGCGAATCTGCCTCTCCCAGATGCCTCCAAAATGTGACCCTGCTGGCGGGTTAAAAATCCAAGTGATCCCTTTCTGTGCAAGCGTCTCTGATATTTTAGACTGGTTCCAGCCTTTGATAGCCTCTCGCATCTCTTTTTCTGCTCCTACTAGGTTTGTACCATTATCTGATCTCATAACAGACACCTGGCCTCTCCTAGCAATAAATCTCCTCAATGCATTTATGCAAGAGTTAGTGTCAAGCGAGTGAGCTACTTCTATGTGAATGGCTCTGACAGTCAAACATGTAAACAATACACCATATCTTTTAACAGTGCTCCTCCCACATTTGACCTCAAATGGCCCAAAATAGTCTATACCAACATTACTAAAAGGAGGTTCGTCAGGTACCAAGCGATCTACAGGTAAGTCTGCCATTCTCTGTTCACCAGGTTTTGCTGATGTTTTTCTGCATGCCACACATTTGGACAACACTTTTCTCACAGCAGAATTTGCTTGTGGAATCCAGAATCTGTCTCTCAGTTTTGACAATGTGTAATTTCTTCCACTGTGACCTGTCTCTTTGTGAATATGCCTCAGGATCAATGTGGACACATGGTGACCTTTTGGAAGAATCACAGGATGCTTGAAATCTGCTGGAAGAGAAGACTGATGCAACCTTCCTCCGACTCTTAAAATTCCATCTTGCACAACAGGATCAAGTTTGATGATGTGACTGTTCTTTTTAAGCCTTTCACCTTTCTGCAGACTCTCAAGCTCTTCCTTGAAACTTTGGCTCTGACAAAACTTGATAACTTCAACTTCTCCTACTGATATGTCTTGAGCAGTGAGCAGAGTCCCTTTAATGTTCGATCTGAACTTCTGCATTTGGCCTTTCACCATCTCAGTTTTCTTTTCAAAACTCCATTTTTCATTTGCTTGTGAGAGAAGCAGCTTGCGATGTGTGCTCAACTTTTGGAGCAGCCTTTTAAACTTCAGCATCCAGGATACTGCCTTTTTTAAGCTGTGCCACTCTGAATAATGACTGATAAGCTTGTTGAGTGGGTTTTCAAACACATCAGTAACACTCACACTTACTGCTGCTTTAACTTCAACATCATTTTTGTTTACTTCTCTCATGTCTGGGGAAACAGGCCAATGACTCTTGTCTTTTGACAGAAACTCAGGTCCACAAATCCAGTTTTGACACTTTCTGAACTTGTCTGCATTCATCCCTCGTGATGCATGGTCAGCAGGATTCAGTTCAGAATTCACATACATCCATTGACTTGTTTTTGTGTTGTCTCTGATAAGAGATACTCTGTTTGCTACAAAAGTCTTGAATCTGACATTTTCACTTGCAATATACTTTAACACAGTAGTACTATCAGACCAGAACACAGACTCATCCAATGACATTTGCAACTCTTTTCTCATGAGTTGATCCATCTTTACAGCAACTGCAGCCGCAGTTAACTCCAGTCTTGGAATTGTTGTCTGTTTCAGGGGTGACACTCTTGACTTGCTGATGATGAAAGAACAGTGAATGTCCTCTTTCTCATTTTTTAGACGCAGGTAGGTAACAACTCCATACCCTTTCTCACTTGCATCAGCAAAATGATACAACTGTGCTGATTTGATGAATCCAAATCCTGTTGGTTTCAAACACCTCTCCACAGTGAAACCATGAAGCTTTGCAAGATCAGAAATCCACATTTGTGATCTTTTTGACAGTTCAGCAGGGATATCTTCATCCCAGGAAATCTTCATGCCACAGAGCTCCTGCAGGATCATTTTTGCAGGAAGGATAACAGGTGACAAGAACCCCAAAGGGTCATATATGGCACTCACAAATGACAAAATGCCACGTCTTGTCTGTGGCGTGTGCTTTGCATTTATCCTGATCTTAAACACATCTGTCTCAGTGCACCAGTTGACTCCTAAGACTCTCTCATCAGGTAATGCATCATGACTGAGATCCAAATCCTTAACTTCTTTCGCTCTTTCTGTCTCTGGAATGGAAGCAAGAACAGCTCTGCTGTTGCTCATCCATTTTGTCAAATGGAATCCTCCACTTGCACACAGCTCTGTTAAGTCCTTAACCAGAATACATGCTTGTGTTTCATCTGACACCGAAACAAGGCAATCATCAACATAGAAATTGTGAATCACAGTTTTGACTGCAGCAGGTGCCATTATGTCTTTAGCATCCTCAGCTGTTCTCTTGAGTGCAAAGTTTGCACAGCTCGGGGAGGATGTGGCCCCGAACAGATGCACAACCATTTTGTATTCTTGCAGAGGTTCGTTAAAGTCTCCATCTGGCCACCAGAGGAACCTCAGGAGATTGCTGTCCTCTGGTGGGACTCGGACCTGGTGGTACATAGCTTCTATGTCTGACATTAAAGCAATATGTTCATGTCTAAATCTTGTTAAAACTCCAACAAGTGAGTTTGTGAGATCTGGGCCTTGTAAAAGTTCTCCATTCAGTGACTTGCCTTGGTATGAAGCTGCACAGTCAAAGACAACGCGCAGTTTCTTCTTTTGGGGGTGGTACACCCCATGATGAGGTATATACCACACTCTCTCATTTTCAGATACTATGTCTGCGCTTGGGACCTTGACAGCATAACCTTTAGTCAGCAACTCAGACATAAAGTTTTGATACTCTCTGTGAAAGTCTTTGTTCTTGACAAGTCTCTTTTTCAGGTTTTCTGCTCTTTGCGAAACCACACTGCGGTTGTTTGGCATCTTAATGGCTTTGTTTCTCAAAGGAAGTCCTACACTGTAATGTCCATCAACCTTTGTGACAGTTTCATTTACAAAGTCCATGAACTGAATGTCCTCATGAGACATTTCTTGTTTCTCTTCACAAGCCTTTTCTGGGAAGTCATGGTTGAACTGTTTCACTAACAGATTCTCTATATTGGCAATAGAAATGTTATTCACACGAACACTGAGTTCACCATCAAGTGAAGCTGGACAGTCATCTTTTCTGAGGGGACCATTTATGACCCAGCCCAGAATGGTGCGGACAGCATATGGACCATCATCCTGGCTGTGGATGATCTCCCAGGGTTCCATAGCTTTGTAAACATCACATCCTATCAAAAGTCCAATGTCTGCATCCACCTGTGGCAGCTGAACTCCATGAAGATGTGGCCATTTTTCCAAATCCTCTTGTAATGGAATGTTCTCTTTGGAAACTGGAATGTCTTTATGAGTGAAAAGCTCAGGTAAGTCAATGTAACATTTCTCCTGAACACCACACACCTCTAATCCTGAAAGATGGTAGCTTGGCTCCAACTTTTCTTGTCCCATTGTGCGAAGCAGAATTTGTGTTTTCCTGCCTTCAATGCCAAGCTGTCTCATTAGCTCCTCTGAGCAGAATGTGGCCTGGCTTCCATTGTCCATAAATGCATAAGTCTCAACTATCTTGTTACTTTTCTTGAGCTTTACACACACAGGCACAATTGACAGGACTTCATTGTCTTTACCGGCCCCAGTAGCTCCACAAGTTCCTCCTGACACATGTGCTGTTTCACTTGCTGCTGGGTTTTCAGTGGTGTTGGTCACATCAACCGTGTTGCTGTTTTCATCCTTTGTGAAATGAAGCATACTTGGATGTTTCTTTGAGCAATGTTCACATGAAGCTCTTTTTCGACAGTCTTTACTTAAATGTCCTGGTGTCAGACACCCAAAACACAAACCTTTACTTTTGATAAACTCGAGTTTGTCCTTGTAAGGCTGTTTTCTGATTTTGTGACAATCTACTAATGAATGTTGTTTTTCACAAAACATACATGGCTTCTGGAAGGCACTACTCACACTGCAGGATGTGCTTTTATCCTTTTCATGTGACTTGTCACTCTCAATGGGGGCTACACTTGTGGCAAATGCGCTCCCTCTTGGTCTGGATGGTCTCATAGTTTTCACATTAGCATATGGTTTTCCCTTGTCCTCAACATCTTTGATGTCACCAAAAAGAGGATCAGTAGCTATCTTAGCCTGTCTGTTTATAAATCTGACTAGATCCACAAACTTAGCTCTCCGTCCACTTACTTCTTGGATATCAAAGGCATATACTCTCCACCTTTCCCTTATCTTATAAGGCAGCTTAGAAACTATGACTCTAAGATTAGTGGGGTTCTCCATTTCTTCAAGCTGATTTATGTCTTGCATGGCATTGTTACACCCAGTCAGAAATAGTGAGTAACTCTGGAGAGCTTTAGCATCATCTGGTTTGATCTGTGGCCAGCTAAATGCTCTATTCAGATAGGATGTTGCAATTTTCAGTTCATTACCATAGTGATAAGTTAGCAAAGCCCTTGCTTCTCTGTAACCTTGTTCTGGACTCATATGCTGACAACTTCTCACTAAATCTCTAGGTTCACCTCTGGTAAACTGCTCAAGGTAGTATAACCTGTCACTGTCACTATCAGTTTTTTCATGAATAGTGTGATCAAAAGCCCTCATGAATGATTTAAACTCAAGTGGTTCACCATTGAAAATAGGAACATCTCTTTGGGGCAAATGTGACAGTCTCTGTTGGATGACTAACATCTCAGTAATGTCATTTTGTTTGGACATAACCTCCATCAAATGTACTGCATCACCAATGACATCAGTCTTTTGTTTCCCACCTTCTTGTTTCACTGGAACATCAGTTACCTTTAACAGTTCAGTTTGTACAGTTTGTTCAGTCTTTATTTGTGGCTGCTGGATCCTGTGCTGTGACTTAACTTCTGGACTCGTCTGAGGATAACCAACAGTGTCACTCTTACAACTTTCAGACTCAAAATTTTCCAAAACCTTTAATTTGGCTGTGGAGGCAGCAATAGCTGTTTCAATCTCTAATTGTTCCCTTTTTGCCTTTAACTGGCATTCCTCCATGTCTAATGCCTGCCTGTGTTTCAGGGAAGCTGCACGTGCTAACAGTGCAGCTCGTTCTGCTTGCTCCCTTTGACGTGCAGAAGATACGGATGAGGCTCTGGATGATCGCGACACACTTGTTGCAACAGAGCTGCCTCCTTTGGATGAACCAGTCTTCCTTTTTGCAGGTGCCTCAGCAAAAGAGACACTATCCTCTGGATCAACTTCTTCTTGGTGCATTGTATTCTCTATCCAACTTTTGACTTCATTCATAAATCTTGTGAAATGTTCCTTTTTTGGCTCGAACCAGAACGTCTGGTCAGCCTCCTTCTCATCAGCAGGTAACAACAACAGTATGTCATCATTAGCATGAAAGAAGTCTGACAAAAGCTCTGAATATTCATTTAAATGTTCATTAACAACATCCGGACTTTCATTTTCTTTCATAAGTCCGCTAATCTTATTCGCTTTGGATGTTACTTTACACAGTTTCGTTCGTCTTGAACTTATATGCCGGTTTAGGAGCTCTTCCAAACCCTTTTCTGTATACTTGGGCGCCCTCTTGTGGTCCGCTCTGCTGCTGCAGCTGCGTGATCTTTCTCTGGACTCGTGTGCGTCGTCATCCCCCATGTTGGATTCACACAACTTCTTAACTCAACAAGAGTTCGTAAAACAGTCTATGACACAAAGCACGACGTGCTTTCTTAGCGAGTGTCATCATAATAAGACTGCTCTAGTTGTCTTATCTTCTTATGGAGCTGGTGTCTTTGAGTCTTACGTTGTCACGATGACGATGAGTAGTTCAGTGTCATGGCGACTGCCATCGGCCAACCGAGCTGGTCGTTTTACTTAATGTAGTGGCTATCTGTTACTTTTAAAGTTTCTTATTTAAACTTATTCTAACTTACTTATGTATCTTAACCACTATGAGTAATGACAGAGTCTGTTTTACGCGTTGAGTCGGCATTTTGACCTCTAAGCAGACGAGCAAACGGTAAAACGACCGTGGCTCTGCCGCACTCATTTATTGTGAAGAAACAACAGAGCAACGTCATCAAGAACACACTTTTCTTCCTCAAGCAAGAGACTACAGGTGCCGGTGAGGGACAAAACAGGCATGAAGAAAAGCAAACTTCTTAATATCTCAAATAAACCCAAAAAATGTACTTTTCCTTATACTTAAATATACACTGCACAACAATAATGGAAAATAAATTAATCAGTGTTAAATGGCGCTTACAGGAGGAGTATGAGATTATTTTCTTCTGATAACTGCCTTCCCTGATTCCCAATGTAGGGATGTGGATATGTATAATTTATTAAAAATTGTTGCCTGAACAATAATGTATCGACCTTCTGGATCTGTTATACTGTTGTTTAGGAAGAAAACTCTCTTGTGAACTAGTATAGAGACTCCTCTCTGTCTGCAGTTGAAACTAGATGCATATATTGTGTTGTAATTTAGGTCTACAAGAGATTTTTCTTCCGCTTGTGATAAGTGAGTTCCTTGTAGGAGGCAAATATCTGCATTCAATTTATCAATATGGCCCAAGATTATTATTATTTTTTTACTTTGAGCAGATGCCCTGCACATTCCAGGAAATTAATGTTAACTGTGACATGAAAGTAGTGCTGACATTTCTTGTGTATTGTCATGTGACCTACCTGCTACTGCCTGTATGATGAACAGATGGATATGAGTGTCTAGTGTGTTATAAAGCATTGCTGGGTTCTAGCTAAGCACACATCATTGAAAGATATACTTATGGAGAGTAAAATAAATAATAAACCAAACCACAACATAAGCAACACTGTAAAACACATGAATAACAGTACAAATGAATTTTTGATAAAGATGAGGGTGTAGAGAGATACAGTGAATGGGGGAAGGGAAGGGGAAGGTGAGTGTGGGGGTGTGTGTGGGATGGGAAGTCAGACAGTGAAGGAGAGAGAGGAAAAGAAAAAATAGGGAGGGGGGAAAACATCTGTGGAGAGTGGGTGTGTTTTTGTGTTGTAAACATTGAAAACCTAGTGAGATCCTATTTGTTGATGTTTTTTTAACATTTAACCGTAGTATGATATTGAGTGCAGAAATAGTACAGCCATTAACAAACGCATAAGTTTACTTATCATTTTTTGAAGAGCCAAGGGGTGATGGAGAAGTCCTGGAACAGCTGACCATCTATGTAGGGCTTGTTTACTGCTAATGAGGTCCGTTTACCCTTCTGTCTGTTGTCCTTCATGATGGGAAGGAGGATCTTCCTTCTGTCATTTATCTCTCTGGGGAACTGATCATTCATCCCACAGTTCGTGCCCCTGAGCTTGCGCCCTTTGCTATTCACAAGCATTTTTTGTTTAAAGTGCTCAAATTTGGCGATGGTGGGACGTGGGCGGTTTCCTCCTCGGCGTCCAAGTCAGGGAACACGGTGGAAGGTGATGTTGTTCCATTTCCAAGGGTATCTTAAGCGCAGATGACATAAAGTTTTTCACCTGAGCCTCTGGGTCGTCAGATGTGCTTTCCGGGATGCCCGAAAAAATTAAATTCTTTCTCATGCTCCATGCCTGGATGATGGCCGTTTCTTAAGGAACTTATTTTCATTTTTTTATGATACTCACCTCAGACGAGACGGTTTTTAACGTAGAGCAGAGTTCGTTGTTGTCCTTTAGTAGGTCGAAAATCTGCTGATGGGAGAATTCCAGGCTGGCTCTCAGATCCTTAATTTCCTGGTGGAGTACGCCGGGGACCTCCAACTTTTTGTTGATGGGTTTCAAAAGATTGAGGTGGATGTTGAGACCTCCAGATCCTGAGTATCCATTGAGGATGAGAGGGTTTTCTTGCTCTTAGAGGGATTTTCGGGAAGAGGAGTCGAGCTCTTATCTTCCACTACGTACGCGTGACGGTAATGGTCGATATAGTTTTCGAGGACCGCCACTATGACGAGTTACGCTGGGTGAGTTTGTTTGTACAAACTATTTATACAACGTGATTTAATTTATAAGAAGGCAAAGAGTTGGGCTAGTTTTGTTTATCTAGTCTATCAGCCGGGTGCTGCCATGTTGAATCTCTGGATCTCTCGGAAGGTCTTATGTTCTCACATGCTCCTGGCAACTCACATCTATGGACTGCCGAGCTTTGATGGGCCACTTAAAGTTAACATACCCTCGAAGAAATCCTGGCATAACCTTATAATGGACAATATCCCAAACGAATACATTTCTTGTTTGTTGCACTCCTCGTTGTGTTGTTTTTATCAACTCTGGGAACCGTATTTAAAACATATTAGACATCAGCTCTCATCCTCCATCCTACTAGGTTTCCCTAAAAATAACTAAGTCTGTTTCCTCATTCATAAGAGTAATCTTTAAATACTTCTTTTATGCTTTTATCCTTTTTTTCTTTTTATTCATGTTACATTGTGCCCACTGCTGTATCCATGACCACTGTTGTGTACCTGTATGAACCTCTATGATTAATGCCTGAGCTTTGTTCTTGCTGTTCCTGTGTGTATAATGGAAAAAAATAAAATAAAAATATTAAAAAAAAAAAAAAGTTAACATACCCCTGTTTTTAATGCCGTGTATTGCCCCTGACATCAATGACATCTTGGAGTCTTTTGTGGTAGTTGTGGATGAGGCTTTTTACTTTCTCTGTTGGTAAAGCTGCCCATTCTTCTAGGCAAAAGGCCTCAAGTTCCTGTAAATTCTTGGGCTGTCTTGTATGAACTGCATGCTTGAGATCTCCCGAGAGTCACTCAATGATATTGAGGTCAGGAGACTGAGATGGCCATTCCAGAACCTTCACTTTATTCTGCTGCAGCCAATGACAGGTCAACTTGGCTTTGTGTTTTGGATCATTATCAGGTTGGAATATCCAAGTATGTCCAATGCACAGCTTCTGGGCTGTGTATGAGTGTAAATTTTCCTCTAGAATTTTTTGATAACATGCTGCATTCATCTTGTCATCAATTTTGACCAAGTTTCCCGTGCCTTTGTAGCTCACACATCCCCAAAACATCAGTGATCCACCTCCATGTTTCACAGTAGGAATGGTGTACCTTTTATCATAGGCCTTGTTGACTCCTCTCCAAATGTAACGTTTATGGTTCTGGCCAAAAAGTTCAATTTTGGTCCCATCACTCCAAATGATTTTGTTCCAGAAGTTTTGAGGCTTGTCTCTGTGCTGTTTGGCATATTGTAAGCGTGATTTTTTTTTATGTGGCATTGGCGTAGTAATGGCTTTCTTCTGGTGACTTGACCATGCAGCCCATTTTCCTTTAAGTGCCTCCTTATTGTCCATCTAGAAACATCTGGGTTTTTCTTTGCATCTCGAACAATTTTCTTGGCCGTTGTGGCAGAAATTTTTGTTGGTCGACCTGATTGTGATTTGGTTACAACAGAATCTCTCATTTTCCACTTCTTAATTAGAGTTTGAACACTGCTTATTGGCATTCTCAGTTCCTTGGATATCTTCTTATATCCCTTTCCTGTTTTATATAGTTCAGATACATTTCCCACAAATCTCTGACAATTTTTTTGCTTACCCCATGACTCGGCATCCAGAGATGTCAGAGGATGAGTCTGTCAGGAGCCCAGAAACTCACTGAACCTTTATACACACACTGATTACAAGCAGAAAGATCACAGGTGTGGATGGTTACCTTCAGTAGCAATTCAAACCCATTTGTGTCAACTTGTGCACATGTTATCAGGCCAAAGTCTCAAGTGTATGTAAACTTTTGATCAGGGTCACTTTTGTAGTTTCTGTTGTCATTATGATTGAAAAAGAGTAAACATAATTGTTGATAATAAATGGCTTCACCCAAGCACTAACCATGAATGAAAAGTTTTGTGTTATCATTAATATTCTCTGAAAATGGCCAAGACATCATAAAGTCTGCCAGGGTATGTAAACGTATGAGCACAACTGTACCTGATGTCCCCATCATCCCAGATGATGTCCCTGTCATGTCTGTCAAGTTTCTGTTGTTTTTACACATTTTGATTCATGTTTTGTTTCCGCTTTTATTTTGAAATCACTAACCCTTGTCTCTGTCTTTTAGATTTGTTCCTGTCTGCCCTGCCCTGTCTGTCACACCTGATTCCTGATTGTCTTCCCCAGCTGTGTGTCATCACCCCTCATTACCTCTTGTATTTAACCTCATGTGTCTCACTGTCTCGTTGCCAGTTTGTCGTACTTCACAGTCTTCGTCCCAGCCTTGTTTATCGTCTAGTCTTGCTGTTTCTGATTCTTGCTCTCGTTTTTTGGACCCTGATTCTTGCTTCGTGTTTTGGATACCTTTGCCTGGTTTTTGGATTACCTTTTTTGTGTATTGAACTCTGCCTGTCTGACTACCCGCTTCTGTGTACCGAACCCTGCCTGTCTGACTACCTGCTTCTGTGTACCGAACCCTGCCTGGCTCTGACTACCTGATTTGTGCGTTGAAACCTGGACTTGTCAATAAACCTTTGTGTTTATACGGAACTTGAGTTTGTTCTTGCACTTGTGTCCTTTCCTGGTTCTGGTTCTTGACAGAACGAACTGGCCAGATATGGACGCAGCAAGTTCGGACCAGTTCCGCCAAGCTCTCCGGGCTCAGGGCCAACGTCTTGCTCAGCAAGAAGATCAGCTGGCTGCCCTGTGTTCCGGTCTGAAGGGCCTGGCTGAACGCCAGGATTCTATGATTACTTCGCTTGGCTCACAGGTTGCTTTGCTTCTGGAGAAGCTGGACTCAAGTAATTCTGTTCCTCCCAGTACCTCCTCCACGCCTCCTGGGGCAGTGTCTGAGTTGCCTGCACCATCTGCTTCCTCAGGAGTTTGTAGTCAACTCTCTCGGCCGGAACGTTTTTCCGGAGAGTCGGGTGACATTCGTCCTTTTATTACACAGTGTGAAATGCATTTTGAGCTTCATGCAGCAGCCTTCCCGTCTGAAAGAGCCAAGATTGCCTTCATAATTTCACATCTGACAGGTCGGGCGGAAGCGTGGGCTACTGCAGAGTGGAGCGGCAGGTCTTCTTCGTGTGTTTCTCTATCCGGATTTGTTCAAGCCTTTGAGAGGGTTTTCCAACACGCCTCACCGGGCCGAGAGGCAGCTCGAACCTTGATCAGGTCCAAACAGGGCAAGAAGAGAGTCTCGGACTATGCCATTGATTTTCGTACACTCGCAGCCAAGAGTGAGTGGAATGAAGCAGCGTTGACTGACGCGTTTTTTCAAGGTTTAGCGGATGACGTGAAAGATCGACTGGTTACCTTGGACTTACCCACGGATTTGGATTCCCTCATCGCCCTGGCTATTAAGGTGGACAAACGCCTCATCGATAGGGAACAGGACAAGAACCGGTTCCCTCCTCGTTCTCCTGTGAGTCGGTTTAGGGCTGCTGATCGGTCATCCCCTGCTCCTCCTGTGTCTACCGGAGTCGGAGAGGAGGAGCCCATGCAACTCGGGCGCACTCTTCTCTCTGAGGAGGAGCGACTGCGACGCAGGAGGGATGGTCGGTGTTTTTATTGTGGTCACCCTGGTCACTTAGTCTCTGAGTGTCCGGTCAAGCAGACCAGGGTGAAGGACAAGGTGGGTTTTACGGTGAGCCAGAACATCATCATTGACAATCCGTCTCAGCCGAGGATGATGTCGGCCGTCTTTACATCGGCGGATAATTCACTGTCTGTCTCCACATTCATTGACTCAGGATCCGATGCTAACCTCATCCATTCCTCTCTCGCCAGGAAATTACGCCTAAGAATGTTCCGGCTTCATCGCCCGGTTGAGGTTAAGGCCGTTGATGGGGGCCTCTTGGGAAAAGTTACCCATCTAACTCAGTCGGTCCAGGTTACCATCGCAAATGTACATTCTGAAAGACTTTGTTTTCATGTGTTCGAGTCAATGACACATCAGGCTATTTTGGGGCTCCCCTGGCTAAAGAAACACAACCCTAATTTTGACTGGGCTAGGGGAAAAATTACTTCTTGGGGTCCCTTTTGTCATAAGAACTGTCTGGTTGTTAAGTCTGTTTTCACTGATTCCTCGGAGTCTGATCTGTCTAGTGTTCCTCAGTGTTATCATGATTTAGCTGAGGTTTTCAGTAAAGTTAAGGCTAAGTCTCTGCCTCCTCACCGTTCATATGACTGTGCCATAGATCTCTTGCCTGGAGCTACTCCCCCTAGGGGTAGCTTGTTTTCTTTGTCTCCTCCGGAGCGTCAGGCTATGGAGGAGTATGTGACAGAGTCATTGGCGGCGGGGATTATCCGACCCTCGTCCTCTCCAGCTGGAGCGGGGTTTTTCTTTGTAGAGAAGAAGGATAAGTCACTTCGTCCATGCATTGATTATCGTGGTCTCAATAACATCACGGTTAAGAATAGATACCCCCTTCCTCTCATTTCCACAGCGTTCGAGTTGTTGGAGGGGGCCAAGTTTTTTACCAAGCTGGATTTACGCAATGCTTATCATTTGGTCAGGATTCGGGAGGGTGACGAGTGGAAAACTGCTTTTAATACCCCCACTGGTCATTACAAGTATTGGGTGATGCCATTTGGTTTAACTAATGCTCCTGCTACTTTCCAAAATCTTGTAAATGATGTTCTACGGGACATGCTCAATGTTTTTGTATTTGTTTATTTAGATGACATCCTGATCTTTTCTCCCGATGAGGAGACACACACAAAGCATGTTCGCACGGTGCTTCAGCGGCTGTTGGAGCACCAGCTTTATGTGAAAGCTGAAAAGTGTGAGTTTCACAAACCCTCAGTGTCATTTCTGGGGTTTGTGCTCGCTGAGGGAGAGATCAGGATGGATCCTGAAAAGGTGTCTGCTGTGGCTGAATGGGCCACTCCTCGTTCTCGTAAAGACGTGCAAAGTTTTTTGGGTTTTGCTAACTTTTATCGAAAATTCATCAGAAATTTCAGTACCAAAGCCTCACCTCTGCATGACCTTACTTCTCCCCACAGACCTTTTGTCTGGTCCCCAGAGTGCAATGCTGCTTTCCAGGACCTCAAGGACAGTTTTGTGTCTGCGCCGGTGCTCATCCTCCCGGACCCCTGCCAGCAGTTCGTGGTCGAGGTGGACGCTTCCGATTTAGGTATCGGAGCGGTCCTGTCTCAAGTGAGCATTAAAGATGGCAAATTACATCCCTGTGCCTTTTTGTCGAAAAAGTTATCATCCTCTGAGCGCAATTATGATGTAGGAGACCGCGAACTGCTGGCAGTGAAGGTGGCTCTGGAGGAGTGGCGTCACTGGTTAGAGGGAGCTCAGCTTCCGTTTCAAGTCTGGACAGATCACAAGAACCTTGAATATTTAAAGACGGCTAAAAGGCTTAATGCAAGGCAGGCACGGTGGGCTATTTTTTTCAGTCGCTTTAACTTTGTCCTCTCCTACAGACCCGGTTCCAAGAACATCAAACCCGACATCTTGTCACGCAAATTTGACCCGCCTAATTTAGTTTCTGCACCCAAGACCATTTTGCCCCCATCATGTTTCGTTGCTTCACTCACCTGGGATATAGAGGACAAGGTTAAAGCGGCTTCTGTGAGTACATCCGTTCCCTCTGAATGTCCTAAGGACAAACTGTTTGTTGTTCAGCCTCTCAGAGGGGAGGTGATCGAGTGGGCTCACACTAACAAAGCTTCATGTCACCCTGGTTCTAGTAAGACTCTGTTTATTCTTCAACAACGGTTTTGGTGGCCAGGGATGAAAAAAGATGTAATTGAATATGTTGGTGCGTGTGCTGTGTGTGCTGCTCACAAGGGGTCTTCACAAAAGCCTCAGGGGCTGTTAAGGCCTCTCTCGGTTCCCAAGCAACCGTGGACTCACATTGCCTTGGACTTTGTATCTGGACTGCCACCTTCAAAAGGTAACACTGTGGTTCTCACAGTGATTGATCGTTTTTCTAAGATGTGTCATTTTATTCCTTTGCCAAAGCTTCCCTCGGCCAAGGAATTGGCCGAGGTCATGTTAATTCATGTGTTTAGGATCCACGGATTTCCTCAGGATATAGTCTCAGATCGGGGACCTCAGTTCATCTCCCAGTTTTGGAAAGAGTTCTGCAGACTGCTGGGAGCTACGGTCAGTCTGTCGTCTGGGTTTCATCCTCAAACTAATGGTCAGTGTGAACGGGCTAATCAAGAATTGGAGAAAGGACTTCGTATCATGGCATCACAGAACCCGGAATCATGGTCTGATAAACTGGTCTGGATAGAACTCGCCCATAACTCACTCCCGTCATCTTCCTCTGGTTTTTCTCCGTTCCATATAGTACATGGTCATCAACCCACTGTTTTTTCCACCACAGACTCTGGTTCCTCAGTTCCGTCCGCATTGGCCTTGGTCCGTCGCTGCAGGAGAACCTGGGAGCGGGCTCGCCAGGCCCTCCTCAAGTCTTCGTCAGTCTACAAGGTTGCTGCGGATAAGAAGAGGTCTGCTGCCCCTAAGTACGTCTCAGGTCAGAGGGTCTGGCTGTCCACCCGGAACCTACCACTCCGGGTGGAGTCCAGGAAGTTGGCTCCCAGGTTCGTGGGTCCATTCCCCATCTCTAAGGTGGTTAATCCTGCAGCGGTCCAGCTCAAGTTGCCAAGGTCAATGCGGATCCATCCCACTTTTCACGTCAGCCACGTCAAGCCGGTTAAGACCAGCGCTTTGTGCCCTCCGGCCAAGCCCCCTCCACCCCCCCGGTTCATGGACGGCGATCCAGTCTTCACTGTGAAGAAGCTCCTGTCTGCACGTCGTCGGGGCCGGGGGATCCAGTACCTGGTTGATTGGAAGGGGTACGGTCCGGAGGAGCGCTCCTGGATCCCGTCCCGTTTCATCTTGGACCCCTCGCTCATTCAAGATTTCCACGCCTCGAATCCTGGTGCTCCTGGGCCGTCAGGAGCCGGCCCTTGAGGGGGGGGTACTGTCATGTCTGTCAAGTTTCTGTTGTTTTTACACATTTTGATTCATGTTTTGTTTCCGCTTTTATTTTGAAATCACTAACCCTTGTCTCTGTCTTTTAGATTTGTTCCTGTCTGCCCTGCCCTGTCTGTCACACCTGATTCCTGATTGTCTTCCCCAGCTGTGTGTCATCACCCCTCATTACCTCTTGTATTTAACCTCATGTGTCTCACTGTCTCGTTGCCAGTTCGTCGTACTTCACAGTCTTCGTCCCAGCCTTGTTTATCGTCTAGTCTTGCTGTTTCTGATTCTTGCTCTCGTTTTTTGGACCCTGATTCTTGCTTCGTGTTTTGGATACCTTTGCCTGGTTTTTGGATTACCTTTTTTGTGTATTGAACTCTGCCTGTCTGACTACCCGCTTCTGTGTACCGAACCCTGCCTGTCTGACTACCTGCTTCTGTGTACCGAACCCTGCCTGGCTGACTACCTGATTTGTGCGTTGAAACCTGGACTTGTCAATAAACCTTTGTGTTTATATGGAACTTGAGTTTGTTCTTGCACTTGTGTCCTTTCCTGGTTCTGGTTCTTGACAGTCCCTTACATCCATAGTGTCCCTGATGTCTCTTATGGTCCTTATGTCCATGATGTAACTAACAACTGCAATGTCTCATTTGTCCTTACTGTCCCGTGAGTCCCCTAATGACCCATATGACCATAATGTCCCTGATGTCCCTAACGATCCTTACACCAACAATGTCTCTGATGACTTGAACAATTCTTACATCCACAATATCACTGATGTCCCTAAGGAGCCCTAGGACCATAATGTCCCCGATGTCCCTATCAATCCTTATGTCCCTGTTGTGCCTGATATCCCTTACGATACTTACATCCATAATGTCCCTGATGTCCTTAATCATTCTCATTTCC
Source organism: Labroides dimidiatus (assembly GCA_030710495.1). NCBI lineage: Eukaryota > Metazoa > Chordata > Actinopteri > Labriformes > Labridae > Labroides > Labroides dimidiatus. The sequence continues at coordinate 30,961,937 of CM061150.1, read as the reverse complement.
ATAATGCCCCTGATGTCCCAAACAATCCTTAATGTTCATGATATCCCTAATGATACTTGCATCCCTGATGTCCCCGAGGATACCCCAATTATCCTAACATCCAAATTGTCCCTGATGTCTCAATTGATCCTTAATTCCATGTTGTCTTTGATATCCCTAACATTACTTACATCCATTATGTTCCTGATGTACCTGATGATCCATACCTCCATAATGTCCCTGATGTTTCTAATCATCCTCACGTCCATAATGTCCCCTATGTCCCCCAACATTCCTTTAATCCATGATGTTCATGATTCTGTCCCTAAGGATGCCCTAATGATGCCTGATTTCTCTAACGATCATTACATCCATAATTTCCCTGATGTCCCTGATGTGGAGACTACAGAGCACTGTAAGAAAAGTCATGGGTGATGTGAGGTCTTTCTGTCTCAGAGACCTTTGTAAAGAAGGATTGCTGGTGTGGAAAATTGTTCCTGATTTACTTGGATTCCTGGTTTTACTGGCATTACTAGGTGGTGAGTCACTGCGCTGAAACAGGATCAGCACTATGTGACACTGTCAATGATTGATGAAGTACACAGAATCTTTCAGAGACAAAACCTGTCTCAGTTCCGTTCTGTGATCTACACAGGCTATGGAGGCCAGGTCTTCTGAAAGCTGGGTCTTCCAAAGTTTACAGCCAGTGGATTTGACATGGCTGGGACACCGCTGGGATACAGCTGGGACCAAGGACTGAATGGTCTGAAGTGTTGGTATGCTGTTTTTGAAGCAGGTTTTCTAAGTTATGGATCTTTATTTTCTGTCTCTCTGTCTTCGTACTGAGTTATTCTGTTTCCTTATGTCTAGAGTGTTGCTTTGTCCTGTTAACTCTGATCTTTGTCTGTGTTTTCACTTGTGTTTTTGTTCTATTTTGTCATTCTTGCTATCTATTTTAGGTTTCCTTCTGGCCCTTGTGCTCCTGTTTGATTTCACTTATTAGTTTCACCTGTGTCCCTTCACACACCTGTCTTGTTGTGGTTACCCTGTATGTATGGTCTCCATGTGTTCTCCCCCTGTGTCAGTTTGATGTTTCATTCATGCCATGTCCTTTGTCCTTCATGTAATTTGTATGAACAAACCCTGTGGCTTTGTTCATACTGGGTAAGTGTCTCTGGACTTTTTATGGTCTTTATCCCCCCCTCTCTCTCTCTCTCTGGATAGGTTAAACAAGTGATGGTATCTGCATGACTTTAACCAGGTTTAGAGCAAAAATGTCACTGATGAATGTGTCTGCGACAATCTCCTGACACCAATAATAAAGGAGAAACCCTCAGGTTGTGTTAGAGAGCAAAGCCTTACAACAGCTGCTACTCGCACCTAATCCAGTTTCCAAAGATTTTGGTAATTACATTACAAAGGAAACAAAAGAAATTCAGCCTTTCCTCAAAGCAACTGGAGGACTGGTAATTAGATCAGAGAAAAGCAGGATTCAGAGGATTCAATGCACAAACACAGACAGAAAGGTTGAATTCAAAAGTTTACAGGCAGCAGGAGTAGAAGATGATAAATTCTGTCACTACCCTTTAAATATAAAACCCATCTTTAATTTCTTCAGGCTGACAGTAAACTGAAAACACATTAAAAAGGTGAAAAAATAAAGATCTGTCTGTTCAGAAGAGTCAGTGTGTTTGAGGGGGTCAATGTATTCAGAGGAGTCAGTGTCTCTGGAAGACTCAGCATGTTTTTAAGAGTCAGTGTGTTCAGAAGAGTCAGTATGTTCAGAGGAGTCATTGTGGTAAGACGAGTCAATATGTTCAGAGGAGTCATTGTGTTCTGAGGTGTTGGTGTGTCCAGAGAGTTTAGCATGTTTGGGAGAGACAGTTGTGTTTTAAGGAGGAGTCATTGTGTTCAGAGGAGTCAGTGTGTTTAGAGTAGACAGTGTGTTCAGAAGAGTCAGTGCATTCAGAGGAGTCAGTGTGTTCAGAGGAGTTAGCGTGTTTAGAAGGGTCAGTGTGTTCAGAGGAGTAAGCGTGTTTAGAAAAATCAGTATTTTCAGAGGAGTCAGTGTGTTTAGAGGCGCCAGTGTGTTCAGAGGAGTTAGTATGTTTTTAGAGGAGTCAATATGTTATTAGGACAATGTGTTTTACAGGGTCAGTTTGGTTAAACAAATCAGTTTGTTTACAGGAATCAGTGTATAAAGGAGTCAGTGTGTCCAGAGGAGTCAGTTTGTTTACAGGAGTCAGAGTCTTATGAGGAGTTATTTTGATTGTAAGAGTCAGCTTATTTTTAGGAGCCAGTATGTTCAATGGAGTCAGTGTGTTTAGAGTAGACAGTTTGTTCGGGGAGTCAGTGTATTCAGAGTAGTCAGTGTGTTCAAAAGATTTAGTGTGTTAAGAAGAATCATTGTGTTTACAGGAGTCAGTGTGTTCAGAGGAGTTAGCGTGTTTAGAACAGTCAGTTTGATAACAGGAAGCAGTGCAGTCAGAGGAGTCAGCGTGTTCAGAGGAGTCAGTGTGTTAAGAGGAGCTAGTGTGTTCAAAGGAGTCAGCGTCTTTAGCAGAGTCAGTGTGTTCAGAGGAGTAAGCGTGTTTAGAAGAATCAGTGTGTTTTTAGGCATCAGTGTTTTCAGAGGAGTCAGTGTGCTATGAGGAGTCTGCGTGTTTAGAGGAGCTATTGTGTTTAAAGAAGAGTCTTTTTTTCAGGGGAGTCAATGTGTTTTCAGAGTAGTCACTGTTTAGAGGAGTCAGTTTGTTCCATGGAGTCAGAGTGTTTAGAGTAGTCTGTGTGTTTAGAGGAGTCAGTGTGTTCATAGGTGATAGAATAATTCTACATAGTTTGATCACATATTCACCTTAGTGTGTCTGCTTTTCTTTAAATGTGTCTGTTAACCTTTGATCCTCATCTAAGCAGGTGTTGCCTGACCAAGGCCTTTTTACCTCCATGTGTGATGGAAAAATACCTCTACGTTGAAGAATGTGCTGATAAGATCTGCACTGCACTTACTATGTAAATTAACCTTGGGAACATGCAGTGAGCATGCATGTGCTACGTGACATTTTCTGTGATCACCACATTCTTTAGATTGTAAATGTTTTACTAAGGACCTCCCTAAGGAAAATAAATAGCGAGGAAAACCAAGGTTGTGCTCCAGGGAGTTTTGAGATCCGTAACTCCGGAATCATTAAATTCTGTTTGGAAGAGTCATCCTGTTCAGAGCAACCTATTTAAAGGAGACAGTGTTTTTAGAAGAGTCAGAGGCAACCGTGTTTGTGAGGAGTCAGTGCATTTTAAGACTCAGTGTGTTTTGAGGAGTCAGCGTGTTTAGAAGAGTCAGCGGTTCTGAGGTCAGTGTGTTCAGAGGCATCAGTGTTTTTTCAGTGGAGTCGGCATGTTTTTAGGAGTCAGCTTGTTTTGAGGAGTCAGTGTGTTCAGAAAAGTCAGTGTGTTCAGAGGAGTCTGTGTGTTTTGATGAGTCTGTGTGTTTTAAGGGGTCAGTGTGTTTATTATTTTTAGAGGTGTCAGTTTTTACAGGAGTCAGCCTCTTTTAAGGAGTCAGTGCATTTGGAGGAGTCAATGTGTTTATGGGAGCCAGTGTTTTCAAAGGAGTCAGTGCGTTCAGAGTAGTAAGTTTGTTTACAGTGTGTTCAGAGGAGTCAGCATGAAAACACATAGATAACTGGATGTCTTTTTGGGGCAAGCCTGAGAGTAAATTATTAGAGTAAAAACATTAAAGAAATTAAAACTTAATATGCAGCTGAATAACATGACGTTAAAGTTAAGGTCCCATATTATGCTCCTTTTCAAAAAGTTCACATAGGTCTCAGAGGTCCCGCGACAGTAACCTTGAAGTTTGTTGCCTAAAAATCTAGTTTGTTCCTGGATTTCAGCCAGCCTGTACCTTCCTCTAGTGAGCTCTATGGAGAATAAGCTTTTTCTGTCCCTGTAGCTTTAAATGAAAATGAGCTGTACCTGTCCACGCCTGATTCAGGCCCCTCTCTGCAAGGGGATGCAGCTTGCTAGGGATGAGCCGGATATTCGTTTCAAACGAGTATTCGTTACGGATAATGCATTTTTGCCGAATACGAATACAACACGAGTTTTTTTTAGGATTATTTGTATCCGTACTAAAAGAATCCTCATTGGGTAGCAACAACTACTGTCTTCACTCTTCATGCTCTGTGATCGGCCAGTCACACACAGCACACCCCCCTCCCTGCACCCACATGCTGCAGCGAGGAGGTGCCTGCTCTCCTCTTTCACACACACACATACACACACGCACACACATACAGGCAGCGAGTGACAGCGACTACTTCTCTTGCTTGCTTGAGTTGACTGTAGTTTACGTTGCTCTAATCTCTAAACTACTCACTCAGTTTTCTTCTGCTCGTCTCTATTGAGGTTTGTTTGGTATTTAAAGTTACTTCTTCAACTTATTTTGTGTCATACGCGATGCATGTGACAAGACGGGGCTGAAAACGGCTCGTGTCGCGCTGGTCAGTGCCTCTTGTTTCAATTCAGGACTGTTTTTTAAGGTTTTCGTTGTCTCACATCTCTTTAGTTCTTTTTTTATATTTAAAGTTACTTGATTAACTGTTTTGCAACGTACACGCAACGCATTTGAAGGCTTAAAGCTGTAAACTCCTGGTGTCGCGTTTTTTTTTTTTTTTAACTGGCTGCGTGTTTTAAGTTTGGCTGGTGAGAAAGAAACAGAAAAATAAAATCAAGTGAACAACAAGACATATTTTTTAGTTTTTTGCCACTAAATGTTTGCACAAATCACCTATTGAATTTACACAGATCATAAATAAAGTGACAGTCTTTTACACCACTACATACACATTTTACCAGTTGTACATAATACATAGCTGATCACACAAAAGCCTTTTAAAAAAAAAAAAAAAAAAAAGCCAGTTTCAGACTTAAAATAAAGTTCGGGTTTAAGTCCTGCCCATTTCCGGGCAAAATACACCCACTTCCGGTTTAGGCCCCGCCCACACGAGTACGGATACGGATAATATGGATGGGCAAACAGATACAGATACAGATACAGATAATGGTGTACTCGCTCATCCCTAGTAAATACACATGTTCTGCTAAGGATAGTACATAACCATATATAGGTCTCTCTGTCTCTGCACACACTTAGGAGCATGGGACTCTTAGGATGAACCAAGGTGCTTACAATAAATTGAATTGAAAGATTGTATCAGGATAAGATGCAGAAATTTAATTTGCTAATATTGTCTTTTATCATTTTTGTTGTTTTTATCATTATTAAATTTTATTGATGGTTTAGAGATTTCCACACGCAATGTGCAATGAAGAATGCTTGCTGCTTTTAAGTGCAACGAAGAACTGCTTACACCCCTATGCATCACATATAGGTTCAGTCAGCATCTCTGTTCTCCTACCTGTTTCCTTATGAATGTCCTGGTTTGGGGGGATCAGGTAGAGGATTCTTGGATCTGGGACTGGAATGGCAGACATGCACCAAAACCAATCCTCACTTACTTATTTTGTGACGAACTGCCCTTCCTTGTCTTTGATCTGTCTTTGTCTTTGAGCTGGAAATCTACTTTATTTTGCTATAAGTATCCTCTTGGGTGTCCATTTCCATAAAAGGAATATAATGTATTTTTATAACCCATTTTTTTCAATTTCTCATGATCTGTTTTTACCATATGAGTTTCTTGCCAAAAGATAATGTGTTGCTGTTATCTCTTCATTTTGGCTGTGAGCTTTCCTCTTTTAATAGAATTTTGTAACCCATTAACATTAAGTGTTATAACTTTATATTCTTGTTGAAACATAAATGGATAGATACAAATGCTTTCTCCACCATGTACACCCTGAGTGACCCCAACATTAGAACTGGAGCAGGAACATTAACAGAGGGCTTGTAGGTTGAAAACACATAAATAAAAGAAATAGAACAAAAAAGAAGGGCTTCCATGACAAAAAAATCCCACAAGAAAGGAGAATTGGTTGAAGAGGGAAGCCTCCAAAAAGTGAAGGGTCTCTCCAGTGCTAACTGACATAGCTCAATATCGAGTATTAGATCAGTGCACGTTGGCATAACTTAAACAGGCTCCCAGATCTACAGTCTGATGGTTTGATATATTCACAACAAACTAAAGGTCCTCTTAGGATGACGGTTATTATCAGTGTGATATAAAGTTTTATCTGTATGCCTATATTCATACAAATATATAATCAAACATACACTACACAATATACACCCACATACACGAACATATGTATGTAACAAAACCTAACAGTGTCTCATCTTCAGTACAGTTTAACAGTTTTTAGATCTTGTACCAGTATGATACACTGTACTGGCAGTTCTTACCACAGGGATGTCGATTGTTTGGATGGCATTCACCTTGTTGTGGAGGCTGCAGCTCCCGTGTCGCAGTGAAATCCACTAAGTTTTTTCCGTGCTCTTTCCCCATGTGCGTCTGGGTTGTTTCTTTTGGCATTCACAGTCTCCCAGGATAACCTATTTAGTCTCTCAATCAGTGTCGCCTCGACAGGTTGTTGTTGTCCTCCGGTAGCCCCATCATCTTCAGATCCTGAATGGCCTCTGTCGCGCTGTTGTAGGTGGCAGGACCTCCTTTGAAAAACACATGGAGCTTCGCTGGTGGCGGGGTTTGGAAGCAGAGACCTTTCTCTTTTAGCAGTTTTCTGATGGGGGCATAGGTTTTCCTCTTCTTTTGGGTTTCAGCTGGATAATCTTGGTCAAAGTAAACCCTCTGTTGGTCAAGCGAATCTCTCCCTTTTTCCATGCAGTGCGGAGGACCACCTCTTTGGTTCTGTACTCCAAAAAAAAAAAAAGGCCACGGAACGGGGGCTGGCATTATGCAGAGGTTTGGGACTCAGAGCGCGGTGACAGCGCTGTATGTTAAGGTCAGTGTCCTGGAGTGCCAGTTCAGCCTTAATGAAACTTTAAATAAACTCCTGCAGGTTGCTACCCACTGTATTCTCCAGAATCCCGTACACACGGATGTTGTTTCTTCATGAGCGAGCCTCTAGATCTGTCATTTTAGCTTGGATTTGGTCCTGCTTGCTTAGCGTTTCAGACAGCACCTCTTTTGCGACATTGGTCCACTCTTCCATGTCTGACACACATTGTAACACCTCCTCGGTTCTGTCTCTTGTTTCCTTCATGGCGGTCATAATCTCGTTCAGTTTTCCCACTAACTTCTTCTCTGAAGCTAGCCAAATCTCAATCTGTGGATGGCCTGCTGCCATGGACCTGCCAGACTCCAGCTGCTACGGCTTCTTACAGCTGCAGTTTCTCCGTGATCATCGCTACAACACGTGTCTCTCTGCCCCCCCCCCCCCCCCCCCCCCCTCTCTAATCCCAACACAGTCAAGGCAGATGTCTGTCCGATGTTTCTGCCCATTAAAGGGAGGTCTTGCCATTGTAACTTGCTAAATATTGCAATGTGCTGCACTCATGGTGGGTTAAGATGAGATAAGACTTCTTATCTTGTCTTGATGTTGGGTTTCTGTTAATAAAATTTTGTCATCTTGAGATAATGTTTATTATGAATTGGCGCTATATAAATGAAGATTGATTCATTGATTGATTGAAATCTCTTTTCATATCACTGGAGAGGTTTTCACGGAGGCAGCTCAGTTGCTCCTTCACGTCTGTGCTTTTGGCTAGAATCTCCTTGTGAATAGTGCCAATGTTAGCAAGTAAGCTATCCATAGCCATGTGGTCGTCGCGTAAGTCTTTTTGATTTATCCCCGTATATCACCTTTCTCTTGTGTCTGGGTCAGGTTGCTGTGCTTTTTCCGTGTCTTTCCCCTTTTCATCATATAATTAAAACTAAATGAGATTGAAAATGCTCTAGTGTAAGGGGTTTCGCGGACAGATCTGGGAGCATTTGTTTAACACGTCCATTCACCTCAACGCCATGATCGAAAGCCTAGTATTTTCTGATTTTTAATAAAGGACTCTGTTTGATTTAATCACTTCATGAAGCGCAGTTATGTACAAACTACTACTAGTAGTTTTTGTTTCTTTGATAATTTTTTCAAAAAAGGGAGAAACACAATGAAAAAAGAATTTAATTCAGTCTAGATTTTCACCTCACCTCCCCTAGAGAGAAAACAGCCTGTATTAGCCAATCACATTGAAGCAAAGCTCATTGTTTAATGGTTGATGCACCATAAAAAAAAAAAAAAAAAAAAAAAAAACTTAAGGGAGTAAAACCTGGCGTTCAACCAATCACAAACTGTAGAAGAAAAAACACACCCACACTCTGCGCTAGCTAGCTGGCACAGCAACATAGCTAGCAAGTCAGAGAATGAATGGAGACAGGACCTTGAGATTCTAGTGAAAAACAACTTTACAAAAGAGCTTTTTGAGGTTCAACTCAAAGTCGAACAGGATGGTAGATGGACTCCAGAGCTCAGTATCACTTGACCTGAAGTCCTGTTTGGAGCTATCTAACAGCTATCATGACATGCTTTGTCACGATGAAGGAAAGGAGAATGAGACTCCCCCCACCCTCCAAAAGTAGAAATGAGTTTTTTTGCATTTGGTTATGAATGGGCTGGTATGTACCTGTACCTGTCTGGCTTCAGCACCACAAACAGCCCATGATACCCTCCAACTACCCCCCCCCCCCCCCCCCCCCCGCGCTCTTTTTGATAACTAATTTGTTGTCTTTATATCACATTATATCACATTACATGTTCTTGTTATGTGATCCATGAGATATGAAATGCTTTAGTCTTTATTTTAATTGTCAGTTTAAATGTATTTCATCATGAGGAGCATGATATAGCTAAGCTGTTTTTTTCTCATTTTGTTTTCTTCTTTTTACTTTTAATCCTCAGAAATGGCATTTAGGCCCGCTGACACCAGCTGCACTATCAGCTGTAAAGTTTACAGCTCCAGCACTATTAAATATCCTTTTTATTTCAACATTTGTAACTATATGTTCTGCTGTATTGGAGCTATGAGATGTTAACCAACTTTGCATGAGCTTTCTCTAATAAAACAGACTACTGTCCTCACAAACACTGCCTTCTGTTTTTAACACACTGAAACTCATGAGAAGTCAGTAAAATGACCGGACCATGACACCAATATGTTTGCATGAAAAGAACATTTAATATTGAATCAAACTCATTGTTCGAGCCGCCACTGTATGTAAACATTTTACACGAACATTTTTAGCAAGGCTTGGTCAACTTAAAGCTGTCAGTTTGCATTTAGAACCTGCTAATAAAATTCTTTACCACTTTGTAAAACAAAATGTCTCACATATGGATCTTCTTTTTTTCAGAGAGATACGGTGATACGGTTTTCCCCAAAAGTAGTACCAAGCACCATAAAGGGTCACTCAGACATCAGTGGTGAGTTCACTGTCTTATGTTTATTACCCTCCTGCCTTTAAATATAGCACTCTTCTGTTTGTATGCATAACAAATCTACCTACAGGTACCTGATTTAAGAATGAGAGTGTCAGTATTTCAGGATAAAAAAAAGAACTTAGGTCTTAAGCTGATATATGACATTATCCTTGTGTCAGGAAAATTTCGCCTTGGCCCTAACTCACAGGTGGAGCAGAATATACACAGAGAGCAAAGTAGCCTTTCCAGTGAACCCTTTTTACATGATCAAAGAGCAAACAGTTACAACACGGGTAACTTCTTCCTACTGAGGAGACAGTCTCTTCAGTGCACACTTTATAGCAACTTGGGTCCTCCCCTTGTTATTCTTAACACATGCAAATACTTTGACACAGCAGAAGATATATGCACTTGTGTGTGTGTGTGTGTGTGTGTGTGTGGGGGGGGGGGGGGTATGTGTGTGCATGTGTAGAAAGAGTCTTTGTATCGCAATAAAGCAAGCAAGCAATAAATTAGCACGTTCACCCAAAGTTCACACAGATTTACATCCAGAGGTTTATGGACAGCAGACACTTTTTTTTGTTGTTGTTATTCTTAAGCATTGCTGATGAAAAAAACATAATGTATGAAAATACATCAAATGCTTCATCTAAAAAAAGTATCTTTTTATAGCTTTTTTGGTTTTGTGTAGGAGGTATCTGTAGGCTGTCACAAAAGTTCTCATTGGCTCAGACATTGGCTCATTCAATGGTTCGATCAAGTTCTCACGCTCGTCATTGGCTAAATCAAATTCTAACGGTTGTTATTGGCTCAGACATTGGTTTATCCTTAAACCTTGCCCTCACACTTCACACACTCTCTCATTGGTTCATCCTTAAATCCCACCCTCCCATGCTCCCAGCGTCCTGAACTTTGATTTTTTTTTAGCTCATTCTATTACAAGACTCCTTACAATACACCAGGTTTTCAAGCCTTTCCAGCAGTACTTCCTGTAAATGAAAGGTTTTGGCTCAAGCATCTCAGCTCATGCGTCTCAGCCCATGTGTCTCGGCCATACATACTCGATAGCATGGGTTAGGCCAGAACATGGAATTATCCTTCTTTTACAGGTTAGACAGCATGTCTCTGTTTCAGTTTGTTTCAGTTTTTAACACTTCTTCACAGACTCAATCTTTGGACCAGAGTTTGCCACTTGGATGCTATATAGATCATTAAGTAATTCATCCTAAGTGCTACCTTCGATGAGACATATAACCAATCATTATTAGGTTAGGGTAGGTTGGGTTGGGTTACTTTATTTGTACCTGTAGGTAGATTTGTTTTGCATCAAGAGGATGGATATTATCAGCATTTATTTAAAATTTTATTGGATAGTTCAGCTAAGGAGTGACAGGGAAAGATTTTATCTTCTTTAGTGTAAACCACTGTTTAAAACTATTAAATATTATTAACTATTATCAACAATTATTTAAAAGAGCCTTTCTCAGCACTTAATGACACTTTACAGAGTGGTTAAAACACAATCAATAAAATAAATACAATAACAATAAGAATACTATGAACAACAGAGGAATTGAAGTTTAAAATAGATCTGTGAAATGAAAGAGTCCCTGGTTCCTTTTTAGAAATCAAGAGGTGATCCTGCATATGGAGTGGAAGCTCCTTAACGCAGAAGCCAGAAGTCTACTACACCAGGTACACCAGGTACACCAGGTACAACAGGTACACCAGGTACACCAGGTCTTGGTTCAAACAGTTGCTAAAAACTCATTTCTTGGTCAATGTTTTCATAAATGTTGTGTAAAACACCATCAGTTATCACCATCAATTAGATCAACATCAGTTAGATCACCATCGGTTACATCAAGATCTGTTAATCAATAAGATGAACATCAATTAGATCTATAATGTATCTATCTATGCTCACACTGCTAATGTCACTGCTCAGCTTTTACTGCTTGTTTAGACTCAATCTGCTCTGCTGTCAGTTTCCTGCATCACATATCCGTTACTGAGTGTGCTCTTGTGATTTAAGGACATGCAGACCAGAGAGTTCAGAGAGAGCAGAGAGCTCAGAGTCGAGGACTTTATTGGTCCCTAAAGAATCATTAGGTTTAGACTTTCTCAGTTTTACCCACTAAGTATTAAATAAGTTGTCAAGAACAACAGATGAAACAGGGAAACAGGTGTTTCTCTCCCTCTGTTTGTGTGTGTGTGTGTGTGTGTGTGTGTGTGTGTAGGTTTGGGGCCTATATGTGTCTATTTTTTGGTTTGGGTAGTGTGTGTGTGTGTGTGTGTGTGTGTGTGTGTGTGTGTGTGTGTGTAGGTCAGCATGATAGCTTGTACCAAAGGAGTCACGTAAGTCTTCATCATCCAGAGTTTGAGAAACATCAGTTTGCACAAGAAATGATTCCACAGAAGACTGCTCCATGCTGAGCGGATAATACAGACAATACGGTCTATATGGATAATATGGACAATATCGATAATATGGATAATAGGGACAATATCGACAATATGAATAATATGGGTAATATGGATAATATGGATAATAGGGACAAAATGGATAGTAGGGATAATACAGACAATAAAAGGGATAAAACAGGCCAAACTGATGTGTCCCTACTCATGTTTACTCGACTACAGTTACAAATATAAGTGATAAAAAATTTAAAATTTTAATATTTTTTGTTAATGTTATGTAATGCTTATTGTCAGCTTTCTGAATAAATGTAATTTTCTTATATTACTACATTATTAACGCTTTAAAACTTCAAAATAAGTTATGTCCCCGTGTTGACTGTCCCCCCTGTTACCCTGATGAATATCTCTTTAAATACACCCAATGACCATTCCTCTAGTCACATGATCTTCAGGAAGTAACAAATATTTTTGGAGGAAAATGTTCTAAAAGAAGCAGAGTAAGTAACACTCCTCAATCCAGTGTTTTTCAGCCTTTGAGAATGGCTCTCTGACGTGGTAAAGGAAAACTTGTCCACTCTGTTTTGCTATTTTATTGCTGAATATGACCATTTTTTGAAAATTTTAAAATGTGGTTCATAAATATGTTGTCAATCTTCCTCTGTGGTCACCAGCTACTTGCATCTTACTCCTGCCATGAGTAGTAATGGCTAACTTTAGCCAAAAATGTCCACCCTGTTACCGTCCACCCTGTTACCATTTTGCACAGTAACAGGGTGGACTAATTATAACAGGGTGGACTTCAGAAGAAGATTGTCAACTATTTCAAACATTTATTGGTAGTTTTTCTTTCTTTCTATAATTTTTATATACACATTAGGGTCTTATACTTCCTTTAAAAGGAGTGATTAAAACAACACGCATGTATTTGTCAGGGAATGGCACCACTATCTGCAGCAGAAAAGCAGCGGCGCTACAGGGAGCTGCGTGATGCAGACCCTGAAAAACTTTTAGCTTCTGTCAAAAGAACCTTTTAGGAAAGGCTTCAGAGAAACCAGCTGGAACATCTTTGAGGCCAGTCATGGGAAGGGGGCCCCAGATGGTGTTGGGGGTACCCTTAAAAGGTCAGCTGACAACACTGTTCGCCATGGAGGGGATATCCCCAATGCAGAGGCCATGTACAAACAGCTGAAAAACATGAGGACTTCAGTGTAACTTTTTTTGTGACAGAAGAAGATGTTGAGAGGAAAGTACAGGAAATGAGAAATGTGCCCCCACTTGTTCCAGTCAAAGGAACAATGAAAATACAAGTAATCAATATCTCTCCGGGGACAATTAAATATCGCGACATAACTTTTCTATGCCAGGCAGACAAAGGTGTCCTTGACTGTGGGTGTTTTGAGCTGAAGGAGGTAAGCCTGGGAGAAGAGGCAGACCCATATGGGGGCGACTGTGGCTCAGTGGTAGAGTTGTCGTCTCTCAATCGTAAGGGGTTCGAGGGTTCAATTCCCAGCTCTTGCAGTCACATGCCGAAGTGTCCTTGAGCAGGACACTGAGCCCCCAATTGCTCCCACTGTTGGTCAGTGGTGTATGAATGGGTATGAATGTGTTACTTAAAACTGATGGTCTACAATAGATCTTTCTACCATCAGTGTGTGAATGTGGTGTGGATGGGTGAATGAAACTAGCAGTGTAAAGCGCTTTGAGTGGTCAGACAGACTAGAAAAGCGCTATATAAGTACTGGTCCATTTTGTGATGATGAACCCTCGCGACCTGAGGTTATCAAGCATGAAAATAATGGGCAGTGGTGCATTCTTAACTATGATGATGAACCTTACCCGGGAATCATCTTGGATGTTGATGATGATGTTAGAGTGAAATGCATGCATAAGAATGGAGTCAATAAGTTCTACTGGCCAAGTCCAAGAGAGGACATTGGCTGGTACAGAGATGACCAGATTGTGTGCCTCATGAGAGCACCACAACCTGTAAACAAAAGATCCGTCCAGCTAGACAAAAAGGTGTGGAAGTTAATTGAAAAAAAAGGGTTAACTGTCCTAATATAAAATTAAAACCTGTTTCTGATTTTGATATGGGGTGTGCATGATTTAGAGGGTGTGATAAAGTAAATGAATTGTCTTTTTTTATTGAAACATATTGTTCTACAATGTTAAATGTCCACCCTGTTACATGTTGTCCACCCTATTACTGCTGCGTCCACCCTGTTACCCTTGTGTTTTCAGCATTAATTTGAGAAAATTTAATAACATTTTGATTGTCTTTGTTGGTATTAACATGGTGAATGTATCAAACAACTGAAATCAGTTAAAAACAGGTTACATAACCAATTAACTTTCTTTTTATTGAAAATGAAATGTGTTGAATCTACATTTTGCGTTAAAATCAAAACATGTTTTCTTCAATATAATAGGTATTTATGCATATTTTTAATAAACATTTTTACTGATAAAATAAGGGACATTTAGATCTTCAAAAAATGTAAACAGCACAATGACTTTGCATTCAGAACACTTATCAATAAAGATGAAAATGTCCCATAACAGGGTGGACATTTGGACCATGTTGCATGCTAAGAATTTGGTCAAAATTATTAGACTTCAGTATCCTGAGCTTGACAGATATGATTTTCTTGTAGGTTAATAAGCCCTTCTTCAGATTACATGAAAAATTCTTACAAAATTTAGCATTTTTTTAAAGAAAGTCACAACGCTGAAATGGCACCGAATTGTAGGAATGACCCGTATATGTCAAACACTGGTCATTGGCTAAGTCAAGCTAAAAAATTCAAACGTTCGTCACACACACATGCCATTGGTCTAGTTGTCGGCCCAGGCTGTCATGTCTGTAAAGTTTCTGTTGTTTTGCACATTCTGAGTCTTGTTTTGGTTTCCCGTTTTATTTTGAAATCACTAACCCTTGTCTCTGTCTTTTAGATTTGTTCCTGTCTGCCCTGCCCTGTCTGTCACACCTGATTCCTGATTGTCTTCCCCAGCGGTGTGTCATCACCCCTCATTACCTCTTGTATTTAAGAGAGATGTGTTTCACTGTCTCGTTGCCAGTTCGTTGTACCTCACAGTCCTCGTTCAAGCCTTTATTCCACAGTCTTGTCTTGCCGTTTTGAATCTTGCTCTCGTTTTTGGACTTTGATCTTTGCCTCACGTTTATCTGGATACCTCTGCCTTGTTTTTGATTGTTTTCCCGTGTACCGAACTCTGCCTGTCTGACTGCCTGATTCTGTGTACCGAACTCTGCCTGTCTGACTGCCTGATCCCGTGTACCGAACCCTGCCTGGCTGACTACCTGCTCTGTGTCTTGAACCTGGTCTGTTTTAATAAACCCTTCTGTTTTTACGGATCTCGATTCTGAGTTTGCATTTGGTGTCCTCTTCTGGTTCTGTGTTCTTGACACAGGCTTCTCATTTGTTTGTTTAAATATTCATATTTTTTTCACGGTTTGACCCCATTTCAAGTTTACTAGTTGTACAAAAACATCTGGCAATAACATTATACAGCATTATACAACAGCATTATACAACAACATCTGGCATGATGTCATCACCTCCAGTGTTTTATTACCTCTGGTATTTCATTAACCCCCCCCCCAACCCCCCTCAACTTGACCTCATGACCCTGTGACCCCAAAGGTCAAAGGTCCCATAAATAAAATTTACAACTTCAGCATTATTCTGTGACATGTTAGGGGCCCCTATACTCTCTCATGTAGCCCTCTGAGGTTAAGGGTAGTAGCTTGAATGCTAGTAGATGAGTGCCTAATGCCAAAATCATTGCAAAGGTCTTTTAGGACAAAGATATGGATTAAAAAAAACAACTTTCCTCTGAAACAAATCAGTGAATTAAGTAACCTATAATTCAGTACAAATGAGTCTGGTACTGACTCCATCTCTGAAAATTTGTCTAACAGTAGACATATCTGAAACCCCAGTTTGCAAAACTCTATAGTCACATCAGTGGTTCTCAACCTAGGGATTGGGGCCCCTGAGAGGGTCACAAGATAATTTCCAGGGGTCTCCAAATAGTTTTAAAGAAAAAAAATTATACATTATGTTGCCTGTACCAGAGATACTTTTATTTTAAAATACATTTAATTGAATATATTTATGAGAATCAAAGAGCACAGGTATATGCATTCTGGTTTGGCACACAAACGTTTTTAAATACATTCACATTAAATTCCTCCTACAGACTTCACTGATGGGGCTCTCACTGTCATATCCAGGTTTTGGGATCATCTGAGAACATCTGGATCCAGGGCCATGAGTTCATATCAGTTGTAGTTTTGTTCATATTTATCAGGGTTTGTCATGACTTGATAGGGTTTTCTGTTGTGCCACTCTGAGGCCAATAAAAAAAAATTTATATCTCACAATCTCTTGGGCAGCTTTCTGTGAAAAAAAACTGACAAAGAATGAACCATTAAACATTAAATGTAGTGACCTCATGTCCTGTCCACTGATAGTGCTACCTTCAGGCCAAAATGTATAAACTATTCAATTATTTGCATTCCTCTCTTATTAACCAAGCTCCCCATACATTTTAATGTTATGGATATTGTCATGGCTAATTATGAGAGTCAAGAGTTAAAATCTATTCCAATGGCAAGGCCAGTGAAGTGTTTATTTATTGAACAACAGCACAAACTTCAACGCAATACACTTCATTTCCTGAGCCTGAGTCACCTGACTATGAGAGTCAATGAGGACAAAAAAAGATATCAAATACAGGAAACAAATGAACAAAAAAAACTTAATTACATCTTCAAAACTAAATAACAGCACTTTTCTCTGTATGTCAGCAAATTATTTGCTTATATAATACAAAAAAAAGTCCTCATCATTAAATGTTGCTTAGTTTTCAATGAGCACAGAGAAACTTTCCACTTTCAGCAGATTATTGTGAAAGCAGCCTACAGTCTCAAACTCTGAGCTTTACTGTACATAATATTGTGTTTTATGTGCAAACATTTAACTGGGAAAACAACAAGGAGAATATATTAAGATGTTATTTTAAGTTTATAAATGACGGTATTTCATTTCTCTCTCTCTCTTCATGATCGCAAGTTCACATTTGTCCTGTGCAAGCGAGAGAGAGAGAGAGAGAGAGAGAGAGAGAGAGAGAGAGAGCAAAAGAGAGAGAGCACACTTTGTATAGCGAACAGAGAGCCATGAGAGAAACACTATGGCTGCAGCCGCCAGTGGATCCCACGATTGCGGTCGGGAAATTTGCACACGGGCTAACACGGGCTAAAACCATGACAGTCTGCTGCAGTTTAATACACAAATGGGAATCCCTGTAAAGGATCAATGAGTCAAGCAAAACATAATCAACTAGACAATTTCCACGGAAATCGTGAGAGGGGCTCGGGTGGCATGCCGACTAAATATACTTCTTGATATACTTTGTAATGTGTCCTCTCCCTAATTGCTCTCTCTGTGAGTTGATTATAAAGGTGAAACATTGATTAACAAAAATAAACACAAACACACACACACACACACACACACACACACACACACACACACACACACACACAAAGAGTCATGCATGCTACACATGCTTAAATGTGGTCAGTGTTTTGTGTGAACTGAGGTCCCTTAATCACAATCATAAACGCACACATGTACACATAGGCGCTCTTCGCTTTTTTAACTGAGTCACATCCTGTGGTGGTGAACTATCAGCCCGAAGTGCAATAATTGATTGATTATTGATTTTAGCCTTTTTACACAAATCAGATTTCAAGCAAGAATATAGCTCATTTTTAAGAATTTGAAGGGCTTTTATTTTGAAATGCTACATCAGAATTGGTTGAGATTGACTGGGTGACATCCTGAGGTGGTGTACTATCAGCCTGAAATGAAATTATTGATTGATTATTGGTTTTAGCCTTTTTATGCTACTCTGAAATCAGGCAAGACTATAGCTGTTTTTCAGAAATTAAAAGAGCTTTTATTTTAAAATGCTACATCAGAATTGGTCTATATTGACTGGGTGACATCCTGAGGTGGTGTACTATCAGCCTGAAGTGGAATCATTGATTGATTATTGGTTTTAGCCTTTTTATGTTAATCTGAAATTAGGCAAGACTTTAGCTCAGTTTCAGAAATAAAAAGGGCTTTTATTTTGAAATGCTACATCAGAATCAGCTGATATTGAATGAGTGACATCCTGGGGTGGTGTCCTATCATCCTGAAGTGGAATCAATGATTGATTATTGGTTTTAGCCTTTTTACACGAATCAGACTTTAGGCAAGAATATAGCTGTTTTAAGAATTTGAAGAGCTTTTATTGACTGAGTCACATCTTGAGGTGGTGTACTATCAGCCTGAAGTGCAATCAGTGATTGATTATTGATTTTAGCCTTTTTACACAAATCAGATTTCAAGCAAGAATATAGCTAATTTTTAAGAATTTGAAGGGCTTTTATTTTGAAATGCTACATCAGAATTGGTTGATATCGACTGGGTGACATCCTGAGGTGGTGTCCTATCAGCCCGAAGTGCAATAATTGATTGATTATTGGTTTTAGCCTTTTTATGTTAATCTGAAATCAGGCAAGACTTTAGCTCAGTTTCAAAAATAAAAAGGGCTTTTATTTTGAAATGTTAGATCAGAATTGGCTGATACTGACTGAGTCACATCTTGAGGTGGTGTACTATCAGCCTGAAGTGCAATCAGTGATTGATTATTGATTTTAGCCTTTTTACACAAATCAGATTTCAAGAAGAAAAAAATTGATTTTTAAGAATTTGAAGGGCTTTTATTTTGAAATGCTACATCAGCATTGGTTGAAATTAACTGAGTCGCATCCTGAGGTGATGTACTATCAGCCTAAAGTGGAATCATTGATTGATTATTGGTTTTAGCCTTTTCATGCTAATCGGAAATCAGGCAAGATTATAGCTCAGATTCTGGAATTTAAAGGGCTTTTATTTTGAAATGCTACATCAGATATAGCTGATATTGACTGGGTGACATCCTGAGGTGGTGTATTATCAGCATGAGTCTGAATCATTGATTGGTTATTTGTTTTAGCCTCTATTCTAATCCGAACTTCATGAGAAACCTTATCAGTTACAAGATTTGAAAAGGGTATTATTTTGTTACACTGGCGTGGGTTACAATAAGCTTTGAGTTGAATTGAATTCATTTACATTAGTCTTTAAATTTTAACCAGGATTTAGAGCAGATTATCTCTGTATTATATCTGTCGGGTCAAAAATTTGCCCACACATCTGAGTTGAAAATGAGTGATCCTTTTCTGAAAGACCCCAGAGATTCAAAATGGAGTTTTTAATGAAAAATCTCAAAACTTTGTGTTGCTTTACCTTCGTTTTCTCAAAAACTATTGAAGATAGCAGAATGTCCTTAGAAACTTAAGCTGTGGACAGATCTGTGAACGTTTTGAAGCAAGAATGATGTCTTTAGCTGAAAGTATGGCGAGGCAGGAGCAGTGGGAAAAAGTGTGTTTTTTTGTATTCTCTGGGAGCCTCCCCATTCATTGTCTATGGGACTTTTTCATCGTTTTTTTCGCCAAATATTGCTGAAATTCTTAGAAATGTCATAGCACACCATTCTGGACAGAGCCGCACGTTTTGATATATAATTTGTTGGGGTTTTCTCAAAGCTCTGGGAGGAGAAGCAGTCCAAAATATTGTCCTTATGAGTCATCATTCATGAAGAGCTGCGTGGTTGCCATGGTGATTTAACAGGGAGCAGCTGTGGAGATCAAGGGACACCTCTTTGTGACAGCTCCTCTCTGGCCGTTTTTTGGGATAAGGCATGGGTCCGAACAAATGCTGTGGCCAAACCGTTATAGCTATCAGAAAAACAAGCGCACCGTGAGAATCCAGAGGTTCTGAGGAATCTGTCAATGTCAAGTTTATATATGTAGGGCCAAGAGAAAGTATTTAAAAAAATGTTTTAAAAAGTGATTACAAAGGAGAAATTTCTGATCAGAGAATGAATGGGCCTCTATGGGAGGAAAATCAGGTTTTCTCCAGGATTTGGACACTTCCTGGCCAAACAGTACAATTTTTGCCACCAAAAGGAGTGTTATTAGTAGCAGGAGAAGTCCGGGAACATTTTGATGCATTTTTTATGACGTTTGAGTGAAATTTGTGGTCCTACGAGACATTTGTTTGGGAAATTCCTTGTTTGTCATGAGCTGCTGCTC
This sequence comes from Labroides dimidiatus, assembly GCA_030710495.1. NCBI lineage: Eukaryota > Metazoa > Chordata > Actinopteri > Labriformes > Labridae > Labroides > Labroides dimidiatus. The sequence goes on along the minus strand of CM061150.1, from coordinate 30,941,941 downwards.
CCACTCTGACTGAAGATGTCACGCACTCTGAGAGCTGAGTTTTAGTGAAAAAACTCAAAACTTTGTGTTGCTTTACCTTTGTTTTCTCAAAAACTGTTGAAGATAGCAGAATGCCCCTAGAAACTTAAGCTGTGGACAGATCTGTGAACGTTTTGAAGCAAGAATGACGTCTCTAGCTGAAAGTATAGCGAGGCAGGAGCAGTGGGAAAAAGTGTGTTTTTTTGGCGTTCTCGGGGAGCCTCCCTATTCATTGTCTATGGGACTTTTTCGTCGTTTTTTCAGGGTTTTTACAAACCCTCATGGATTACAAACGGGTGGACTAGCCGTCTTGTATTGTGCTTTGTCACACTATTTTATGGAACGCGACAACGTTAGTGAACACATCTGTTCCCATAATGCTATCGTAGCTTGTCAGGGATTGATCCTGTTATTTTCTAACTTTGACAATCTAAAATCTGACAACATATGAGCTTAGACTTTAAGGACTGTGACTGCTGGTAGTTGTGATTTGATTTGTTTAAATATGCCAAATTGTGAAATCATGGGTTATTGTTGTTCGGACAATTGAGCTAAGCTAGCTAGCAACTGCTAATGTCAGCAGTCACTTGTTGCCATAGAAACAGTAAAAATTCACTGTGTATAGTGTCACTACGTACATTTGGTCCTGTGTTTGGTCCGGTGAGCTTTCACACTGCATACGAACTGAACCAGGGTTCACTTGCAAGCGAACCGAGACCCACGTTTTCAGGCGGACCAGAGTTCGCTTGTTTGGTCCGCTACAGAGTTCAGATGAGCTTTCACACCTGCCCAAACGAAGGGGACTATCCAAGGAAACGAACTCTGGTCCATTTAAAGCGGACTAAACAGCTCTGGGGTGAAAGCGCCCTTACTCTCTCAGCTCAACCAGCTTGATACTGATACTACGGGTTAAAACCATCAACTTGTCTCTTGTACCCTGTCCCAGCTTGGCTGCTGAAGGAAGTCCTTCCCTCAGTTGGCTCCTCCTTACTAAAGATGATTAATACGTCCGTACTGACAGGCTATGTGCCACAACTTTTTAAAGTTGCAGTAATTAAGCCCCGCTTTGAAAAGCGTACTCTTGATTCAGGCTCCTTGGTTAACTACTAACCTTTTTTTTTTATTTATTTATTTATTTATTTTGGTCACATCAGCACACATACATCATCACACATTGTCAATAGTTGAACAATTTGTACATGTCCGAAAGGGAAGACGGGAGAAGCAGAGCTTATCTAGTCCCGTCCCCATTCACTAATATTTAATATTTTGTCTCCTCTTTTTCACATATCATCAGATTATTATAAATTTGTATTCCATTTACAGAATTTTGACATATTTCTTGGCTGTCTTTTAGTGTCCGCATTTGACCTTTTTATGGCCAGTTCTTTGTTCCGCGTAAGGCCGCATCCAGTCCTTTGATCCACGGAGGGCATACTTCATGAGTGTCTTTTTAATTTCAATTTAGTTTGTGATGTTGGGGTGGTGTGTTTGCGCTGCTTTTCTTCTTTTTTCCAGGTTTCAAACGTGTTAAACTCGTGACTCACCGTCACTCTCCTCTTCATCCGGGCGTGCATTGTCGTCCCGGGCTTTGTTGCAGATTCCAGCCGTGCGGGTGTTTCCGCCTCCCAGTCGGATTTTGTTGAGGGGTGCTCGAGCCATCTTTCTTTGACTTTCGGCTCTCTTGATCTCATCACATGCTTGCAGCATCGCCTCTCTCGTTGCTGAAAACTCAGCCTTCATACGTCTCAGCCTCCACATAATCCCTCAGTCCCATGATTGTAATCGCGACTCAACTTACAGCAAACAAGAAGACGTCTTCCACGTCCTCGACCTCCAAGATTGCCAGACACACCACTCTCCATTCCTTCCAGCTGTCCATTGCGTATCCAGCTAGGAAAGTTCCATCAGGGTATTTAGGTTCTCTCTTCCTCTCTTTTACTTCAAAATAAAAGGTTGTCGTAAGTGAGCTCTGTGAGTTTCTTCATAGCAACAGATTCTCTCAGGACTTTCAGTCTGGGTTAAGGGCCAACCATAGCACTGAGACTGCACTGCTGAAAGTAACCAATGATCTACTTTTAGCTTCAGACAGTGGTCCCCTCTCTGTGCTCATGTTACTTGATCTTAGTGCTGCTTTTGACACCATTAATCATCACATTCTCTTACAGAGATTAGAGAATCTCTGTAACTTGCTAAATGCTGCAAAGTGCTGTACTCATTGTGGGTTAAGATAAGATAAGACCTCTTGTCTTGATATTGGGTCTCTGTTTGTAAAATTTAATTAACTTTAAATGATTTTGGAAAGCATCTTGAGATATTTTTTTTTTTTATGAATTGGCGCTTTAAAAATGAAAATTGATAATTGATTGAGTGTGTTTTGTGGGGTCAGCATATTCAGAGTATGTACAGAGGAGTCAGTGTTTTCAGAGGAGTCTTTGTGTTCAGAGGAGTGAATACTTGTCAGTGAGAGCACACACACACACACACACACACACACACACACACACACACACACACACACACACACACACACGCAGTGTTTGTCTCAGGATGATGAATGTGGATGTTTGAGAGCATACAGCACTTGGCCTCCCAACATCAAGGTCCCCTGGTTAGTGGGCAGCTGTTGATCCTCAGTCAGATGACACAGGTTGATGTGAAAGTCTTTATGGAGCAGTCTTAGCTGGGCTCTGCCTTGTGTGTATCAGAGAGGAATGACCATTGAAAAGTAATGGAGAGTGACAGGCGACAGATTGCAGGCGCTAGCAGCTCAGCCTCAGGTGTGACTGAGAAAGACAGATCACCCCTGCTGATGTTCAGATGTTCAGGCACAGTGGTGAGCACAGCTGTCTATATCTGTGTGTGTGTGTGTGTGTGTGTGTGTGTGTGTGTGTGTGTGTGTGTGTGTGTGTGTGTGTGTGTGTGTGTGTTTGTTCATGTGGCTGCAGAAATAGTGTACAGTAAAACCATTAACAAACATATATCTGAAAATTGCACATGACTTTGTGCGTGTGTGTGTGTGTGTGTGTGTGTGTGTGTGTGTGTGTCTGTGTGTGTGTGTGTGTGTGTGTGTGTGTGTGTGTGTTAGACAAGATCCCGCGGCTCAGGATCCACTGTCGCTAAGCAGCTGACACTTCTTCGCAGCCGACAGATTTTCACAAACTAATTTGACTCTGAGGAAGAGGACAGAAGACACTGATGAAACTTTCCCCACGTGGAAAATAAATGGGGGCGAACACAAGTAAGAGGACAATAATCGGGATGATGATGATGATGACGACTTTAAACACACTGTAACATTATCCGAGCTGCAGGAGGAACCATCTAGATTCAGTTTAGCAGCCTATTACCTCTGTTGTAAACATGTGTGCTGCAATACCACATCATTACCACAGCTGTGGCTGAGTGGAAGAGTGGATCGTATCATTTTATTAACAGTCAGCCAGCTCTCATCTTTTCATTAGCCATCAGACAGTCGGCCAGCTCTCACTGTAGTAGCGAAATACTAGTTTTACAGGAACCAGATGTTAGTTCAGTTTGTCCCAAGATTACATTTTGGATGGGTTTAAATGTTTGTGTACTCAGGAATAAGATACTCTGGTCAGTCCTGTCTGAAAAATGGTACCTGGGAAAGTTCGGCAGTTGATGTTCCCAATGCTCAGAAGGGAAATTTGGCAAGATGTGCACCAACGTGTTCCAGCTAGACAAGCATGTTTACAGGAAATCTCTGTATCTCTCGCTATAAAGAGTAGGCAAAAGTTAGGTCTGTCTGTCTCTCTTGGTTTGTTCAGAGATGTGAGCTCTATACTGTATCTTGAATAAATCCTGCAAGAGGAAGCAACTGGATCCAGGGTCGAGTTGTTTTAGTCCTGATAGATCATCTGGGAAAATGTCCCAAACATTGGCAAGCCGGAGCCAGGTTTTGGTCTGAGGGGTCAGGAATGTTTGTCTCTCCACACAATGACAGCCATAAGCCAGATAAAGGTAGGAGAAATGAAATTCGATACAATGGGATTTCACCACGAGGTGAGACACAGTGTATGCATGAACTCTCTCAAAACAAAGAAACTAGATGGGGATCAGCTGTAGCCTGGTATTTTATGTACAGGAAAGGCTGCTTAAAGTATATGTTTTGAATACATGCCTAAAATGTGAGACAGACATATTAGAAGTTGGTGTTTAAAGCAGCTGAAGGCTTGGCCAAGCATCTGGTTTGAGTGTGTGAAAGGAGTGCTAGGTCTTGAGTAGTATGAATGACCACAGAGACTAGCTGGTGAAATAGTTATATTGGAGAGCCAATTGACCACCGAGTTTATGTGTGTGTGAAGGCAGTAGCCTTTAAACATGTCGAGGTTTGACAATGAAATCCGAGATACTGCCCAGATGGAGAAGAGTGAGGTCTGAAAGGTGTTCAACACGGTACGATTTTGCTCATGTTAAGTACCGTATTCAGAGGCCAACCTTTTAGGGCTTGAAAAAGGGATGGAGCTTCATACAGAGGTGGAGCCACACCTGGATCAATATCAGTTCGCCTACAAAAGGAAGCGGAGCACGAGCGATGCTTCTAACTATTACGCACACAGACTTGCCGAGGATTTCCCTCCACTCGCGGACCACGGTATGTCCCGGTCGTCCGGAAGGGCTAATGCTGTGCTACCCTCACCTCCTCCTGCAGCTGCCGAGGATTTCCCTCCACTCGCGGACCACGGTATGTCCCGGTCGTCCGGGAGGGCTAATGCTCTGCTACCCTCACCTCCTCCTGCAGCTGCCGAGGATTTCCCTCCACTCGCGGACCACGGTATGTCCCGGTCGTCCGGGAGGGCTAATGCTCTGCTACCCTCACCTCCTCCTGCAGTTGCTGCGCACAAGCGGCCGTTCTCCTCTGCTGATCGCCGGTCTCTACGCCGAGCATCGCTAACTCCAGGCTGCGTCCATTTCACTCCCGGCCCCGGGACCAGCTATCCGATCCCGGCTCGTGAACCTGAGACATCCCGCTCACAGCCCACCTGGAGTCAGATCTCCGCTCGCCCCGCTCACTCTCCAGTCAAAAGCCACGACCATCCCATTCCAGCATCTCTGATAATTGGAGACTCAGTAACCAGAAGATTAAAATCAAAAACATCCATAACATACTGCTTCTCTGGCGCAAAGGTTTTGGACTTGATTCCACGAATCCCGGCTCTCGTGAGTAAACATCCCCATGTCACGAACATTATCATCCATGTTGGCACCAATGACACCCTCAAGCAACAGTCCGAGGTAATGAAACGTGATTTTAACAGTCTTTTTAAAGCTCTTAAAGACTGCAAAAAATCCGTTTTTATCTCCGGTCCGATTCCATCCTTCAATCGGGGGATAGGCCGTTTTAGCAGGTTGCTCAGTCTCAACTCTTGGCTCCAATCAGCATGCCCCAACAACTTTGTCTTCATTGACAATTTTAACCTTTTCTGGCAGCGTGCATCATTTTTTTAATAGAGATGGTATCCATCCCAGTGCTGTTGGTGCCCGTGCCCTTGCTGCAAACATTTTCCATCTCGTATCCACCTCGAAATGTGCGTGACAAACTATCAATAAAGCACACCTGAACACTGTACTAGACATTAACCGGAACGCCCACTTTGTCCAACAGGCATCTCCAATAGAACCCTCTAGCCCCACCTACTGGTGTACGACCCCAACTGTCGCTACTGCAGCTCATTTCACACCAGTAGGCCTGCACCACACACCTCCCCTGTCATCTGTTCCGAAAGACTCAAATACCTCATGTACAACATTTCACATTCCGGTCATCATCAGCAGAGGGCAGCGTTTGCATAAAACCTCTCACAACTCAACCACTGATTTAAATAGTCTCAAATTTTTCCCTAAGGCTCATCTATCACAAAATCATGCAGTTGATCAGCCCCCACTTAAAATAAATATGGCCCTTTTAAACGTCCGCTCTCTGCTGAACAAGTCTTTTATTGTCAATGACCTGATTTTAGACCACAAACTTGATTGTTTATTTTTAACTGAAACATGGCTGGGTGCAGATGCACCAGTTGTTCTCAATGAGGCCTCCCCGCCTACTTTTAATTTTGCATTTTCTGTTAGAAGTGGTAGAAGAGGAGGTGGCACAGCAGCTATCACTTCAAAGACTCTGGCCACCAAACCCATTTTATTCAATCAGTACAAAACTTTTGAACACAGCGCAATTGTTTTTAGCAGTCCTCAAATCTTATGTGTTACAATATTCAGACCACCTAAGAAATGTGCTGCTTTTATCAATGAATTTGCTGAATTTTTAACAATCATTCATAACTCTTACAATATGATTGTTTTAACCGGTGATTTTTTTTTTTTTTTTTAATACTTTATTTATAGAATTTTTTAGTTTAAACAAGGATACACAGCACAAAACAAACAAACAAACAAACAAGGCTCAGACATGTGCAGTAAAGAAAGGATGTATAGAAAGAAAAATTAAAAGAAAGGTTTTACAGAAATTTCTTGTGTCACTGTCAGTCTCATAGTGCAACAACAGGTATATTAAGTCTCCCTGAGGAACGTCCAAGGCGGCAACAAAGTGGGTTTCAGCTTACATCAGCTCTGTCCAAGTATGTGAGGAATGGTTCCCAAATTGTTAAGAATTTGGAAACTGAACTGGTCCTAAGAAATCTCAGTTTTTCCATACGTATGGCTGACATCATTTCTGCGATCCATTTTTGAAAGGAAGGTGGGGAAGATGATTTCCAGTCCGTTAGAATGAGTCTCTTCGCAACAGTCATTCCCAATGCCAGGGGACTCCGCAGGCGTGAAGGAAAGCCCTCAATTGTCTGAGAGCAGCCAAAAATCGCGACCATGGCATCCGGCAAAATCAGTTTATGATAGGCCTTAGAGTACCAGTCAAATATTTTGGACCAAAATCCAGTGAGTAGAGGGCAAGACCAGAAGGCATGGGACAATGTGTCCTCTAAGACTTTACACCTGTCACACAGTGGGGAAACAGAGGAATAAAAACAGTGTAATCTGTGTTTGGAATAGTGAAGTCGATGGACCACCTTAAACTGAATCAGCTGGTGTCTACTGTTCACAGAGCAAGAATGTACCAAAGACAGACACTTATCCCACATATCTTCTGAGAGAGCAATGCCTAGTTCCTCTGCCCAGCTCTCCCGGATCCTCACGGTAGAAGCTGAGATACAGCTATCAAACATATACACAAACTTAGAAATAAGATGTCTGGAGTCAGGAGGGTCTTTTAGGACTTGAAAGAAATGGTTTTCTGTTGGAAGGGTCATAAAATCATGAATCTTGGATTGAACATAATGCCTCACTTGTAAATAACGGAAAAAGTGTGACTGCGGCAGGTTAAATTTTTCTCTCAGCTGACTAAATGAGGCAAATTGCCCGTCAATGTAAAGGTCAGCAATGTTAACTAAACCCTTCTTCCTCCAGACATGGTAGGTTTTGTCTAACTGTGGAGGTAAAAATGAGTGATTAAAACAAATCGGTGTCTGCACAGAGGTCTCCGGTAGATTTAAAAAGCTCCTGATTTGATTTAAGATCCTGACAGAGTGCTTAATAACAAAGTTTAGAGCCTTTATTGATTCAGACTTTTCTAGCTTGGAAAATAATTTAACCGGTGATTTTAACTTACACATAGATAACACTTCAGACCAGATTTCAACAGAATTTTTAAATGTCCTCAACTACATGGATTTTACTCAGCATGTCACGCAGCCGACTCACAACAGGGGGCACACTCTGGACCTGGTCATCACTTATGGCCTGTCCACCAGTGTGTCCTCTGTCCTCGACCTGGCTGTCTCTGACCACTACTGTGTCTGTTTTAACATCACCGGTTTTATCCAGCGGGAGACCTCTGTGAGAACTGTGAGGAAACGTCATCTCACCCCTGAAGTGGCTGCAAATTTTATTGATATTTTAGAAAAAAGTCCTCCAATTGTTTTACCTGCCTCCTGTGATTTTATTACAGACAATTTTAACAGCAGACTACAGTCAGCCCTTGAACTGGTTGCGCCACTTAAAACAAGAAATATACAATTAAAAGCCATCCCTCCATGGAGAAATGAAGAGCTCAAAAAGCTCAAAAGGCAGTGCAGAGTGGCAGAACGCAGATGGAGAAAAAACAGTACAACAATAAACCATCAATTATTCAGCAACCAGCAAAGAATATACAACAACGCCATACGAAAGGCAAGGAACAATTACTTTTCAAAAATAATCATCAACCACAAAAATAACCCCAAAGTTCTCTTCTCAACCATCGACAACATTCTAAACCCTGATTTTAGTAAGTATCCTTTTACTCCAACTGACTCCCTCTGTGAGCAATTTGCAGACCACTTCACGGGGAAGATAAACAAAATCAGATGTGATATTTTATCAAGTCGAACTACTGCTTTTGACACATCTGAGTGTTTGTCTTTACCTGAGGAAACACTGGATTGTTTTGTCCTGGTTAATGCTGAGATGCTTGACAAAGTTTTTTACTCAGTGAGGCCTACCACATGTCTTTTAGATCCTATTCCAACTTCATTTTTTAAGTCATTTTATGGATTTTTCAGAGACGAGCTTTTAAACATGATGAATTGCTCTCTTCAGACGGGGGTCTTTCCCACTGTTTTCAAAGCAGCAGTGGTGAGGCCCCTGCTAAAGAAGAGCAATTTAGATTCTGACGATTTTAACAATTACAGACCAGTGTCTCACTTGCCATTCTTAAGTAAAATTTTAGAAAAACTTGTTTTTACCCAACTAAATGAATTTTTAGTAAATCACAGTCTTTTCGAAAAATTTCAGTCTGGTTTTAGGGTGAATCACAGCACTGAGACCGCCCTGGTAAAGATTTTAAATGATCTTAGATTAAACTATGATGCACAAAAGGTGACAGTGTTGGTTCTGCTGGATCTTAGTGCTGCTTTTGATACAGTAGACCACACTATTCTCCTTTCTCGCCTAAAACACCTTGGCCTCTCAGGTGCTGTTTACTCATGGTTCATCTCCTACTTCACAGACAGGACATTCATGGTAAGTGTAGACACATGCTCCTCCAAAGTCCATAAAATCTCTTGTGGTGTGCCTCAGGGTTCCATTTTAGGCCCTTTGCTTTTTAACCTGTACATGCTCCCCCTTGGCGGTGTCATCAGGAGACATGGAATCAATTTCCATAGTTATGCTGATGATACGCAGCTCTACATCTCCATGTCTCCTGATGACACCAGGCCAATGGATGCTCTTTTTAGCTGCATTCTGGATATTAAATCTTGGATGGCAGATAACTTTCTCCAGCTTAACCAGGACAAAACTGAGGTTTTAGTCATCGGTCCTAAGGCCCAGAGAGAGAAACTTTTACCCAAACTCCAAGCACTGTCTTTTAATCCATCACAACAAGTGAAAAACCTGGGCGTCATTTTTGACTCTGAGCTGACTTTTACCCCGCACATCAAGAACATAACAAAAATGGGTTTTTATCACCTAAGAACATAGCCAGAGTCCGGCCCATTCTCTCTCGGGCCAACACTGAGACGCTGATGCATGCTTTTATCACCAGTCGTATAGACTACTGTAATGCCCTGCTTTCTGGTCTTCCTAAAAAGAACATTTCAGGTTTACAGTTACTTCAAAATTCAGCAGCACGTGTCCTGACTAAGACCAGGAAGCGGGCCCACATTACCCCGGTTTTAAAATCATTGCATTGGCTCCCTGTGTGCTTTAGGATCGATTTTAAAGTTCTTCTACTTGTTTTTAAATGTCTTAACGGTCTTGGGCCTTCTTATCTTAGGGAACTGCTTTTACCTTCTGAACCCTCACGGACCCTGCGCTCCTCTGGCAGCAAGCTCCTTGTCATTCCCAAAGTCAGGACACACACTCACGGGGAAGCGTCTTTCCACTGTTACGGCCCCCATTTATGGAACAGCCTGCCAGAGGACCTCAGGGCTGCAGAGAATGTTCATGTTTTTAAGAACAGGCTCAAGACCCACCTTTTTAGCTTAGCTTTTGGTTAATATTTATTTACTCTAATCTTTATTTATTCCAGTCGTTTAGGCTTCTTATTTTCTTATTTCATTTTTATTCATACATTATTTTACATGATGCATCTTATGTATATGTTTTAGCTTTTATTTGTTTTTAACCTTTTATGACTCTTTTAGGATCTCCGGTGTTTTCTCTGGGGGAGCCCTTTGCACCGGGGGTGGAGATGGGTATCTGCTACACCTCTCCTCTGGGCCCTGTGTCAGGGTCCTGTAGCTCTGGCTGACTCCTTGCCCCTGGTGCAGACGGCTCCTCTGATGATGTTTTCTCAGCTGGTTCATCAGTACTCAGCCAATATATAAATGTGTGTGTGTGAGGGCCGTGGGTGGGGGCTATATGGTTGTGTGGGGTGAGGGTGGTTAGGTGGGAGGGCGTCTGGGTGGATTGTTGTTTTTAAATGGTCTGTAAAGCACTTTGTGTTACATCTTTCTGTATGAAAAGCGCTTTATAAATAAAGTTTGATTGATTGATTGATTGATTGAAAACATCTAGAGAGTTCCTCTGCATATGCAAGGTTAGTTTTTATTGACTTAAGCTCTGCTATTAACAGCATTCAGTCACACATCCTTCTTCAAAAACTGTCTCAGCTGAATGTGATTCCTTTCTTAATTAAGTGGAATAACTCGCTTCTGTCAAATAGGCCCCAGCAGGTGAAACTGAACTCTTTTCTTTCTGATCTTTCTTTCACTGGGGCCCCTCAAGGATGTGTTAGTTCATCTTTTTTATTTACATTGTATACCAATGATTGTGTCAGATAAAACAATGGAGATGCTGGTGGACCCAAGGTCAGTTGGGGACCACAGCTTGGTACTGATACATGGACATAGCATCAAGCAGGTCAGCTCATACAGATATCTGGGAGTGCATATTGATAAAGACTTCAGTTGACACACGCAGTTGGCAAGTGTTGGTGCCCAAATCCATCAGCCTATATAATTTCTCCATTGACTGAGAGTCTTTGGTGTATGTCGAAATATGATGGGGATTTTCTACAAAACAACAATTGAGTCTGTGTTATGGTACGGTATCACTAGCTGGCTTAGCAATTTAACTGTTAAATCAAAAACCCAGATACTGGGAATCTGATAAAAAACAGCAGAAAAAATCACTGGTATGGTATGCACCTCCAACCCCGCAAGACCTGTTTAAACAAACAACATCCAGGCATGGGAGCAATATGTGAACAATATTCCCACATAATAAAAAATTGATCTGGCCCAGAACAGTTTCAGCATTGACACCAATTGTCAGCCTGATGTTTAGCATTAGGCTGACTATATACAGCCTAATATATATATATATATATATATATATATATATATATATATATATATATATATATATATATATATATACATATATATATATATATATATATATATATCTATATCTATATATATATATATATATATACATATACATATATATATATATATATATATATATATATATATGTATATGTGTGTGTGTGTGTGTGTGTGTGTGCACTGCCCAAACTAATCTCCTGTAAAATTAAACAAAAAGCAAACAAAGTTACCAAATAATAACTTCATATAGGATACCCCAAAAAAACTGTCTATTGACCATTGACTAGACTGGTGTGTAAAATTCCAATCTTTGTATCAAAACCCCAATCAGCTTATCCTAATAGACACCTTGTGTAGATCATAAAACCAGAATCTGATGCTCATCATTGAGGGTGTATGTCTGCAGTGCTTGGCTGTTTAAATGTACCCACAGAGTTTGCAGAGGAAGATTGGTAGGTGACATCATCATGCCAGTAACAACAAAATTTTAGGGAAAGGAGAAGTATATTTGAGTATAATTCCCAGGAGTACTGATCCAATTTCTGACCATCAGTTTACAATGTATCATGACACGCCAATTAGCAAATTTTTTGGAAGTGTTGAATAAAACCACTAAGAATTTAAAGTTCACCTAAACCCACAGTACATTGCAGGAGGCCTCTGCCATCCATCCTGATCTCAGAGGTACACAGTTGGGTCACTGTGCAAGGGGGGGGGGATAGAACAACAATGTTAATAGAGGTAATAACGTGTTAAATCAGTATGAGATGTGCGCTCAAAACAATGTGGGGAAAAAAGGGAAAAGAATAAATCAGCAGTAGGACACCTTTTAAGACTGCTCTCAGAGATAGAATTCCAGACAGGAGAAATCATTCCAATGTCAGCATTCCAAATAGGTTTGAACAATAATCTGAGTTTGTAAGTGGGGTTGCCAAATACATCAGCTAACAGGTTTGAACTGAACAAAAACTAATGGCAGTATATTATCCCTAAAGTAATAATCTGATAGAACAAATAAACAGACTTTGTAAGCAAAAGTAAAATCTGTGCCAATGTTACAAACTCCTCCCAGGTATGCTCGTACAAGAGAGACCGAACATAAAAACAAAGCCAAGAGTTGAAACAAAAAGTTCAATTCTTTATTAATGAAAAGAGGTAGACAGACTGTGACCAAAAAAGCAAATGGAAATCCTAATCAAATAACACCCCCCACCCCCCCCCAAAAAAAAAAAAAAAAACTAACCAAATACAGGTGGGCCAGCCAAAAGGAACAAAAGAAAGGAAGCCACCTCTGCCCAGCCCACAAGGACCGGCGGAACAGGGTTCTCCCCTCTACCCATCACAAAACCCCAATAAACCTAAATAATGAAAACAAAACCGCGAAAACTGAACTACTGGACACACTTGAAACAGGGAAAAGAAAAGAAACCAAAAGTCCTAAACGAGGTCACGCCCCAGCTACCCAGCTTTCCAAATCTGCAGCAGCTTCTGCTGCTGCTGCTCCTGCTGCTGCTGCCAGGATGGAATGAGGTGAGAGACCAACTGCAGTCCCCCTCCCCCTCTTAATTTGCCCCTGATTGGCACTCAGCTACACCTGTATGAAAAGGGAGCAGACAGAAGTGTAAGAGTCAGGCTCATCAGCAAGAGGAGGAGGGGAGGAGCATGTAACAGCCAACACAAAACTAAACTGGATAGATGTTCTAACTCTTGCACTCATGATCCATCACGTGCAAAATTATAGAAGTACATTTTAACGCCACGTGAGATGCTATAAGATCAATATTCAGTGCTTTCATTTGTTAAGAGCTCAGTCCGAGACTTTCTGATCTGACCCCTGAAGACAAAGAGGAGAAGGGTCAGATTAAGTGCCAAGGTGTTCCCTGAACGGGTGAGTCTTCAGACCTCTCTTAAAAGTAGAAGGGGTCTCTGCGGATCTTAGTGAGTTGGGTAATTCATTTCACCATTTTGGTACAACAGAGGAGACGAATCTAGCTAGTGATTTAGAGCCATGCTGGGCCCCAGCACCAGCCTGGTGCTCCCAAGCACCAGGCGTCTCTCACAGGCAGAGCGTAGCGGGCGGGAAGGAGTGTAGACCTGGATGAGGGACTCACGGTAGGAAGGAGCCGTTTTTGTCACTGTTTTGTGAGCCAGAAGAAGAGCTTTGAATTTAATTTGTGCTGCCACTGAGATATTACATACAACTTGATGTATTCCAGAGAACATGGTAAAAATGCCATGTGACAAATGGTACACCTGTATGGACATACCTGCTGATATAAGTACAAGAAATTCAACATAATTAGCTATACGTTATTTATATGTTATGTTACAGGATTATGTGCAAAATAAATGTGTGTTGTGTGTAGAAGTAAAGATTGACAAATGGGGACGCAAAAATGTTCAAACTACACTTAGACTAGTAGAGAAGAGCCCCACTTCTCCCAGGACTCCACTCAGCCTTAATATCCTCGCTCCCAGGTTAAGCAGTTATCAGTTGATCTGTCCAGCTCTCACCCTAGCAGACATCTGATAAGCAGACCCTTTAGATGGAGACCTGGTACATCGCCACCTATACAGGGGCTTGGTGTGGATCGAAGACAATATTGAATTAAATGTCAGTACATTTGTACAACTCTGAAAAATGTTTGATAATTATTATGGCCAAGAATTACTAAATTGTACTAACTGTATTTTTGTGCATTAATCAATAATAATTGTGCTCATTGCAGTCTTGTATCATTGTGTGTATTTACAGAAGGTTAAAAACTCCTGGAAGGCCACAGATCATCAAGCATGAAGGAAGAATCGACATAATTGGTATGAAGGGTTCATTTTAATGCTTTAATATATGATTAACCTTATTTATCCAGGTAAACTATATAATATAACTTTTTTAACTTTGCAGCAGTAAGGAAAGAAAGTCTGTGTTTGTGTCTTGTTTTTGAGAGGGTGCAAGTTGATGGGAGACAAAGAGATGCAGCTGCAGGACTGAAGCTTAAGTTTGTAAAACTGTTTGTCTTTAAATCATGAACCAGGAAGAGCCTGGTACCAGATAACATTCTCTGAGAATGAAGGATTGTAGTAACTTCAGCTCTAAAAGAACCACTCGAACAACGACCGTGCCGTATTTTTCCACTTTATATTAGGAATAAGCACGCATACAAAACTACAGCTCATAACTGTCGGCAGGAGGATCAGAACGTAACGGTTCCGGTCGGAATCCCATGACTGACTAATCATAGCTGCAACAGCGACCCCTAGTGGGTGCACAGCTTCTGCTTTACAAAAGACCAGCTTAATAGTGCTCACAATATAACAAGGATAAACATGTGAGATGTCTGAGTTTGCACTAAAACTTCCTTTTAGGGGGCATGGTCACTGGCAGCAATGAATCACAATTATTTGTTTCACTGCAATAAAGAAATGCATTGGTCTTTTAACGTTGACATATGCAGACAAGGGGGGAAAAAAAGAAACTTCCTTTTAGGGACACTCCGACAGATGCGGACAGTGATGGGAAACATGCGGAACCAGCCTGCACTGAAGAGGACAACATCTCAGACCAGGAAACTGGTATCAGGGCTGTTAGGGAGAGCTAATGAAAAACACAGATTTCTGTCGCACATTCTTGATCATTGTAATCATTAAATTTGGCATAGACTGAGAACAACAAGAACGTCTTCTTCTTATTCTTCCATCCACTTCATGTGTTCTGTGCATAAATGGTTAAAGGTAATTAGGACTCAGATTCTGTGCTTTAGACAATTTTTTTTTTCAGGATGGTGAAAAAGGTGACCATTTCCAACACCCCACAATCAGAAGGTTGTGGGTTGGTTTCCATTTGCAGTCAGCAGGAAAGCATGCCGAAGTGTTCTTGAGCAAGACACTGAACCCACTGTTGTTCAGTGATGTATAAATGTGGTGTTGTCAGGAAAATTTCTCCTGTGCCCTGATTCACAGACAACGCTGGAAGTGGTGTGATTGGGTGAATGAGGCTAGTATTGTAAAGTGCTTTGAGTGGTCGGTAAGGCTAGAAAAGCGCTATATAAGTACTGGTCCAATAACCAAGAGACAATGTGAATGGGCGCAGTTGCGGTTTGATTAACCAGCAGAGTATTTCAGAACCCAAAAGTGAGGTTGAGGTGTAAAGCATTTTTAAGATGGTTTATTGTGGCAGAAAATCTTGAATGGTCCAGATTATTGTCTGAGTGGGTTTCTGCTGGGATGCAGGAAAGCTCGTGGGGGCACTGGAAAGAATAGAGAGGACACCAAGGTAAGTTCAAAACCAAACCCGTGAATAGCATTAATCAAAAGTGTTACTTGTGGGAGTCACGTGGGACGGATGAGAGATGGCTGCTTAACTGAAGCTGTCCTGAACCCCGTGGACATTAATCCAAAATAATCTGTCATTTCTCCGCAATATTTTATTATTAAGTACTCCGGTATCAACCTCTGCTTGTTGGAAGTGTTCATGTTAAAGAAGATGTCTTCATCTTCATCAAAATATTTCAAACCTTCATGGGGAAAGGGAGCAGCTGCTACCGAACCTGGTGATGCTAGCCCAAAGCAGGACTCCACAAGAACTGCTAGCTTGGAAAACATCCTTGCAGAAGTGAGTAAAATGGGCTCAACGCTCCAAACTGTGGCGTCGGATGTATTAACCATAAAGGGGACTACTGAGGAGCTGAAAAACGCGGTGCAAGCCATACAAGAACGGCTGACGGAGGCGGAGGGGCGAATCTCCGACTTAGAAGATTCTACGCAACAGTTGCTTGACAGCCACGAGCCACAGATCAGGCGCATGGAAACTTTATGGAGCCGGGTGGAAGATTTGGAAAATAGAAGCCGTCGCAACACTATCCGACTGTTGGGCTTAAAGGAGGACATTGAGGGCAGTAACCTGAATGCATGCATTAAAAAAGTTTTGTTGGAGGGCCTGAACATGGAGATTGACAACGAATTCGAAATGGAGAGAGTGCACCGCTCTCCCGGATCGCGCCCGAAGGATAAAGTCTTACGGGCTGCGAGGGAAAAGGGAGATGTGACCTGGAATGGATGCAACATCTCCTTGTTTCCAGACATGACTAAGGAGCTGGCAGAGAGGAGGAAAACTTTTACCACGGCGAAGCAACTACTGCGTGACAACAATGTGAGGTTTCGACTAGCTTTTCCTGCATCACTCCAGCAACAGAGGCTGTTAAGTTTATCAAGCAGCAATTCACTGACAGAGAATAAACTGTGACATATCCACCGGTAAGGAGACTGAGTGTGTTGTGATGGGGATGGATAGCTTTAAGTAGCAGTCAGGTGATGACCTTTGTTTGATGTTTTTTCTTCCCTCTGCTGTGAGGGGAAAGTTCTTGCTGACCAGTTTGGTCATGTTAATTTATGTTAAAACTGAAATGAGATATTTTCTATTAATGCTCAGTGGTACAAATGTTATAATTCATGTTTTTCAACTGGGATGGTCAGACGATAAGAGACAATATGTATGCCAACATTTTCTTTCTATTTCATTTTATGTGAATGGCTAATAGTGCATTTGTTAAGGTAGTTTCCTGGAATATTAATTGCTGTGGGAATCCAGTGAAGAGGAAAAAGGTTCTTCTATATCTTAAACACAGACAAGCTGATATAGCATTCATCCAAGAAACTCATCTACAGGATGATGAAGTCAAAAAATTTAAGAGAGACTGGGTTGGTCATGTTTATTATTGTTCTTTCTCCAGCAAATGTAATGGAGTTCTTATTTTGGTTCATAAGAGATTTAATTTTTTTATGTTGAAAGAATACAAGGATGACAATAGTAGGATTATCTGTATAGAAGCCAACATAAATGGGGCAGAATGTCAAGAACTCAGACCCAGAAGAGGACACAAATGCAAACTCAGAATCGAGATCCGTAAAAGCAGAAGGGTTTATTCAACAAACCAGGTTCCAAAACACAGAGCAGGTAGTCAGCCAGGCAGGGTTCGGTACACAGAGTCAGGCAGTCAGACAGGCAGAGTTCGGTACACGAGTAAACAATCCAAAACAAGGCAAAGGTATCCAGAAGACGTGAGGCAAAGAGCAAAATCCAAAAACAAGGTTCATGAGTAGCAAGACAAGACTGTGAAAAAAGGCTGGAACGAGGACTGTGAGGTACAACGAACTGTCCACGAGACAGTGAGACACAAGAGGATAAATACAAGAGGTAATGAGGGGTGATGACACACAGCTGGGGAAGACAATCAGGAATCAGGTCTGACAGACAAGGCAGGGCAGACAGGAACAAATCTAAAAGACAGAGACAAGGGTTAGTGATTTCAAAATAAAACGGGAAACAAAACATGAAACAAAATGTGCAAAACAACAGAAACTTTACAGACATGACACAGAAATAACATTATGTAATATATATGCCCCTGACAAGGGGGATCCATCTTTCTTTCATGGACTGAATAGCATATTAGGAAATGTCCAAGGACAAATAATCTTGGCAGGAGATTTTAATCAGGTCTTGGATGGGATACTGGACAAAAGTAGACACTTAAACATCTCAACACCACAGGATAGAGCCGCCATTCACATACTAATGGGAGACATTGGTTTGATTGATGTTTGGCGCTTGGTGAATCCTAGGAATGGAGAATACACTTTTTTCTCCCACTGCCACAAATCTTTTTCAAGAATAGACTTTTTCTTGATCTCCCAGAGTCTAATTAATGCTATCATTGATAGTACCATTAATGCTATCTCCCTATCGGACCATGCTCCTGTTGAGCTCTCTATAAATATACATACAGACAGGCCCAGGCGAGGCAGGTGGAGAATGAACACATCCCTATTACAGAGTGAGGTGTTCTCTAAAGAACTTGCAGAGGACCTATCCTCATTTTTTTAAATTAATATGGGCAGCACAGATACCATGGCTATGGTTTGGGAGGCGTCTAAAGCCTACATTAGAGGTAAAATGATTGCTAAGTCCTCGAAAAAGGAAGAAAGAGCAAAATGACAATATTAAAAAATTGGAGGCAGATCTAACTACTATGGAAAAAGAGTTGGCCAGACATTATTCTGAAAGCTTATTTCAAAACATTTGTATATGTAAATTTCAAATTCATGATATTTTCAATAAAAAAGCAGAGTATGTTATGTTTAGACTTAAAACAAGATTCTATGAGTCAGGGGAAAAGACTGGCAGACTTTTGGCCAGACAATTGATGGAACAGAACTCTGCCCATGTAATTCCAGCAGTAAGAGTGGGTGGGTCCCTCATAACATTCTCTAAAGGTATTAATGATGTCTTTAGAGACTTCTAGAAGAACCTATATAGATCTTCTGGGAGTATGAATGAGTCATCAGCCAGAGATTTTTTCTCAAGCATAAATCTTCGTACTTTATCTTCCGATCAGGTGGCTCGTCTTGATGCGTCAATAACTCAGGAAGAGACAGTAAGATACTGGCTAAGGTACTGGCCCTAAGACTTGAAACTGTTCTACCGCACATTATTCATATAGATCAAGTAGGCTTCATAAAAGGTAGGTCTTCCACTGATAATTTGAGAAGGCTTATTCACTTAATATGGCTGAATGGTTCTAGCACAACTCCGGTGGCAGCTATCTCGCTTGACGCTGAAAAGGCCTTTGACAGGGTCGAGTGGGATTTCTTACACTCGGCCCTGTTGAGGTTTGGCTTTGGACCTAATTTTGAAAAATGGATTAAAATAATATACAGTAAACCTAAGGCATCAGTTTTAACAAATGGTCTTATCTCATCCCCTTTTGATCTCTCTAGGGGAACACGACAGGGATGCCCCCTGTCGCCCCTCTTATTTACAATTGTGCTGGAGCCTCTTGCAGTGGCTATAAGAGAAAATCCTGCCATTAAGGGAGTAGATTGGTGGAGGGGAGGAACACAAATGAATGTTATACGCAGACGATATTCTTTTCCTCACTAGTGAGCCTCACAATTCTTTACCTGCACTAATGAATACAATAGATAAATATGCTAAATTATCTGGTTATCAAATTAACTGGACCAAATCAGAGGCGATGCCCATATCTAAATATTGTCACCCACACATGTTAATACAGTATAATTTTAGATGGGTTCCGAAAGGCATGATTTATCTGGGTATCAAACTGACTTCTGACTTAGGCGAGATGACTGCACTGAACTTTGAGCCTCTCCTCCAAAGCATTACAACAAACCTGGGAAAATGGGGGAAGTTAAACTTTAGTCTCTGGGGGAAGATAAATGTTGTTAAAATGGTAATAACGCCACAATTTAACTATATATCAATGATGTTGCCACTTACTAAGCCTGATCGCATTTTTAAACAATATGAATCTATAATCAGAGACTTTCTATGGGCAGGAAGGAAACCCAGATTTAAATGGAGTAAAATGTGTGCACCCAAGGAGAAGGGAGGACTGGGTCCTCCAGATGTTAAGCTGTATAGCTTGTCATTTGAGATGGCGAAAATAATCAACCATTGGAGGCGAGTAGAATCTGGATTAGTGTGGGCTAACATTTAGACAAATCTGGCAGCACCATTTTTGCCAATACATACCCTATCTCAGTGTTTTAAAAATAAAGGGAATGATGTAAACCCAGTCATTAAACATTCTCAAGAGGTTTGGGCGAAGGTTCACAAATTGCACAAGATTTCTCACTACAAACAACTGTATGCTTCACTCTGGCTCAACCCAGAGGTGAAGATTGGGAAGCAAAAGGTTTTTTGGAAGAGATGGTTGGACAAGTGCATACGTACGGTAAAGATCTCTATAAAGACGGAACATTCATGTCATTTACAGAACTCGCTCTGCAGTTTGAGTTGCAGGAAAAAGGTGATTTTTGGAAATACTTACAAATCAGACACTGCATATTAAAAAGTTTCAGTCACAGAGACTAGCCAACCCAATTATTGCCTATCTAAATAACTTGTCTAACCATAAGGCATCAACATTTTATAAAAACTTGCTTTATTTGATTAGTAGCTTTTGTCATAATTTAAGAATAATTTGGCAGAAAGACCTTAACTCTGAAATTAGTGAGGATAGATGGAGTCAAATCATAGCCCAAAGTGGCAAGTTTGTCAAAGACGCTAGAGGGAAATTTATCCAATATAAAATTCTGCACCGATATTATTGGACACCTTGTAGGCTCTTTAAAGTTGGGATTACAACTAGTAGTTCATGTTGGAAGTGTAAAAAAGAAATGGGAACCTTTCTGCATCTCATTTGGGAATGCTCAATGGTTGAGCCATTCTGGCACAATGTGCTGAAATATTTGGAGACATGGGTGGGAACAACCTTACCATTATCACCGCGTTTGTGTCTTTTGGGGGACTTATCAGAAATCCCAACCCTAAGAAAAAATATACTTTCTGTTCTGATCGTGGGGCTGACCTCAGCCACCAGAATCATACTAAGGCACTGGAAATCACCAACAAGTCCAACAGTCCATGAGTGGAAAATTTTAATGAGTGAGACCACGTCCTATGAGGTTATGTTAGTGAGGATAAGGAGTAAAGGTCATGTAGAACTGGGGGGTTGGGATGGTTTCATGGCACATCTCACCTCTAACTAAAGCCACAGGGGATGAAACCCGCTTGAAAAAATGTTTGTCTACCACATTTTTTATTTTTATTATTCTTGTTATCATTATTACTACCGGATTATTTTTTATCTGTAATGTACCCATCCATATTATCCGTATCCATTATCGTATGGGCGGGGCCTAAACCGGAAGTGGGCGTGTTTTGCTCGGACGTGGGCGGGGCTTAAACCCAAACTTTATTTTAAGTCTGAAACTGGCTTTTTTTTTTTTTTTTTTTTTTTTTTTTTTTTAAGGCTTTTGTGTGATCAGCTATGTATTATGTACAACTGGTAAAATGTGTATGTAATGGTGTGAAAGACTGTCTCTTTATTTATGATCTGTGTAAATTTAATAGGTGATTTGTGCAAACATTTGGGGGAAAAAACTAAAAAATATGCCTTGTTGTTCACTTTATTTTCAAAAACACTGTGCTCATTCTGAGAACAGTGTTTCTGTTTCTTTCTCACCAGCCAAACTAAAATCACGCAGCCAGTTAAAAAAGAAAAAGAAAAACGCGACACCAGGAGTTTACAGCTTTAAGCCTTCAAATGCGTTGCGTGTACGTTGCAAAACAGTTAATCAAGTAACTTTAAATATAAAAAAAGAACTAAAAAGATGCGAGACAACGAAAACCTTGTGTGAGTGAGTAGTTCAGAGATTAGAGCAATGTAAACTACAGTCAACTCAAGCAAACAAGAGAAGTAGTCACTGTCACTCGCCTGTGTGTGTGTGTGAAAGAGGAGAGCAGGCACCTCCTCGCTGCAGCATGTGGGTGCAGGGAAGGGGGTGTGCTGTGTGTGACTGGCCGATCACAGAGCATGAAGAGTGAAGACAGTAGTTGTTGATACCCAATGAGGATTCTTTTAGTACGGATACGAATAATCCTTAAAAAAACTGTTACTGCATATGCTTAAATAAAGATTTGAAGTACAAAAAAAAAAAAAAAAGTGTTACTTGTATCTCATGCAGCCGTAGTACCACTCTGAAAGCGACAATCCACTGGCGTCGGAAACTCCTGCTGCACCGGCTTAAAAATCGACAGCGCTGATTAGAAATCAGCACCAGCTGCGCAGGCTGCCAGTGAGGGAATCAAAGTGCTGACTCAGGAAGGGGAGGGGGAGACAGGAGACAACACTCCACAGCCAACCAGCATAATCACAGGCTCCAGAGGCCTGTACTACAAAGCTGGATTTTCTCTTAGCGAGATAACTTCTGGGTTAACCCTGGATTTTCTGTACTACAAAGCTGGTTCACTTCTTACCGAGATGAATCGCCGTGGCAACTTATGCTGAAAGACTAACCTGCTCCAGAGCAGGTTAAGATCTTGATAAGAGATCAACAAGTAGAAAAACGACACCTCCTGACCAATCAGCTTTCTTGTAAAAGACCCTGCCCATTTTTAGAAGATCCTGCCGATGTTGGTGCGCAGAGCGCTCAGGAGAGAGAGAGAGAGTTTTCAGGGAGAGATGCGATCCTTTTAATGTTCACGTGGTCATTCTGTACAAGAGATTCAGATTTTCATCAAATGGTCTGAACTTCATTTGTCAGCTGATGGATCCATAAATAAATAAATTCAGTTGATTTCATCCAAACATCAGAGATAGAGTGAAGAAATAAAGCCTCACTGACCGCTTTGAAGGAGGTTTTTGTTCTTGTTCCCCAAGTCCGTTCAGCTCCACTGTTTGTATCTTAAATAATGATGTTAATAATAATGGTCACACATGACAGAACTGCAGAAACAGGAATTTATCGAACGCGCAACTTCGTGGGAGTTAAGAATTAATATTAAGATTATTTATTAATATTCCAACACAAACGCGCTCAGACGGGCTGAGCCTCAAAACTCAATGGAAAGTTTGGACACTGAGGAAGAGCTCTGCTCCAAACGTCTGTGCTGTAATAAAGTCAAATTGAGTGATCAGAGTGCTGTGTGTTTATATTGTCCTATGAATTAATTTTCGATAATCTCATGAATTACGCATTAACAGAGTCGAGAGTTTGCTGCCCGCATTTCTTCCTAGATTTTGCTGCGGTAACAGTGTTGCTTTTAGCCTGTGTTTAAATTCTTCGTATTTCTAAGGAATACCTGTCTGCTCCTCCACGGTAAAGTAGGCTGCTCTGCAGATTTTCTCCTGTCTCTTCATGTTTGTGATTGGTCAGACGCTGCAGACCCCACCCTTTAATGTGAGCGCGCTCTGATCAAGGCTGGAAGACTCTGGATTGACTCAGCGAGTTTATATCCAGCTTCGTAGTACCGTTTATCAGGACTGCCGATGTCTCGCTAAGTCAACCCAGAAAACGGATAGAGATCCTGGATGAGTTAATCGAGCTTCGTAGTACAGGCCTCAGACGTCTCCAACGGGTTTAGATGTTAAACACGCTCACTATCTCTCAATCGCAGATCTCTGCTCAGATAGGGAGGTTGAGAATGGAAGGTATCCAGACTTGTACCCCAATCCTGGCTACTTAAGTGACTCTGACAGAAATGAACAGAGCCCAAGTCAACCTAAGTCAACCCATAAGCCAGAGTAACAAAAAAAACTGAATGTGGTTTAACACGAAAACAAAGAACCATGAGACGACAGAGCGGTGGACTTTTAATCTATGATATACCTCAATTTTATTGATGCCTCATCATATGCAGCATGTGTGTTCCGTATTTTCATGTTTGCACATTCAAGTACATGTGAGTATGTTGTCATGTTTCAGTGTGATATCAGTTGTAATCACTTATGGTCTGTTTAAAGTTACAATTAGTCATAGTCAGTTTGCTTACATTTTAAATAACCATTCATGTGAGTTTAAACCACAGCTTCAGTATTTTTCCATCAATGATTGATTGGACACAAATGTTAACAGTTAAGGAGTTTAATCATTTAAGCCATGCTCAATCATTAAAACGGTTTTTATGTTCGATATTGTGAATTAGTGAAATATGTTGTCAGGTACTGTTTGAGATGAAGGTCACCAGTGGGAGGGGCCTAAGGGAATTTTTCCTGTTTTGAGCAGCCGGCAGGTTTTTGCCCTACAAGGTGGAAACTTACTAAATGACTGATCTTCTCTGTATTATGCTTGTGATGAAGCAAATGTTCTGATCACATAGATTACTTTAGTCAAACTGGTATTATACATTTAGTATCCCTGTGTACACTATCACACAGTTAGTATTCATTTGTACTCAGTATAAGAGCATGGTATTCCATTTGTGTATTTTTGTATTCTCAACTAGAACAGGAAGGAACATGGACTCTTGGTGGTGTTGTCATTGAGTGATCACATCCTAGACTTAGTTAGACCTAACTGAATAAAGCTTGTCAATAGTCTCATATGAGTAACAAGAGTAAGGGTGTAATCCCTCACAGGGGGGATATGTAGTAGCAAAATACCAATTTCATGTTCCCAGCACTCAGAAGGGAAATGTGGTAAAATGCGCATAAGCATGTTCAGCTAGATGAGCATGTTTACAGGAAATCTCTTCACTAATGGTGAAGGATGATCACTCATGGCTGGGCCATGGTACATCGCCATAGTGATGAAGAGGGCTAAAACCAAAAACAATGACATCACAGGGAGGCTATAAAGAGTGGGCAAAAGTTAGGTCCGTCTGTCTGTCTAGATTTGTTATGAGATGTGAGCTTTGTGTGATTCTTGAATAAATCCCCAAGAGGCAGCAACTGGATCCTGGTTCAAGTTTTTTTTTTTTTTTTTTTTTTTTTTTTTTTTTATAGATCATCTGGGAAAATCTTCTACTTCATCCTCTCATTGACCACCAAAGAGTCAGCCAGCTCTCATCCTTTCTTTAACCAACAGTCAGCCAGCTTTCATCCTTTCATTAACCAACAGGGTCAACCAGCTCTCATCTTTTCATTAACCAACAAACAGTCAGCCAGTTCTTATCATCTCAGCATTCACCAAACAGCAGGCCAGCTCTCATCCTCTTATTAACCCCCAGTAACCCAGCTCTAATCCTTTCATTAACCACCAAGCAGTCGACCAGCTCTCATCCTATCATTTGCCATCAGTCAACCAGCCCTCATCCACTCATCCAGCTTTCTTCCTTTCATTAATCAATGAAATGTCAGCCAGCTCTCATTCTATTATTAAATTATAAACAGTCACTCAGCTCTCATTCTCTCATTAATCAAGTCACCCAGCTCTCATCCTCTCATTAATCAACAACCAGTCAGCCAGCTCTCATCCTCTCATTAATCAACAAGCAGTCACCCAGCTCTCATCCTCTAATTGATTAACAACCATCAGCCAGCTCCTTGTCTGACACACCTTGGTCGGTGTTTGTCTCTGTGCCGGTTTGTCTGCTCAGGACAATAAACGAGTGGTTTATGTGAACCTGCACATGACTGCACTGAGCAACCACCTGGAAGAGGAAGAGTTAGAGACACACACATTTAGTGCCAGGTATACACAGCTTCTATTCTATTAACTCCATGGGCCCTCAGAGGCTCAGGAAACAGGCCCTGAGACCTCGATGCACATCTGATTGTCCTGAAAGCAGGCTGCTTATCTACGGCTGCGTGGAGATAGGCTGCAGTAATTCACTCTGATCCTGATACTTCAGATAAACTCCTCTGCTGGGAACACAATATGCAGCAGACACACATGGCAGGAGGAAACACCAAATTCCCAGATCAATACCCCCCCCACCACCACCTTTCCTCCCCCCTTCTCTTTCCTCCCTCCTTCTACTCCTTTGTCTCTTCATCTTGGCACTTCCTTTGGAATACAATGCCTGCTGGATGAACTTCCTCCTGCTCTCCTCTATCTTGAACAATGACTCATCGGGCTGCATCCTGCAGCCGTGGCATTATCTGAAAAAATCAATAAAAGTCATCAGTGTTTTTGTTTTTCCATCTCTGAACCCGCTGTTTCAGCGCGCTGAAAGGAGGTCAGTTGATCAGTAAACATTTAGAGCGGTGCCAATGCTACGCCCTCACACACATACACACACACTAAGGGTAAGGGCTGGCAAGCATCTCTTGGATCTGGGTACGATCGATGGTTCAGGTTTTTCACAGCTTGTTTTTCATCTTGTCCTTCCAAAATAAAATGAATATACTGTTTCGTCTGTAAAAGTCATAAAATCATGGCTTTAAAATCAGAGTCTAAATGACACTCTACAAATTAAAAGCACCTATTTAACCTGACTTAAACATTAATTTGAAGCAGAATATTTTGGAGTCTGGCGGAGGAGTAATGCTGTGACATCAATTCTGTGAGATGGCAGATTCAAACTAGGCTTGTGCCAAGCATTCATTCAAGTCAAGGAGGTAAGAGGTCAGATTCAAGCAGACCTAGGCCAATTGTTGCTAAGTTTGTTAACGTTAAGCTGAAAGAGCAGGTAAAGAGCCGGGGCAGGGAGCTGAGAGGGACGGATTTCAGTGTCAGCGACCAGTTTCCCAAAGAGATCCTGGAGTGATGCAAGGTCCTGTTCCCAGTCAGGCGGAGGTTCAT
Source organism: Labroides dimidiatus (assembly GCA_030710495.1). Classification (NCBI taxonomy): domain Eukaryota; kingdom Metazoa; phylum Chordata; class Actinopteri; order Labriformes; family Labridae; genus Labroides; species Labroides dimidiatus. Next base: position 30,915,530 of record CM061150.1, on the reverse strand, counting down.
TCAAGCTAACGTATATCTTTTTTTCACACCTTGTTCATCTCACTCCATGATAACACACTCATCATAGGAGGAGACTTCAACATGGCCTTGGACTCAGGAATGGACAGGCTGAGTGCAACAGGGAACCATCGGCTCTGGCAATCCACTAAGGTTGTTAAACAGTACATGGAGGATTTTGGTCTTTGTGATGCATGGCGTTCACAACACCCCACTCTTAAAGAATACACATACTTCTCATCAGTACACATTCATATTCTAGAATAGATTTCTTTCTAGTTAGCAGCTCAAGAATGAGCGATATGTTAGAAACTAATGTCCATCCCATCACCATCAGTGACCACGCACCAGTCTCATTCACTTTAATTGATAAGAAAATAAAACCAACAACAAGAAGCTGGAGATTTAATACATCATTACTTAAAGATCCAAATTTTATCAGTTACTTTGAAAAGGAATGGTCTCTTTACATAGATTATAATGTCCTACCAGGGGCCTTAGCTTGTGTTATTTGGGAAGCAGGAAAGGCAGTAATGTGGGGGAAAATAATCTCATTCTCATCACACAAGAAAAAGGAAGAGAAACAATGAGCATCTGGCTTGGAGTTGAGAATCAAATCACTAGAAGAGGTACAGGGAATCACCCAAAGAGCACATACAGAACAGTATCAGGAAGGCTAAACTTGAGTTGAATGAAATAATCGAAAAGAAAACTCAGTTTATGCTGCAAAGACTACGCTTGGAGAACTTTGAACATAACAAATCTGGTAGATTCCTAGCTAATCAATTAAAGGCAAACAAAGAGAAAACAACTATCTCCTCTGTTAAGGATTCAGCAGGAAATATCACCCATGACCCTGACAGAATAAATAGCATCTTTAGGGATTTCTTTAAGACACTTTACTCATCACACATTGACCCACCAGACAACAGTATTGAAGAATTTCTAAGTGACATAAACCTTCCGAAATTGCAACATTAAACATTTTGAACATATTATTCAAAATAGAAATTTTGTGTCATTTGAGAAACTCACTACACAAGTACCAACAAATGAAATCTATAATAAGTAAGAAATGTAATTCCAATCAGCTAGATTTACAACCTGCACACTTAATCCTCGTTACTTTATGCATTGCAAAGAAGACTATTCTCTTGAATTGGAAAGACAAAAATAACCTGTCTACCAAACACTTTAAGAACCTTCTTTTAGATTACATCACCAATGAGATAATGTCTGCCTCCTTTTCTCATAAGCACAAATTGGAGGATGTTAACTCTCCCTGGTCCCCTGTGATTAGCTCCATCACTTAGTTGGGCAATAGGTAGGTAGGTAGGAATCTCACGGCTACAGGTGGCTGGATGTGGGCTGGGAGGGCTGTGGGTTGTTGATCTCCTGGCAGTCTCATGAGGGCATGGGGCTTGGCCGACTGCGGGCTTTGTGTCTGGCTGGGTAGGAGGGTTGGACTGGGGTGGGGGGAGTGGGGGCGTCCTGGCAAAGGTGGATGGCCTCGGGTTGGTGGGTGGGTTGTGTGCCCTGGTGCCTGGGGACCAATCTCTGTCCTGGGGGGGGGGCTAGGCACGGGGGGGGGGGGGGGGGGGGTATGGCCCACCTGGGCCTGCCTCCATGGAGCGGGTTAGGGCGCGCCTCTGGCGTCCGGTCAGAGCTCTTGGGACCATGGAGCTTTTGTTGCAGGATGGAATGGGTGGTGAGGGTACCCTGGGGATGGTTTAGGGAGGGTGGTGGTGGAGGGCCCCCCCCTCCACTCCACGGGGGGGGGGGGGGGGGTAGTGGGCCAGGGGGGTAAACCAGCCCCTGCACTGGTATGAGTGTGTGTATGTGTGTGTGTGTGTGTGTGTGCAAGCACGCATGTGTGTATATGCATGTGCGCATATACATGTACATATATGTTTATGTGTCTATGTATATGTATGTGTGTATGTGAATGTATGTATGATTGTATGTGTGTTGATATATTCACGTGTATGTATGTACAAACCGGATTCGGTTGAAGTCGGGAAATTGTGTAAAATGTAAATACCCCCCTGCAGGTATGCAACTGAGCTCCTGGGTGGAGATGCCTGTCTCCTGCTCCATGGTACTGGCCGCCCTCCGCCACTTGCAGAATACAATGGAAGTGTCTGAAGAGGACCCTGCATATGTGGTGAAATTCAAAGAAAAAATCAAGGACGACCTAACCTCTCGCCAAGAGAACATCAACCACGAATGGCTCAATATCGCAACGGCATTGGATCCACGTTTGAAAGACTTAAAGAGCCTGCCCAAGACAGAGAGAGAATCACCCAGAAGATCTCAAAAGACTGAAGATGGGCCACCCAAGAAGAAAATGAACTTTCTTCTACAGCTGGGGTCAGATTCTGAATCTGAGGAGGAGGTACAGCCTGACAGAGCCATACACAGGTACAGAGCAGAGCCCACCATTGATACGGAGGACTGTCCCTTGCGGTGGTGGTCATCTCATGCAGGAGCCCATGAGAAGCTGGCCCCACTGGCTCGTAAATATCTATCTGCTCCTGCAACCTCTGTTCCGTGTGAAAGAAACTTCTCAGAAGCTGGTCATGTTGTGAACAAGAAGAGGGCAGCTTTACTGTCAGAAAATGTGAATAAGTTGGTTTGCCTCAGCCACTGGCTAGAGGATGAGTAGAGAAGAGGGCCACATTTAAATGTACACACACACACACAGAGCAGAAGAAACATTTGATTTATATGGTAAAGCTCAAAGCAGGTAGATTTAGCCTGATGTTCTGGTTTTGAATTCTTGATATGAAAAAAAAGAGTGGCCCTGTTGTGCTAGATTAAGAGGGGGAAAATACTGTCCTGTTACTGACAGAGAGAAAGAAAAAGTCTTGTTGATTTTGAAGAGAAAAAAAGAATACTGTCTAAGAAATAAATAATGTTCTTGAACAATATTAATGCCATCCAGTGTGGATTTATGGTTGTAATGAACAAATACAGTATGTTGCTGTACAGTATATATCCGCCTTGTGTCATTTCTTTCCATTCTAACAATAATTTACAGAAAAATATGTCATATTTTGGGGATAATTTGAACTGATTAATTACGATTACTTAATTTTTAAGCTGTAATTACCTCGATTAAAAATTTTAATCGTTTGACAGCCCTAATATATATATATATATATATATATATATATATATATATATATATATATATATATATATATATATATATATTTGTGGGTGTATGTGTATGATAGTATATGTATGTATGTGTGACTATGTATACGTATGTATAATCAATCAATTACTATTGCTGTGCTCTTTGTTGCTTATGATCTCTCCAGTTCATTTCTCCGCAGGTGCTCCTACTTATTGTTGTGTCAAAGACCTTAGGTTAATGTTTCTTTTCAGGCTCAGCAGCTAGTTGTTTGGTTCTCCTGTCTGTATGCATTTGCTCAGTTGCTTTTGTTGTTCTCTACTGTTGTTTTGTTGTTTTTCTTTCCTTATCCCTATCCCTATTCCCATCTCTCTATGCAATCTTCCTTTCTGTCTTCTGCTATCACTCTGGTCTGGTCCGACAGTAATTCCTTTTTTTAACTTGGCAATATACAGAATAAAGAAATTAAAAAGCACCAATAAAAAGTATCATTTAAAACTCAAGGGGAGCCTTTTTAAAAAATGACTCCCCTAATTAGTAATTCTGTTTTGCACAAATACGGCAGCCAGACCACAATTCTGTTGTCATGATGCTGGACAGGACAAGTTAAAAAAAAAAAAAAAAAGTGCGCACCCCGGATTCACCCGCTTTATCTGCCGATTCCTCTCCATCCACATTAGCGTTTTGCTGTTCAGAAGTGAGTGAGATACTCCTTCTCCATCGACGATAAACTCACTGCCTTGGACGCCAGAGTCACCATAGCCG
>CM061150.1:30261629-30306629 GCA_030710495.1 Labroides dimidiatus | reverse complement strand
GTGTGTGCGTGTGCGTGTGTACTTACAGTGTGTATGGCGACATCTTGCTCAATGCAATTTCTGAAGCTCAACTGAAAGAAAAACTCTGAAAGATTCCAGATGATAAGCAGGAAGGCTCCACTCAGTCACGTCCCTCAGCAGCACATTGAGAGGATCAGTTTGGTGCCATTTTACATCTGCAGACCAAAATACTGCAATTTATGATGTTTCTAGAAAACAAATAGGGTTTTGTGGCAACACAATAAACTTGTACAAATGTCTAAAATCACCCCAGAAGAGAACTCTGAGCTGCAAAGTAAACAGAGAAGGAGAAGAAGAAGAATCCTTAAACCACAGACTCCCAGAGTCAGAGAAAGAATTCAAGAGCAGAGTCCTTTAGACATCATCCCATCATCCAGGTCGCTGATATATGGAAATAAAAAGTAAGACTAAGTGATCCCCAACATACGTTAATGTTGTTTTTCAAAGTGTAATGGGTCCTTATAGTTGCAACTTCAGAAAACTGATTATTTATTATTGAGAGAGTCAAATATTAAATATTCAACCAGTTAAAGAAATCAGACTGGATTATTTTACTGGAGCTGAAAGTATGTAACTATATATAAAGATATAAGATGCATCTCAAACCTGAAATATGAGAAAGAAAAATTAAACTCCATTACACTATACACTAACTGGAACGTTCATATTGATTCTGGAAAATTTAAAGTAAAATCAATTTATCTGTTTTGTATTGGCTTTTGTATAGGCACACAGTATTAAACCTTGTGTACCGCCCCTGGTAGAGAACTTCCAGTCTGTGGTGTTTCACTCCTGCAGCAACATTTATCTGAATTATCACATCTGAAATAAATAAATGAATAACAGGTAATCATAAATGAATTTGAATTGAGTGCAGAGCATTAAAGAGGATCACAGTGATAACAGTTCCTGCCTCTCAGCCTCTGGATCATTGTTTTTGGTTGATGCCCAGCAGACAGAGTGCAGCATGTATGATTAATAGTGTGTGTGTCTGCAGCCAGTCGCAGGTCGAGTCCATCTGCAAGTAGAGCTTCTGCCCTGAGCGACGGGCTGCAGCCAGCTGGCACAAAGTCCCGTACAGCTCTGGACAGCACCCAGCAGCGGGGAGGGAAGGCCGAGCGGCCGGCTGGGTGGGCAGACAGATGCAGGCGGCCCGGAGACTTCTGTGTTCATACCAGCATGAACGAAGGCGAAGCCACAGGACATGACTGTCACATTCGTCTGCTGCGGTCCACTGTGTGTGTTCAAGACCAGCGTCAAGCCACAGCTACAGAAGGTCAGCCCTCAACACACAGACCTCTGACTCCTTTCATCCTCCTTTTATTTCTTTATTTGAAGAACTGTCTTCTCATGTCGTTGTTTTTAATGTGACAGCACACTTACAGGCAACAGTTAACCTTAATCATGATTTATTCTTTAATACCATCCATCTTATTGAAACCTACACCTTTAAAATAACAAACATGAAGTGAAGATGTTTGTTTTTCATAGAACAATCATCTCCTCAAAGCCTGAATTTGTGAGATTTTAAAGCCTTCACTTATAATTCTGCAGATGTCAGCTGAAGGAATAGAAAATATGGAGCCGCTCCAGTATAATTGAAATGATTGCATCGTTAGTCGTGAACTAAATGGCAGACGGATGATTTGTGAACAAAGATGCCCTTGAGTTTCCTGATTATCTGGGAAATAGTGAATAAAAATGAACAGAGAGTGTTTCTGACTCAGGTCTATTTATACGTCAGAGCGCAGTAAGTACATCAGCAGGTGCACAGGGAGAGCTGTCAGAGCTGTCAGTCAGCTAAAGCTCATTGAATTCATTACAGACTAATGCAATAATTAGATAAAAAGCTCCTCAGTGATGCAGTTTGATTCTGTCCTCCCTCCTGCTGGAGGATCAGCTTCATGTGGACTCATCCACAGACAGGAACATGTTGCAGATGACATGCTCGATGTTGGTAGACCGTAGGCTAGAAGAAGATCAGTTTCATTCTCTATGGGCCTGACACTTTCTTTTGAAGGATGAGAAATCATAAAAGGTGACTTCTTGTACTTCAGGTGTATCCAACAGTAAGCAGGACGACCTTCCCATGTGCTGAATTGTTGACTGTTCAATTCACAAATAGAGGAGCAGTTTAATGGTCAAATCCAAAGTGAATAGTGTGTAGCACAAACTAAACACTGTTATTACAGTGTAATACTGGTTATTACAGGCCCTAAAAACCGAGAGACTCTGAGGCTTTACTGTGGCTTACTTTAACTTTGGAGAAACAGATATATTTAAAACTGAAAAACAGCATAGCACAGATATTTGCTTCAAAAAAACACAACACAACTGAAGGGTTTCCAGAGGACACTTAAGTGATGCACATGTCCGTTATTAGCCAATATGCTAATATCTGAATCTTTTGATCACGATGTTAAAATAAATCAAAAACATTTTGATCTCATTTTCCAACACCACTGATAGAAAGAGAACCTTCATAGGGCTGATACTCAAAATCCACGTCAACAAAAATTTTATCAATGGACGTGAGCTGAGCTATGTCTCTGATTGGACAAACTTATTATTCTATTATCTTCTAAACCGCTGAGTTAGAAAAAAAATTCACTTATTGTACAGTGTGTGCTGATAGAGAAATTAGCGTATTAGACCCAGGCTGTTTTTGAACCAGGCTGTAAATATGGTTTTTAAGTTTGTTTTTTTTGGCTTGATGTGTTTGTGACTTCTGGTCTTTCTGCAGCCAGCCTCTAGAGGATCCTCCATGAACAGCAGCTTTTAACACTTCCACATGGGCTTCATTTTTCTCTACTGGATGTTGCCCCTTGGTGTTGGTATGTGTGTATCACTTTTAAGTGTCCTTTGGAGACACTTCCATTGTGTTGCAGTCAGTTGCAGTGTGTTTTCCTAATGTGTTGCGTTGTGGTCTTTGCAGTGTGTTTTCTAAATGCTGTGCATGTGTTGTCAAATTAATGAAGATGTTTTCTTAATGTGCTTGTGTTTGCTCTTTTTGCACGTGTTCTCTTAAGCTGCAGTGCTGTAGCTACTGAGCTTCTCTTTCCATCGGGGATGTTGGAAAAATGAAATAAAAGTGTTTTTGATTTATTTTAACATTGTAATCATATGATTCAGATATTAGCATATTGGCTAATAGATGTGAGCATCACAAATCCAATAGTACCCCTGATAGATTGTTCACTGTTGAAATGGTGAATGTGTTGTACCACAGGGACTGATCACACCTGGTACAAGACCAGGAAGGACCTTCCAAATGAAGTGACCTCTCCTTTATTACAGACTCATGCCTTTCAGCGTCCTTAAGAGTTGGGATTCTTATCTGTTCATATTTGATGGCCTCATACTGCATGTAGAGTCTACCGGGTCTGAGAGAGGACTACCACTGAAAAAAAGGACTGGCAAAGTAACATTTGGAAAGTATGATGCCTGCCTCTTTTTTGCACATTGTATCATGTTCACAGCGCAGAAGATTTCCCAGAATCCTTTGCCGTGCAACACAACTGGAGATTGAAATCCTGCTCAGCATCATCCTTATTTCCTGAACACTCTTCACTGACTTGTTGACAAAGAAACAAACAGGCCTGTTTTTAACTGAGTGATGGCTGCTGAGTCAGAGCAGAAAGCCAGCATGCATGTGTATGAACAGAGAGTCAGACATGCAGCATTTAGCTCCACGTTCATGTCCTGACTGTGAAGACTGCACCACGCTCTGACTCTGTTTCCTGACACAGAAATAAATTCAGCTCTGACCTTGTAAAGATGTGATTTGTTTCCCTCTTCTGCAGGACTGTTGAGCTGCAGTTCACATGCAGAAAAAGACAGAGTCACACACACACACACGGTCATTACACACACACACACACACACAGCCGCTCAGCTTCCCCGCAGCAGCTGCTTGGTTTGCATCTTATTTCCTGAGGTATTGATTTGTTGCCTGGCACGGCGCCCTGCTCTTCCCTCGTCATTATGCCCACTCTGCCCAGAACAGAGCGGAGGACAGCCAACACGCTGCTGGACTGGAGATTGTTTCTGCTGCACATAAACAGACACGGATCGATACACTGAACAATGATGAATATTCTGTTGTACTAAACAAAAACAATCCTCTTTTTATTTACAGTGTTTTCTTAAATATGAAACCATCAACTTACAGAACACAAAACAGCCTCATATCAGGATTCAATCTGTTAAATCAACCTGTGTATCTATAGTTAGCCTTTAACATTAAGCGCTCTGAACACTGTGTGATGTGAGCCTTTCTTTTTTACAGTTCTTAAGCAAATGATAGCGGATGAACCAAATATTTATATAAAGTTGAAATTGAAAAAAAAAACACATTAAGTTGATTGGTGATCAGGAGTTATAAATAAATATGATGCATTACTCTGATGTTTAAACTACAGCTCAGAAATCAGTCCTACAATTTTAGACCCGACGAGTATAAAACTAATGAAGCCACCATAACCCTTGTGTTTTTGTCAGTGAACGCATATTTTGAGGACTCATGCTTCTCTTTTTAGCTGTTAAGTTCTCAAATTTATATTTTAAGTAGAATGGGTGCATTTTAAAGCAGAGGGTCAATATTCATAGTTATGCCTTAATCCAGGGTGAAAACTGCCAAGGCTGAAGATAAACTCTCTGTTTGACTTTGCATATGATTTGCATACACAACTGTGTTATAAATGTAACTCTCTCCATACATACACTGAATACCTGAAATCTACACAGTGGTTATGTTTTATCTTATCAAAGTCAGAGTTGGTAATCAGATTCAGATAGACTTTTTGTTATTCTGGTTAAAATGATCTTTATGTCCTGATGTCAATCAGTACATGATGTGTTCTTAAAATAGAGTGAAAAATATCTGCTGTCTACAGCAGGAGTAAACCTGGGAAAACACCAACCAATCCTAGTGATTAGGATCCAATTTATTAAACCAATCAAATCCCTTCCTGCTGTTCAGCCTCCTGCATGTACATTTTGCCGGTGTGCACTAGCCCTGATTCAATGCTCATAACCAAGAGGGATCCAAGTCCTCTGGAGAATAGTAGAAAAACTACCTCTACCCTGATTACTGCTAACGTAGAGCAAACAAAAACGATGAGCTGAGGACCAGTTTGAGTCATTGGTTTTGAATCAGTCTCCATCATATGATCGTGAATCAGCGGCACTCATGCATTTGAGCGGGGGTGTTGTTTTGGAGAAGCTCTGAGTGTGGGAGGGCGGGGCTAAACAGAGTCTTGAAGAGATGCTTCATTCAAATTCATGCTAGTTTTCTGTGACTACCAACCCTGCCTTTAGAAAAAAGGTATTATTAGACTCTTTGTGAGCCACATTCATCTAATAAGTTCAGCAAAATATCTTATTAGATATTATGAGACAAAAATGTGTCCTGGATTGCTTGTAAAATAAAAAAAAAGAAGAAGAAAAACCTCTACCAGTAACAAAAATCTTGAAATAAGACAATTTTTTATCTGTCAGGTGAATGTTGCTCTTGTTAAGTCTACTAAGTCATTGTTTTAAATGAAAAATGAAAATTAAAAAAATATCTGGATTTCAGTTTTGCAATGAACTTGACTCTGCACCATGTGGCTTACTCTAGGATACATTTAGAGGGCAGACCAGAGAGTTAAGACTGTATGCTACTATCAGACTTAAAGGATGAGAACAAGAGACACAGCAGGAGTTACAGAGGTCACCTGTGCATTATTTCTCGGTCTCAGATGTTCAACGAGCAATGAATTAAACCGATCTTATCACCAGTCAGTCTGACCGTGATGTTTGTTGCTGTGCAGCAATAAAGATGCACCGTATGGATGCAGATATCTGTGAGCTTTGTCTTATCTTTTAAACTTCCTGTCCCATCCTCTCTGCAGTGACTCTACATTAACTCTACCACTCACACTGCACCTCATGTTTGAGTCATGTTGATTTTAAGGACGTGCAGACCTGATGCCTCAAACCAACACTATAATACATGGAGTATAATCAGTTTGAGTGAGTGACCATCTTTTTGTTTGAGGAGCACCTCTTCATCCCTCTGACTCTGTCTGGATAAATCCAGTCCCAGCAGAGACGCTGGATGAATAATGTTGTAAACATCCATCAAAGCAGCTCTAAGCAGACTATAAGAGATCAGCGCGTCATTTACATCACTCTGTTCACACTGATCGTTGGTCTAATACGTCTGTTTGGAGACTTTACCACACGTCTGCTGTTTTCTGCCTGTTTCTTGTTTGTGAATTGACCAATTTGTTTTCTGCAGCGTTTCTTTGAAGTTGTCTTCCCTTTGAAGAAAACTGACTGTCTGCGAACACTTCTGCATAAACACAGATTCAAACACCTCTCTGATATCATTTCTCTGACTTCCAGCTTGTTCAGGGGCAGGTAATAAAAGTTACATGAACAACTGTTTTCCTCCGGGCTCTTTTGATGCTTTGTTGCTCAAGGTTGCACCCAAACTCATCTTCATTTGTAGGATGATTAAAGCTTGAATATCATTACTATCGTTTCCTTTTGTGGAAGTAAAACTCTGTGAAGAGGAGCGCTGGCCCACAAAATGCTAATAGGAAGACAAGAGCGAGCAGCGATTCAGTTTAGTTTTCAATTTAACCCAAATAAAGATGAAGTGAGCACAGAAACCAACTCTGAGTCTCAGAGTCAGTGTTTGTCACCAGGAGCGAAACACTCTGTGATTTCAGTCATTATGAGAGGATCACTGCTCATGAATGTTGTAGTCTTTTATATCACTCTGGATTTGACTGTACTGGAGGTGTTATTGAGCTGTGTGGGTCTCTTATCGCTGGGCTCAGGAGCTTTTTTTCTCTGTACATGTATGACACAGCAGAACGACATGAAACACCGACATGAAACACCGACATGAAACATCGGCATGAAACACAGACATGAAACACAGACATGAAACACAGACATGAAACACCGACATGTAACACAGACATGAAACACAGACATGAAACACCGACATGAAACACAGACATGAAACACCGACATGTAACACAGACATGAAACACAGAAATGTAACACAGACATGAAACACAGACATGAAACACAGACATGAAACACCCACATGAAACACCCACATGAAACACTGACGTGAAACACAGACGTGAAACACCGACATGAAACACCGACATGAAACAACGACATGAAACACAGACATGAAACACCGACATGAAACACAGACATGAAACACAGACATGAAACACCGACATGAAACACCGACATGAAACACAGACATGAAACACCGACATGAAACACCGACATGAAACACAGACATGAAACACCAGCATGAAACACAGACATGAAACACAGACATGAAACACCGACATGAAACACCGACATGAAACACAGACATGAAACACCGACATGAAACACAGACATGAAACAACGACATGAAACACAGACATGAAACACCGACATGAAACACAGACATGAAACACAGACATGAAACACAGACATGAAACACCGACATGAAACACAGACATGAAACACCGACATGAAACACAGACATGAAACACAGACATGAAACACAGACATGAAACACAGACATGAAACACAGACATGAAACACCGACATGAAACACAGACATGAAACACAGACATGAAACACCAGCATGAAACACGGACATGAAACACGGACATGAAACACGGACATGAAACACCGACATGAAACACAGACATGAAACACAGACATGAAACACAGACATGAAACACCGACATGAAACACAGACATGAAACACCAGCATGAAACACAGACATGAAACACAGACATGAAACACCGACATGAAACACCGACATGAAACACAGACATGAAACACCGACATGAAACACAGACATGAAACACAGACATGAAACACAGACGTGAAACACAGACATGAAACACCGACATGAAACACAGACATGAAACACCGACATGAAACACAGACATGAAACACAGACATGAAACACAGACATGAAACACAGACATGTCAGTGTAGAGAGGACAAAGTGGAGAGACTCTCAAACACGTCACCATCAGAAACACAGAATAATGAAATCAATCCATCATTTTTCTCTCTGAGTCGAAGCCGTGCAGCGGCAGAGACCTTCATTTTACTTTTCCACTGTCAGCCTGTCCACAGGCTGGAGACCAAACGCTGAGGAGTCTTAAATATATTCTCCAGCTGGTCTTAAAGCTCCAGCCTTTGGGCAGAATATGAATGAATGCAATAATGGCTCAAACCCCTGCATGCTGGATCAGAGTGCAGGCAGGAAGGATTTGTAAGGCAGCGATATAATACGACTGTTCAGTGAATCATTAGATGGATACACGGGGCAACTATAAAGCTGGTAGAAAGGCAACACGGGCGAGGAGCTTCTGCCTGCAGCCAGGCATCGCTGACATGAACATGAAGAGAACTTCACAGAATGAAGTTTGTTTTCTTACTGCAGATAATGTGAGCAGAGCTTGTTCTGATGTTACACTCAAATGCTCAAACACTCAGATGATACTGTTCACATGGAGTGAAGACAGAGGAGTGTGTGTCAGACTGAGCAGAGATCAAAGATCCAGCTGATGACGCTTCAGGACGATGTGAAGAGATGAAGGTGGAGAGAGAGTACTGATGAAGAGAGAGAGAGAGTCGTGCTCAAGGGGATGCAGAGAACATGGGACGGCAGATCCCTGTCAGTCTTTAACATGGACCTCTGGTTGTCTCCCGTCCCTCTCTGAGCCATCAAAGACTTTTATCACAGATGTAACAGAGCCACTGCTGAGCGTGTCTCACTCTGAGCAGGACCACAGAGCCTGATCTCATCACAGAGCTGCTCTACCAATGAACCAGTCAGAGTTCAAAGCAGGTTTGAACTTCTGCCCTTCTGCCCCCAGCAGCACACAGCGGCCCTCTGTTAGCTCACAGACTTCAAGGAAACAGAGCAAAAACAAAAGCTGAGGATCAGTAACCTGCAGAGCAACAACATGAGAGCACAGCCAACACAGCCCCCCCCCCCCCTCCCCCCACAGCGTGGATTTATTTACAGATTATTACTTCTAACAACACACATGGCCGCTGTCGGGCGTCTTGTCTGTATGCTCTGGGCTGTCACATTTGGTAAAATTACTGCGAGTCTCTTTCATAGAGTATTTATTTGCTCATGATTAAACACATGGATCCAAAATTTGTGTTAATTAATGTTGTTTTAAAGAGTTTCAGCAAAATCTCAGAACAGATGGTTGGATGTAAAACAGCAGCTCAGCAGCTGCTGAATGAAGAGACTCCTCTTTAGACTTTGGCTAATATATGAATCAAAACCTGGGACCAAGTTTGTATACTCAGATAAAATCACTAAAAGATCCTTGTTTGTTAGATTGAATGTTAAAGTGATGTTGTTCAGTTGGATGTGAGGAATTTGAATCAAGAAGACTTTTATTTTTATTAAACAGAATGCTGTCGTCTGAAGCTTATCGCTGACATTGAAGTTCGCAAATCTATTAAACACACCGACTGGACTGATGAAATCAGATGAATCACATGAGTGTTTCAAACCAATAGAAAGAAACCCTGTCAAACATGTTAGAATGTTTAATTTTGATAATTTAGCAAATTTCTAAAACATCATCATAAATTAAATTAAATAGTTAACAACACTTTTACAGTGTTAGAAATGGCAGCATGAAGAGTGTATTGGGCGCTAACAGCTTGTCCGTTAACGTTAACTATTGTAGATGCCCATCACTTGTCTTTTGCAGAAAGGGATGTGAGGAGAGGAGAGGAAGAGGAGGGGAGAGGAAGAGCAAGAGAAAAGGAGAGAGGGGGGATGGGGGGGGGGGGGTCATCTAGTATTATCTCGTCCCTGGCCCAGGCAAGACTGAGAGCTGGTCTGACTGTAACTATTTCTACATTGATAAACACTTGGAGGAAGAGGGAGAGTTCTTCCCAGAGCCCCCATCAAAACAGAGCCCACTCAAAGATGTAGAGGACAGCCAAGACCTGACTGTCCAAGGGTTTGTGGGCTAAGTTCAATGTTGATACCACAACACGCAGCATAACATACACAAACATACATACATACACATAGTTCATGATTGACATCATTATTGCTGTTATTTGATTTAAATCAATTATATTACAACTATTTTACAATCCATTCCTAAACATCCAGGAAGCCAGAGGGAACGCCGTTCCTCATAGAACACAAAACATTAGCGGTAAGAGGCAACTTTGACAATTTTTTTTCCGTCTATCAAATGACATTAAAAGGACATGTTTTAATTATTTTCGTCTCATTCCCTGTTACATGACAACGTTTTACAGCTTTTCACTCAAAAACACACAAAAAACGCGTCTAGAGTCTTTTGGTAGCCCTCCACCGAAGAAGAGGTGGGCTGATCATCTGGTGTATATATGAATGTGTCTTATGCGTAAGCAGCGTGTGACATCAGCATTTCCACTGAAAACTACAGATTGCTGTTTACACGGCAAAAGTGGCAGCAGCATGTCAGAAAAATTCGACTCTAGAGAGCGTTTAAAGAATTGTGCATTTTAGGTCGACTGAACTTTTTCCGTGTAAACCAGAGGCTGAAACGCAAGAATACTTTTGCATTTCATCCTAAAACCGTTGTCATGTAAACAGAGCCTGAATATTGGAACCCTGGAAGGGCTTAGTCGTCCAGTGCAGTGGTTCTCAAAGTGTGAGGCGAACCAGATATGATGAGAGCTCCTTGTTTGGTTTCACTGTAACTGACATGACTGAGTGGTGTCCTCAGTGTTGTGTGTGCATAACCTACAATTAACCAGCTCTGAGGGGGACCCAGCTTGCAAACTTATCTAGTGAAAAGAAATAATGGGAAAGGTTTAATTCCACCCATCGCCTCTGTTATTGAGGTAAGTGAATGATTTTTGATTGTTTTTCTAAAGTTATATTCAGTACTTTAACTTTGACTTCAGTAACACTTTATATGTTTTTATTTACTCAAAGTATTAAAACAGGTGTGTTGTGAATCTTCAGGTTATATCAGAGTCATCTGTGTTTATTTTCAGAGTAAGCTTGATCTCTTAGTGTCGACCGTTTCTAATAAAGGTTTCTTCAAAGATCTACGTTGTGTTGAATTCTAGAACAGTGACTGTATCCACTCGTGTTACAAACACCTATCAGAGGTTTATATCTTAACAGCAAAGATGCACAATAACTGCTCTTTTCTGTTAATATATAAAACAAATATTCACTTCTGAATTTCAAGCATCATGTTTCACTTCTTATCTCTGCATATCCACTGTAAATTCATCAAAATGTGCTGTTTGTTTCACATTATTTAGAAATGCTTGACAAGTTTCTTTGCAGAGAGGAAAATAAATGTTATCTTGTGCATTGAATAAATCCACATTCTGCTGTGTGCTGGTTAATAAATTCACGTCTCTATCTGAATCTGTAATACGATCCACTTGGGCAGTGAGGAAAAATGATTCATTTTTGTGCTCTGCTGTTTGAGCTCAAGGTAAAAAAAAAGATATTTGAAAGTAACAACCATATTTTTGAAGTTAGGCTGAAGATAATAAAGACAAATACGAACAAAATGTATTCCAATTACAAACAGAAAGATGAGAATCATGATAAAATAATCTAAGAAGATTTTTCCTGTGGCAGTTTTAACTTCTTGTAGTGTTGATGCCCTGATGTCAAACCACAGACGTATTCATCAGAACACATCTTAAATCAATATTTGTGAGATTTGCTGATTTAACCTTCTGAGATAAGATTTAAAATCAGTAATGTGAGCTCACAAAAGCCTCACTGCAAAGACAGAAATGTCTTTTTTCTAAGCCTCAAAGCTCAGATCTTTCCTGAGCTAACCACTTGTACAGGTTTTAAAGCACAGTAATGTTACAGAAGCTTCACCTTTGCTGCTCAGAAAATATGTCAGTCCTCTATATTCATGTGGAGAAAAGAGTATGAGAGAAAGAAACAACTCAAGTGCTGCAAGTGCTTCATTACACCACCGACCTCATCTGTGATCTCTCTTTATTTTAATGTCACACATTTTAATCACAGTTCAATAATATTCAAAGACTAGGAATATTTTGTTTGGTTATACCATTTTTACGCACTGTGGATAAAGTTTCTGCTCAAAAGCTGAAAAAATGAGACAATTTCTGGTTGAAATAAACAGCAGTACCACATTAGCAGATTAACTGTTAAGGGGGACAGTTCTTCAAATCAGCACACCTATGGGTAGGGATGGGTATTGGTTTGGTTTTATCTGGTAACGGTTCCTACTCGGTACTTTTTAAATGGTTCTGGTGCTTAAACAGTTCTTGAACCAGTACTTGCAAAAAAATGAAACCGCACACACTTTGTCAAAAAACAATACCCTTTAATTTCCAGGGCTAAATTTAACACACACATAAAGTAATTTTCTTCACAAAAACAAGGGGACAGTAGTTGCTAATCTTTGGCAGGAAACAGCCATGCTCCAGCTCGCTGTGGTCTGAGGTCAGATTGACCCACCTTATGGAGAGTCAGTCAGCCGTGGTTTACAGCTACCGTCCTCAAAAACACACAGAACTGAAGGGGATTTTATGTTTTCTTCCGTTAAGACATGTTACACCTAACAAAGGGCTCCCTGTGAACTTCATTTTTTACTTTTTCTGCTTACGTTTTTATTTATGCTTTTAATGTTATTTTCTTTCTCCCATTTTACAGTAGTCACTGACAACAAAAGTGGTACAGGTGTGGGGGCCGACAAGGATCCAAACCAGATGAGACTTATAATGCATCTCTGGTTATTGTTCAAGGGGCCGGGCCAAAAGTGACTGCTGTTTAGGGACATTGATATATGGAAAAGAGAGGCTTAGAGGCAAGTTGTGGCTGTGGATCAGTAGGAAACCTCTCTGATCTTTTATCACGACAGTGAGGAGATAGACTGCAGACGCATCCGGTGTATTTCAGCAGCTATTGGCTTCCTTCCCTTCTATCAGAGCCAAGTCAAGGAATCCAGATAAATGTTTATCCTGTTAATTTGATATATTTACCTTTAATACAAACAGAATCATTAAGCTGTTGTTCAGCCTTACGTATTAACAGAAACCACTTTAATTATTCTTTTTGTCCTTTTATTTTCCATCTGTGAGCTATTTGAAGATGATAAGCAGCCTCCATGAGGCCCTGCATATAAAAAGAGCTGATTTATAGTCATTCAGCGGCTGACTTGTTAAGGCATTGTGTTTGTTTGTGCCGACTGTGGGTAATTTGTTAGAGACCTGTGGCTTTAACGTGCATTAAGAAAATCATTACTCAGGTGAGGATCAGCATTGTAAAACAGCTAAAACCCAATCGGCCTGGAAACACACACACACACACACACACACACACACACACACACACACACACACACACACACACACACACATCCTAGCTCTGAATCAGCAGCAGTCATATCTGCTAAAGTGCTGAGCAAAGTTAAGCGTTGCATATTGAAAAGCTGGAAGTGTTATTTTATATGAAGACGATAAACTCCACAGCTAAACAGAGCCACCTTTAATTTAATACCTGCTTCCCCTGAGCAGATAAAGCTTCATGACCCAGGAAGAAAGCAAATATTGATAACAGATTTCAGAAACAGTGTGTAGTAAATTAAAGCAGGGATAAGAAGCTGTGAGACATTAACCTGTACATGAAAAACAGGCTTTTCTGGAGATATGAGGTTCCCTCTCTAATGATCTGATGCTTGTTTTCTGCTGCGTCTCAAACCCCCGTCAGCAAAGCCTGAGGGTGACGCACATTAAGATGACACTGAACCCGTCACCTTCATTAAACACTGTTGTCTTGTTAAACAGGGATCTTTTAGAGGAAACCCTGCAGGCACATGCAGAGCGAAGCATAAATGGGTGATCCGTTACTAGTGATGGGAATAAACCTGCCTGATACACAAAAACACAGCTTCAGGCACTCAGTGAAACAGGAGTTCAGCAGCTTCTTAATAACAAGAGAAAAGGTTACCTGATCTGTGCTTTTGCTGAGTATGCACGTTTGTTTTGCAGCAAAGTAACCAGAAAGTGTCTGAGCAGAGATTTGGCATGCAGCGAGTTTCTTTCTGCTGGCTGCTGAGCAGCTCCGAGCAGATGGGACTGAATGTTTGCTGTTGTTTATGGCTGTCTCAGTAATAGATGAGGAATGAGAGTTAAACATCACAGCAAACAGCTACAAAGCGTTCACTGCAGCATTATGTGCAGTAAAATATTACAACAGCTTGGAACTAATTGAGGGTCCAATTTGTAGGAGGTGATGCAGGTGAAGATACAAACAGATGTCTCACAGGCCTGACTGACAAAGACTCACTGTGATGGTATATATCGGTAGTATAATCATGGTCGACACATTTTCAGCTCTGAGGTGAGTTTAAAAACATATTTTTGCCTGTTAGAAATCTGGAGAGCGTTTTCTTTATCAGCATCTTTGACAGTAGTTAGCCTAATATGTCTTCTAACCCTTTAAGACTGTCTGTCTATGATTGATGCGTGTTGTCACTGAGAGTTATGTGATGTGTTTTGAGCTGACTGTGTGAAGACAGAGACGGATGTTTCCATTTTGTAAATCTGTGACAGAAGACAAAGGGACAAACTGGTCTCTGCTAACAGGTGAAAGAAAAGTGAGGGAGCTGTCGGTGCAGTGCGGTCTCTACATACTGCTGGGACCAGCCCACGTGCATCAGACAAAGAACAAAGCCTTTCAGCCTGCACGGGAAAACACAAGCCTTTGTTTTCTATATTTCCAGCGAGGAAACAAGACAGAAGGAGAAATGACTAAAGGCCTCGGGATCCCTGCCTCACATCTAGAGGTGAAGAGCAGATATTCTCCATTTATTGGTAAAAGGCTGCGTTGATGGTGGACTTCAGAAAACAAACAGTAGCTTCTGTTTTAAAGCAGAATCAAATCACATGCTGTTCACACTCGACCCTGGTTTCTCTGTATTTTGAAGCCAGTTGCTCAGTTCATCAGAAGATGTGTTCTTCTCTTAGTTTAATCAAGTAAACACAGATTTTAAGACTGAACAGATGAATCACTGCACTTGATAAAATGATGAGGACATACTGTCATTCAGTTTTCAGAATCTAGAAATAAACATGAACAGCTACAGACTGACTTTAAACATTTCTAATGAGACAAGAATAAAACTTTTACAGCATGGTTGGTGTCTAAAACACGTGTAACAGTCTCTACTGCAGGCTTCATAAACAGAGCAGTGAGACAGATAACAGGTGTTCATGTCGTCTGCTTTCTACAACTGTTGACCAGACGAGTCACATCTACCTGTGTGCTGATCGGCCTTCTGACACTGTCAGTTCAGCTACTCCTTCCCAGCCGTGTTTGCTTTGCCCTGCTCTATTTCCTTCCTCCCTTCTCTCTCTCTCTCTCTCTCTCTCTCTCTCTTCCTTCTCGTCCAGTGTCGTTTTTAATTGACTCCAGCCTCAGCCAAACACTCTGCTCCTCTGCCTTTAATCTGCAGGAAAGCTAATAAGGCATTCTCTCTCTCTCTCTCACTCTCTCTCGCTCACCTATGCCTTTTTCAGATTTTAACTCATATTACAGCCAGAAACCCCCCCCCCCCCCCCCCCCCCCCCAACATCTACATCAGTGAGAGTACACAGCCTGTCCCTCTTTACTTCCTCTCAATTTCAGAGCGATTAAGACCGAGGAAGGGTTTTAATATGAGATGGGAAATTGAATTCTGTCAAGATATAATCTGCGTCAGGTTTCAGGGCTTTACACCATATGTTCACATGAACGTGGGAGTGTCAAATGAATCAATCAATCAATCTCAATCAATCTTTATTTATATAGCGCCAATTCATAACAAACGTTATCTCAAGACACTTTCCAAGCGTTAACAGGTCTAGACCTGTAAATGATAATAAAATTTTATTAACAAAGAGCCAACATCAAGACAAGATAAGAAGTCTGATCTCATCTTAACCCACCATGAGTACAGACCTTTACAATATTTAGCAAGTTACAATGGAGAGGAAAAACTTCCCTTTAACAGGCAGAAAACTCAGATAGAACCCGACTCATGTTAGACAGACATCTGAGAGAGAGACTGCGTTGGGATTAGAGAGAGAGAGAAGGCAGAGAGACAAAGAATTCAACGTTATTTTCATCACAGGAGGAAACTGATGACAGTGAAGTGCATTATGTGTTAAGCAGTATAGAAAATTCCAATGCTCCTGAACGCACCATCCACATTAATTACACTGAGTTGCAACGAGATGCAGCAGACCCACATGAGGCTAAATAAATAAATAAATAAATGGGTTGTGCTGCTGCTCTAGATTTGCATCTGTGCCAAGTTTCAAGAGAACTCTAATCTTTCCCCTGTGATACTTCTGGTTTAGTTTGAAAACATGTTTGTTCATAGCCCATGTAATAAATGCATGCTCTCCTGATGTAATAAGACCAAAACCAGTCAGAATATGGGATGTCAGATGAGTTTAAACACTTTTGGAACAATATTTTGAAGCTGCTTAGCCTCTTCTTAGTACTACCTCAGTTGGGACCGAGCAGAGCTAACGTTAATGATCACTAGCTGGTTTACCATCGCTGGTGGAGCTCTATGTTTGTCCTGAAGCTACTCTTTGTATTTGACTTTCTTAAAGGTGTATAAATGCATAAATCGTGATTTAGGAGAAATGTGAATTTTATTGATGTGAACAGGGATTAACTGCATTTACATTTGAAATGTAATGAGGGGAAAAATGTATCAAATATGGTTTAATCCATGAAGGTAGTGCAGTTTATGTCATGTTGAAGGTTTAAATGCTTCTGTGCAGACTGCTTTATTTAGCCATGATTCCACCATGATCCACGGTTCATTAAACACTTAACATTGAACATTTCTGCGAGAAACTAAGTTGAACCTCCTCTGGAACTCCTTTTGTCCCCCACAGAACTGCAACTGTGAAGGCTGGAAGTCCCACAGGTCTGGACTGATAGGCTACAGGGTGATGTCTGCATTTTTAATAGTGCCTAAAAACATTTGCCCACCACTCTGAAGTGCCAATGAAGGCACTGCATACGTCCTTTTTCTCCATCCTTCCCATCTTGTCTCTGTGAACATGGCAGACAGCCACAGTGTTGAGCCTCATCTGGCACATTGTGGAGCAGACCCACATCTAGTCACAGTAGTCAAATTTATTCTGATTATTTTATAACATAAAAGTTATGCATCATTTAACCAAACTGGCATTTCTTTCTCGCTACATTTTCCAACATTTAAACCTTAATAGTCCAGTCAACAGTCCAGTCAGCATCTTACAAAAGAAGCTGACTTTATCTTTTACAAAATTTTGAAGGAACCATTATTGATTCTGAAAAATAAAGCTGCTCAGAGAGAGATGGAGAAAGAGACAGAGAGAGAAATTCTGAAAGAGAGAGACAGACAGAGGGACTAGAACGGGGGGGGGGGGGGGGGGGGATTTCTAGAAAGTGTAAAAACTTGACAGAGAGAGAGAAACAAGGAACAAGACAGACAACTTTATGACTTCAACCTACTTCTTCCATGACCTGGTTTTTCACAGGGACCCAGCCGCTCCCCACTTTAACTTTTTCACCTTCAACATCTGGGTGAAGAAAAATAATTATTACACTTCATCATTTACTCTAACTGAAGTACACATCATTGTAGACATTCGAATCGTTTCTGTTTCAATCATAGGATCGTTTTTACAGATACTGTACTTGCCTCAAATGGTTTCAATAACTGAAACCATCTGAACCCTTGAACCGGAGTGTTCTGTTCACCAGTATTTGCGTTATTTGTGTATTAACTCGGCTTCTGGCTGATATTGTAAGGCCAAGGCTTTATCAGGTTTGTGGGCAGTTTTACTTTGGCAAGGAGTTTCACACTCTCCTACTTCAGGAACTGACTGCTCCTCCTGTAATGCAGTTAAGTGAGCAATAGGGCAGGGATGATTGGGTATGAATTAATTTCAGTTTGGTTTCAAACTACATAAGGAGGGGTCAGATCTATGGAGCAGTCAGCAACATAATTAGCTTCAGAAAAGCAAGAGGCCTCAAGTTGTGGCACTTCCCCCACCGTCGAATGTGGTCTGAATAGTTTTACAGGTACAAGAGCCAAAGGACAAATCCTACTGTTTAGATGTAGAGTTATGCTTATTTAACTTTTTGAAGCTTTAAAACACAGTTTGTTTCATAACAGTCTAGTTTACTATTATTTAAATTAATATATAGAAAACATACAGAATTATTTCTAAATGGTAGTTGAGATCAGAGCTCTAAATTAACTTTTTTTGATTACCAACCATTTTGGCTGGTAAGTTTCTGAAGCTACCAGCCAATCAGAATTGTCACTAGCCAGTTTTTTCCTGTGTAAGAAAGATAGATTATTAGAGACTATTAATATATATAATGTGTACTGTTGTGAAGCAGGCTGTAGTTGCCGGTGCCCTGTATGGTTGGTACCACCGCGGGGTCAAGCCTGGTCTTTCAAGATGTTTCTGTTCCGGGCCAAGCCCATAGATGCTGGCTCAACACAAAGAACTAGACAATTTCCACGGAAATCGTGAGAGGGGCTCGGGCGGCATGCAGGCTGGCATATGTACTTTTGATATACTTTGTAATGTGTCCTCTCCCTAACTGCTCTCTCTGTGAGTTGATTTTAAAGGTGAAACATTAACAAAAATACACACAAACACACAGACACACACACACAAAGAGTCATGCACGCTACACGTGCTTAAATGTGGAGGGTGTTTTGTGTGAACTGAGGTCCCGTAATCACAATCATAAACGCACACACGTACACATAGGCGCTCGTCACTTTCCTTTTCAAAGACAAGAAGCCCTCTGTAAGCGGCCTTCATTGATAAAACGTTGTTTACAGAAAAACAGACACACACACACACACACACTCACACACACACACACACACACACACACACACACACACACATAGACACACACACACACACAAACAGACAGACAAACAAACAAACACATACACACACACACACAGATAATAGGGCTGTCAATTTTTCAAAAAATCATATTCGAACGACTATTAAATGACCCGTCATTCCTCGAATATATTAGAGCACCCCCCCGCCCCTGCGCGCGCTCTCCTTAACAGTCTCCTTAACAACAAGAGAAAGCTTCGACAGCTTTGAATAAGAAGGTAAAACATATAACTGATACTCAAGCCGAACAGCCCGTCTTCATTTCTTCATTATTTGCCAGAAACACAAATCTATCAACTTGATCGGGATCAAGTGTGACTCTCTTTTTGTTTCCAATATTACCTGCACGGTACAATTCACGCACGAGCACGCGCACATGATCGCCGTGGCCGCTCCTCTCGACAGTTATTTAAACAATAACGGGGTGTTAGAGGGCTGTGTGGGACCAAAACAACTTAACATGAGCCAAAAAGTCTGTAAAGTTATAATCCTGTTCTCTGTCTCACTCTGCTGACTCTGTCACATAGGCTGACGTCTGAAGGATACCGCAGATATTCAAATGGATAATTAGAATTCGAATATGAACTTTTCACCTCATATTCGAACAAATATTCGAAGCTCGAATGAAAAGTGACAGCCCTAACAGATACACACACACAAACACACACACACACACACACACTTACCCAAAAACACACACACACACAAACCACACACACACAGACACTCACACAAACATACACATAGACACACAGAATGTCCCTATGAGTCATCATTCATGAACAACTGCGTGGTTGCCATGGTGATTTAACAGAGAGCAGCTGTGGAGATCAAGGGACACCTCTTTGTGACAGCTGCTCTCTGGCCATCTGTTTGGGAAATTCCTTGTGTGTCATGAGCTGCTGCTCCCACTCTGACTGATGATGTCACGCACTCTAAGAGCTGAGTTTTAGTGAAAAAACTCAAAACTTTGTGTTGCTTTACCTTTGTTTTCTCAAAAACTGTTGAAGATAGCAGAATGCCCCTTGAAACTTAAGCTGTGGACAGATGTGTCAACATTTTGGAAATTTCAGTGCTCTACCAAGTAAACAAAAGGATGAGACCCTCATTATTTGTTATAAAAGTCAAAATGTCTGCTCAAGGATGTGT
Organism: Labroides dimidiatus; assembly: GCA_030710495.1. Taxonomy (NCBI): domain Eukaryota; kingdom Metazoa; phylum Chordata; class Actinopteri; order Labriformes; family Labridae; genus Labroides; species Labroides dimidiatus. The sequence goes on along the minus strand of CM061150.1, from coordinate 30,286,474 downwards.
TTTTTGTTATTTGAGTTTTTAAGTTTGTCATTGTCAAAGTAACTCTTGGATGCTGCTGGTTTCAAACCTTGTGTTTGGAACTGAAGTTCTGTAACCTTGTCAAATCACACAATACACTTGAAACGAAAAAGAGAGTGACACTGGGGATGTGTTTTTCTACAAAACAAAATACACTTTGAGGTAAAATTTACCCAAGTTATTTTTAAAGGCTGTAACTGTGTCCCCTGAATTTTATCTTCTTTTGATATGTTCTCCTCTTTTTTGCTTTCAATGGGATGTGGTTATAAGGTCCCAATGAGCCCAATTAAATGCAATCTCAGAGTTAAGCAACACTTCTTTAAATTGCTTTGTTTCTACTGTGTCACAACAGTGACTTTGAGAGATTACTTCTATAACCACGCTGTGGCATGTGTGATACTATAAGTGGAGATGTCCCTTATAGAGGGGGTATCGTCCTCTGGTATCTATGGAACATATTTTACAACTCTGAATTATATTTCCTCTTCCCTGGTGTTTTAGAAAACCTTTATTTTAGCCTCTGTCTCAAACACTTTGTTTTAGGAGCTGTCTCTTTAAGACTCCCTGCTCCACAAACCCCCTTACTTCTCAATGGCAGATCTCTGGAGGCATCTAGAGTACTGCATAAAGTCTTAAAGAAATATCCCCTTTTTAAGTGTACTTTGAATTTAACCCCATTAAGCATGCTGTCACAACCAAGCTAAGATTTGAAAATGATAAATAACTCTTGCTTCACACATCCTGTGAGGGGCGCTCACAGCTCTGAGTGGAGCTTCAAAGAGTTACTAACATGGCTCTGGACTCATGTCTGGTTTCCTGAATTCCTTACAGACCTTCACTTTGTGTGAAACCTCACTTTCTAAGGAGCATTGAAGCGATCCAGGATGCTGTTTGATAGATAATACCACCACCACATTCAGCTCATGAGTCAGAACATTTTAACTGACATCATGTTTTTGGGTGAAGGACACAAACTGCTGCTCCCTCACTTCAAAGAACCAGACCTCTGCAGCTATGGAGTCAAATGTGGGAGCAGACTGAGCTCGCTGCTTCACATCCCAGACAATCACTTCTTTGCAGCCTCACATGGTGATTCACAGGAGACCTGACAAAAGAGCGAAGGAGGAAGGATGATTGGCCTTTTCTGTTCCCTCTCTCCTTCTTGAAGCATTTCTAAACCCTAAAAATAAGATTTCTTGCCTCAGTCTGCTTTTTGTTCCCTTCACTCCATCCCCAAACCACCGCTAACCAGCCGGATCCCTCCCACTCCTCTCACCTTAGTTCCCCTCATCTGCTAACCGCACGGCTCCCTGCTCTCAGCTCAAAGGCCAAAATATTTGCAGAGAAGAGCCAGAGCGACATGCCACACACTCCCCACAGCATACTTAATGCCGTCAGCAGGAAGTGAAAAGATGTGAAGAAGGGGAGGAGGGAAGAGAAAGAGAGGGGGAGTATAGGAAAAAGGTAGAGTAAGAGAGGTGACATCATTGGACAGCCCTCAGAGGATGAACAAACGTTGGAAGATAAGGTTTGTGTATCCTCTGAGGGCTGTCCGAGTGAATAAGGGAAGTTCATCATCACAAAGCCCTCTCAGAGCACACAGCGTCCCCTTTGATTTAAAGCAGGTGAGGAGAACGAAACCAGGAGGCAGATCTGACCGTGAGGGTGAATCCTGGATCAGGGTGGTGGGTTCATGTCGTCCGGCCTTTTCTCCAAAGATAGAAACAACAATAACACAAAGTTTTTGATTAGTCTGAGAGGCAGAGTGAGAGAGACACACAAAGGAAACAACAGCTTTAAATCCCCTGAAGCTTTCACAGAAAAAACACATCGAGTCTTTTTATTCCAGTCTGGAGCCTCGAGAAGTGTCTTTGGAAACTCAGGATGCAGAAAGAAGCTCTTCTCCAATGGAAAGAGACTTATTCCAGGGATATGAGGGAAATAATCTAAAGATGTTTAACTTCTTAAATACTCACACCAATTAAACATTTCTGTCTGGAGGCAAGACAAACATAACTGTTATGATGGGCATTAAGTCTTTTTCAAAGCGTGTTCATTCATTAACATGAAGTCAGCTCAGTAGGTCAGATCGACATATTTCAGTTCCATTTTACAGGCTTTGTTTGAAGATTATTGGAGTATTACTGAGTTGAATCAAAAGCTGAATTGTTTGGTGATAAGAGGGAACACAGCTGGAGTAAAGGGCACATCTGCAGAAAGAAATCAGAAACATGATTATAGAACCAGAGCCCTGCTCTCCTCACTAACACTCACTCTGACCCTGACACCTGTCATGTTTGTGAAATGTGTTTTGTTTGGTGAACCTACACAAAGTAAATACAGCTTCAAGCTTCACTATTTAATTCTAATGAAATGGAAAATGCTGTTTACTGTATTTTAGTGTTGAATAAAGTCTCCAAACATTTATCTCACTGGGATCTATCATCAGATAAAAAAAAAATCCTCACTAAATGAGAAATTTTAAATCATAATTTCTAAAAAAATATTTTTTCATTTTCTCAAACTGATGTCAGCTCAAATTCAGTCAAATAACCCAGAAACCAAGATCCCAAAGGAGCCGACCGTAACCTGTCTTCTCTGTGTGACTGAGACCACATGAAAGAGACTGTTTTCACTCAAAGTCCCAAAGACTGACAGGCGAATATATGATGATACTACAGTGATTTACATGAATTATATGAGCTCACAACAACAAATAAATGAAGGTTAACTTCAGAGTAAACAAAGGTCAAAATAAATAAACAAATAAAATCTTAGTTACTGAAAGCTAAAGAAACAAATCTGAGGGGAAAATGATTAAACAGACCGTAGATTCACATTTCAATAAGTTTGGATGTCACACTTGATGTGGTGTCTCGTTTCTCTTGGTGTAAACAGACAGTCATAAAGTCTGCAGTGAACAGGAGTCTTACCTGTCTGAGCTGCCCCCCCTCCTCCTCAGGGGTTTTCTGTGTAGCTCCTGTGTGGGGGACTCTGATGGTCCCTGGAGGAGTCTGAATCCTCAGAGTTGAAACCTTCCCTCTCTCTCATCTTCTTCCACTAATAGAGTTCAGTCTGAAAGCCAGCCGCCTGCAGAGTGATGAACACGGGTCGTACATATAATCTAACATCCTAATGTGATGATTTTCTCTCACCACAGGGAGCTCAGAGGGTTTCTGTCTCCAGCTGTAACCTCTGTGGACCTCCTGACATCCTGAGTGTGAGGCGTGTGGGGAGGATGAGCAGAACTCACATGGACTTGGACTGCAAACACAGCTGGCTTATTTACACGTCTGCAGGGACGGAGCCGAAAAATCTGCACAGTGTGAGCGCTGGTTGGTGGAGCGAGCTGAGACACGACATTTACTGTCCTTGAGTTTTTGAATATGCTGCACACACACACACACACACACACACACACACACACACACACACACACAGAGAAAGAGAAAGAGAGAGAAAGGAGTCTTTGTTTTGTTGTATGGAAAAGTCAAAAGGTGAGAAACTTCAGGAAGATGCCAGAGGAGAAAAGGTGAAGATCTGTAAGAAAAGAGGAAGAGCAGAGAGAGAGAGGATGGAGAGAGTGAGACAGAAAACAGATCTGTCCGTCTTTTTCTGAAGTAAATAACTTTCTGAAGTGGAAAATAAAATAGAAACATAAAAACCTCCAGACTCACCTGAACCTGAACCTGAACCCTAACTGGACTCTGTCAGCGGTTTTATCTGATCGCTCGTTGATTTAAAAGTGTGAAATGACTCTTAAAGTGTTAAATTTACACACTACAAGTATTTTTAGGGGACTTTTATCACTTATGATGACAATCAATGATAAATATGTCAAAGTCACATAGTTGTCCTCCTCCTTGGTGATGTCTATCATCATCTATCAGCTCTGACTCTGATCCTTCAGCTGCTGTTTCTCTGTCCAGCAGTGATTCACTGAGAAGGAGCAAAGGCTGTTTTACGTCTTTACTGCCAAAATAACTGTGTTTACAGTCTGGTTTAAATAAATGGTTTTGGTCTTTTTTTCCCATAGGTTCACAGGGGGGAATTTTTTAAAAATTTGATAGTTTAGAAGAAATTAAAATGATGAGCACGGAAGAGTTGATTGACAGGTGGACACTGATTTAATAGTCACAATTTCCAATTTGATAACAGTGGGCTTCAAAACTGCATTTCAAAACTCTACTTCAAACATTTTAAAAAACAGTGATGTCACACAGACTTTATCCATACAGTCTTTGATTTAAATGTTTTGGACTTCATTTCAGACAGTTTTTAACCTACAACACAGTTTTGACATGAGCGAGTCAGAGAAAAACATTTTCTCTTTGTATTATTTCTAAATTAGTCTATTTTTTGAGTGAAAGGAGGACAGAACTTGTTATCCAAAGAGTAATTCTTAACAGCAATTTTCCTCTCATAACATTAATCTTGTTTACACAAAGACTTGACTTCAATTTATCTTTCACACAAAAGCATAAAATCTGCCGGTCATTTATTTGACAGCACATTCAAAAAATCCAACCCAGCTTTATTTGCTTAGCACAGACATAAAAAAAAAAAAAAAAAAAAAAAAAAACCAGGAAGTTACAGCAAATAATAAATGATAAAGAAAAAAAAAGATCATGAAATACTCTGGAAAAAATTAAGACTCAATACAGTAAAATACAGTCAGTGGAATAAAGGAAAACATTAGTACTCACTCACAGGAGCCAGGACTCCAGGGGTTAATCCAAGATGTGCAGAATGATCCAGAAACTTCCCATAAGTTCTGGTCAAGTGTCTCTTTTATGGTGTTTAATGTTAACAGGAAGGTTCAGAGACCTCGTAGAGAAAGAAGTTTTAGACGTTACCCACAGAAGAGAAGAAGAGATGACTTACACATGAGCTGGTACTGAGGCTGCACACCTCTGACAGTAAACCTGAGAAGAGACCCTCCTGTGTGCTGACGTGATGATTCATACCTGATGGAGCTTCACCTGACGGTCAGAGGGCTGACCACACTGACTGACTGTCCATTAAACCAAAGCCTGTCTTTAGAATCACTGTTAACATTTGTGCCTGAGCTTCTGATGAATCTTTTGATGGAGACAGATTTCTTGGGTGACCATTGTTTATTTATTGAAACATGCTTCCAGGGTGTCCAATGTTATTTTAATTTAACAGGACCCACACACACAAACACAAAGAGAGAGAGAGAGTTTAAAAAAAAAAAAAAAAATCTTCTGAGTATCAATGGTGTCTTGAGACCAGTGAAAACAAAATCAGATCAGTAATATGACTTAATCATGTATGTTTATTAGTATATAAGAAGTGTGAAATAAATATGGTCAATTGGTCTATTTTTAAACTCATTGTTATTAAATTTGTTAAATTAGTTATCCTTTTATTGAATGTTAAATTGATTTTTACCTCATTATGTTGAACAGTCTGAATTAAAGAAGCAGGATTTTTCACTTAGATTAGAAGCTGGTCTTTTCATCATGTCTTACCTCTAATAGTTACCATCTCTCCATTTGTCTTCATCTTTCACTTAGTTTTTCATTTAGTCTGCATTCTGTTTTTTCCCCTCTCTGCTATTTCTCTCTCTCTCTCTCTCTCTCTCTCTCTCTCTCTCTCTCTCTCTCTCTCTCTCTCTCTCTCTCTCTCTCTCTCTCTCTCTCCCCACAGGGCTTTCTCTTCCTTTCCTTTCTTTTATAGCTCATTCATCTCTTTCTCTCTTCACCAGCTCTCTTGCCCTACAGCTCTTCTTCTTCTTCTTCTTCTTCTTCTTCTCTGGTTTTGTCCCCTCCATCTTTCATTCTTTCTCCAGTCTCACTTTATCCTCACTTCACTCTGAGTATTTGTCGCTCCAGTCTTTTTCCTCCACGATTCTTTTTTTTTAACTTCACTCTTTCTTCGTACTGTCTGCCTCATTTGTTTCTTTTCAAATAAACTTTGCCTTGCACGCCCACTTTCTCTTTCTACCCTATCCTACCCTTTCACATCTTGACCTACCTGACACACAAATTCAGTAAATATGTGTGAGTGCATGCCTGCATTTGTGTGTGTTGGACCCAACATCAAAAACAGTCTCCTTTTCCTCTCCTGGCCGCTCACTTATATAAATTAAAAACATTAATCAGATTAAAGCAGGAGTGTCAGGTGTGGCAGCAGGCCAGTAACTCCATTTTCTCCCCCAGTAAAGGAGAGGGAGGGAGGGAGGGAGGGAGAGGGAGGGAGAGGGAGAGAAAAACCCATTTTCAAAGGGCAAGATGAGACCAACCAGAGGAAGGAGTGAGACCTGGTCTTGGTCCTCTTCCAGGTGCTTACACACAGACCTGTGGCATGAAAAGGTCAAAACAAAGAGGGACACTCACTGCTCACTTAGTCAGGAAAAAAAGACACACATCCACGTCTGACTGATGCAACCAGTCAGCCCATTGCCTGGAATGTTTTTAGAGAGACTATGTACACAAAGGGAGATAAAACACAGGTGAGTGATGAGCCATGCAATGGCACTAACAGGCCCCCATACATCACACCATCATCTGTCAGACCACAGCAGACTTTTCCACTTTGTGTCAGTCCATCTCAGATGAGCTCGGGTCCAGAGAAGCCGGCGGTGTTTCTGGGTGTCTGTATGTCAGTATGTTTATGTGCATTCTTAGAAATTGGATTATGAGCTTATTCAGCGCGAGATCAGACTATTAAAATGCATGTAAACAGCTTAGCTATGCGGTTGCTATCAGGCTGTGGTTGGATTCGGCAGGACTCTGTAAGCCTCAGCGTTCAGCTGAAAGAGGAAATAGGGTCTCTGTGCTCATACGGTCTGAGGCTCCAACACAACAAACACCATGACACAAACATAAATGAAAACATGAAGAGCTACAGCTGCATCCATCTCAGCCATCATTGTTAGAATGTTGTTTTCTCTTCAGGTGAACAGAAACTAGTTTGATACACACACAGCTTCACTCATCAATAAAGGACACAGCGCCACCTATCAAAGCAGAGTGAGACGTTCTCAGGCAGAAGTCTGATTCTCTTTACTGCATGTATATGCAGACAAGACCAGAACCCCCACTGTGGCTTTAAACATGAGCTATGACTTTAGCTGGGCTACTGTGTGCATGTAAACATACTGAGTGGGGATGGAGGCTGTGGTTAGCACACATGGATCCTGACAGACTGTCTACAAGCAAGAAGAAGAAGAAGAAGAAGGACATTTCTTCTTCTGTCTTTTCTTTCACTGTTAATAAATATGTCAAAGAGAGCCAGTGGCCCTACGCCATTTTCACAAAATCAAATGTGACCCTCTTTAAAGGGCTTGGAGACCCTTGTTCTAGACCGACAAAATTATAGAACACCCCCCACCCCTTAAAAAAAAAACATTAAAAAAAGACTATCAATGTACACGTCCAAGTCCTCCTCTCTGTGTTCCTAAACTAAAGTCCCATTACAAGTCCCAGTCACTTACTCAGTTATTACTTCTTCCAGTCATTTACTGTACTATTGGAGTTAAGTCAGAGTCCTGGACTGGAGAACCACTACAGGTCTGAATATCTGATGTGTGAGGATAAAAGTGAAGATGACAGCATGAATTTACTTTGATAGTTTGTGTTTGATCTCAAACTGTTGTTTTGGTTGAATATAAGTTTTGCTGTGATCAGACATGAGCTCCTTCTCCATAGGAGGAAAATAATATCTCTGTTTCATCCCAGCCCAGTGAAGTGTAGCTGGAGCACTGCTTTCCTCTGTGTCTGCTCTCTTACAATGAGAGCACAGCTGTCCTCCCCTTCCCCCCTCTTTGTCTGCTCTTTAGACGGTACAGACTGCCACTGTAAAGGAAGTGTTGCCCTCCCACCGCGGTCCATCCATCACAGCCAGGCAGGCTGGCACTAAGCAGCTCCTCGTTTGACATTTGCCTCCTCTCCACTACTCATTTTCACTTCCTCCTCCTCCCTGATCTCTGTTCTCCCATTTTTCCCACATGAGTCATCCTTTGTGTCTTTAACCCTCCCTCTGTTCTTCATGTTTTTACTGTATATGATCATCTATAATTATAGATTCTTTGTATTTCTCTGATGACACCATCAGACGAACATCACAGAGACGGATGCAAAGGATAAGAGATACATTCATTCCTGCAGGTCAGCCCGGGTCACGCAGAAAGAGATGTTTGTTCTCCTCCTCATTCCTGTAAAAGATGCAGATTCATATGTTGGTGAGGCTGAATTTCACAAAGCATGTGGCAGACATCAAAGCAGGCTGTGACAATGCAAAGCTCACATCCATCAAGAACAAACAGGAGAGAGCTGGACTTTTGATCCCGGCCTGTGAGACTGAAGCAAAGTCCTCATTACTGACAGAGTCTTTTCAGCTCCATAAAAACAGCTTCTCGAACTCAGGGACGAGACTTTGGTGATTCTAAATTGCCCGTAGGTGTAAGTATGAGCGTGAAAGGTTTTCTGTCTCTGTGTGTCAGCCAACACTGCTGAACTCTTGGCCAGGTCACCCTTGCAAAAGAGATTTGGATCTGAATGGGTTTTTCTAAACCATAAATAAAGGCTAAACAAATAAATAATAAAAAGATGAATGAGTGAATGAATAAATAAGGAAAAACAAAACTCCTGAAAAATCAGATTTGACTTGAAACGATAGTTTTCTTTATTTATTTATTTTTTATCAGTGTTTCAATGTATTTATTCACCATGCTAAACAATGAACTGCAGTAGTCTTCAGTGAAGCTACTCTACCGGTCCTTACGTCATCAGTTGTCTGTGCCTTCTTGTTCTAAATTAGCAGAAACACAATAAAATAACTAGAGAAGTTGCATTTCCTTGCAGAAAATGCGTTGAAATGCTGAAGCTGAAGACTTGAAATCGTTGAAAAAAGCTAAAAAAAAAAAAAAGTGGAAAAATGTGAAATAAAATTGCTGAAAGGAGTAAGAAAAAGCATACCATGGAAATGTGAAAAAAAAAAGTTAAGAAGAAAGAGTGAAGCAGTAATAGTGAAGAAGACCAGGAAGTGAGGTTGAAGGATTGAAAAAGAAAGAGTGAGTGAAAAAGTGAAAAGGAAAATGGAGTGTAAAAGAAGTGAGAAAGAAAGAGTGGGAAAGAAAGAGTGAAGAAGCAGTGAGGAAGAAAGAGTGAAGGAGAAGTTTAGGAAAAAGAAGTGAAGAAAGAGTGATGAAGAAAGGAGTGAGTGGGACGGGGTGATGAAGAAAAAGAAGTAGTGAAGAAGAAGTGAAAAAGAAGCAAGGAAGTAAAGAAGAAGAAGTGAGAATAAAGGAGTTAAGAAATGAGAAAGCCGTATGAAAAGAAGGAGCAAAGACGAACTGAAGAAGTCTTTAGACTGTTTAAACAATAAAATGTTGAAGAAAATGTAAATAACAGCAAAATCTATGAGTTATGTGTTTAAAGCATAAAGTCATGTGATCAGATTAATGTGTTAAAGGAGTCTGTGAGTCAAAGGATGCAGAAGGTAGAAGCAGATGAAGTTTAATGAGTTTGAGTAGATAAGCAGATATTTCCAGTCTCTATTTACACTATAAAAATGTTTTAAATAAAGTTTTTTTTTTTTCATTTTAAAGTACAGGGGGTAGAGATGTGTAGCTAACAAGCAGCCTTAAGCTCAAAGTAAAATTAGTGAAATGACATGTAAGTAGAAGAAGATGTGTTTGAAGGTCCTGTGGATCCATAAAGGTGTTAGAAGATAGATGGAGGACTTGGAAAATGGTGCTGCAGCCTTTAAAATGTCCAAACAATGTGAACATGTGTTTCCTGTGTGTGTGTGTTGGACTGTGTTTGCATGTTATTTGACTCCCAGCTGAGCTCAGCTGTTACCATGGTGACCACAGCTCAAATCATAACAGAGTAACTGCAGATAGAACGCTGCTCCGGCAGCTGAAGGCTTTGGGATTTCTGCTGAAACACAGTCTGAACAAGTGCACTCTGTGCCAAAACCATGATAGATATGGGAAAAACAAGCACACTGTGAGAATCAAGAGACTCTGAGGAAACTGTCAATGTGCATTTTATTTCTGTAGGGCCAGTAGAAAGCACAGAAAATCTGAGTTGAAAATGAGTGATCTTTTGCTCATCTCTGAGAAAATCCCTCAAGAGTTAACAATGGAAGTGAACGAGAGGAGGAGGTGAGGTTTGCCTGACAGTTGGTCCTTTTCTGACTTAGTGCTTCATCCTTTGACCTCAAAAGCGACTTTGACAGAAGCACAATGAAATTACCTACGTTTTGATGTGTTTTTTATGTGTGTGGAGTGAAGTTTTTGGATTCATGAACAGGTTGTTTGGGAAGTTTCGAGTGTGTCATCAGCTGCTGCTCCACTCTGACTGATGATGTCACACACTCTGAGAGCTGAGTTTTTAGTGAAAAATCTCAAAAGTTTGTTTCTTAAGGAGTGAAATCTCAAAAACAGTTAAAGATAAGTAAAAAGTTGAAAGATGAGTGAAAAGTGGAAAGATAAGTGAACATTTTGAAGCAAGAATGGAGTCTGTAAGTGGAAGTATGATGAAGTTTGAGGAGCTCAAAGTTGAAGGAGTTTTAGGAGCAAAAGTCAAAGTTCCCCAGTCATTTCAAATGGGAAATTTTTTTTGACAAAAAGTGAAATAATTCAAAAAGTTTAAGAGTTAGAGATGAGAAAAGTCATAGCACACATGTCCTAAAGAAGCTGAATAGTATATAAATAGAACGGTGAAAATCGGTGAAAAATTGTGGGAGGAGATAGGTGTCAAAAAACGTACGGAAGAATAAGAAGAAGAAGAAGAAGAAGAAGAAGAAGAAGAAGAAGAAGAAGAAGAAGAAGTGAATACTAGACAATTTCCACGGAAATTGTGAGAGGGGCTCGGGCCGCATGCCGGCTGACTCTTCTTGAAATACTTTGTAATGTGTCCTCTCCCTAACTGTTGTGGGAACATTAAAGCTACTCATGGGCTATAGGTGTGTTTGGTGAGATTGATGTGTGGTTACACATCCACACATGTGGTTTGTAGTTTAACTGAGGTCATATTTAACTCATTCACACAAATGCGCACTTTGTGCCCACTGTCACATATAATTTTTACACTCTGGAAACACACAAACAGATATATGCATGCTTAGATGTGGTGGGGGTTTTGTCTGAACTGAGGTCCCTCAATCACGATCATAAATGCACACACCAAACACATAGGTGCGCTCCGCACGCCATTTCAAAATGAAGAACCCTTCTGTGAGATGATTTGAATGGTGTAACATTGATTAACAAAAATACACACACAAACTCAAAGAGTCATGCACGCTACATGTGCTTAAATGTGGTGGGTGTTTTGTGTAAACTGAGGTCCCTTAATCACAATCATAAACACACACACGTACACATAGGCGCTCTTCGCTTTCCTTTTCAGAGACAAGAATCCCCCTGTGAATGGCCTTCAATGATAAAACTTTGTTCAACGAAAAACAGACACACACCTACACACACACACACACACACACACACACACACACACACACACATGCTCAGCCAAACACGCACACACACACACACACACACACATGCTCAGCCAAACACGCACACACACACACACACACACACACACATACACACACACACACTCTAACACACACACAAAGACATGAGCATTACGCGCTAGAATGTGAGGGTGTTTTGTGTGAACTGAGGTACTTTAAACATCATCAATGCAGTCACACACACATACACGTTTGCGCGCTTTACATGCCCCTTCAAGGACAAGAAAACCTCTGTGTTTAAGCTTTCATTGATAATATATTGTTTGATATGAGTTATTTCATTCAAAAGGAATCCTCACTCTCTCCGTGTGTGTGTGTGTGTGTACTTGTTTTGATAATATAGCCAGGCTCTCCCAGAATGCCCAAGAATGTCCTTATGAGTCATCATTCATGAAGAGCTGCATGGTTTCCATCTTCCGTCAGTCCTGCTGTGACTGACTGATGATGTCACGCACTGTGAGAGCTGAGTTTTAGTGAAAAAACTCAAAACTTTGTGTTGCTTTACCTTTGTTTTCTCAAAAACTGTTGAAGATAGCAGAATGCCCCTAGCAACTTAAGCTGTGGACAGATGTGTCAACATTTTGAAGCAAGAATGACGTCTCTAGCTGAAAGTATGGCGAGGCAGGAGCAGTGTGAAAAAGTGTTTTTTTTTGGTGTTCTCGGGAAGCGTCCCTATTCATTGTCTATAGGACTTTTTTCGTCGGTTTTTCTGGGGGGTTTTTCGGCCAAAAAACACTGAAATTCTTAGGAAAGTTATAGCACGCCATTCTGGACCGAGCCGCACGTTTTGATATATAATTTGTTGGGGTTTTCTTAAAGCTCTGGGAGGAGAAGCTGTCCAAAGTTTTGTCCTTATGAGTCATCTTTCATGTAGAGCTGCATGGTTTCCATGACGATTTAACTGAGAGCAGCTGTGGAGATCAAGGGACACCTCTTTGTGACAGCTGTTCTCTGCCGTTTTTTGGGATGAGGCATGTGTCCGAACAAATGCTCGCTGTGGCCAAACTGTTATAGCTATCAGAAAAACGAGCGCACTGTGAGACTCCAGAGGTTCGGAGGAATCCGTCAATGTCAAGTTTATATTTGTAGGGTCAAGAATTTGCCCTCACGGCCGAGTTGAAAATGAGTGACCCTTTTCTGAAATACCCGAGAGATTTAAAATGCAAGTAAATACAGAGAGGTGGTCAGGTTTGGCTGACAGTTGGCCCTTTCCTGACTAAGAGCTCCATCCTTTGAGTTCAAAGGCTGCTTTGACAGAAGCGCAACAGAAATACCTACGTTTTGATGTAATTTTTATGACCGTGGAGTGAAATTTGTGGTCCCACGAGACATTTGTTTGGGAAATTCCTTGTGTGTCATGAGCTGCTGCTCCCACTCTAACTGATGATGTCACGCACTGTGAGAGCTGAGTTTTAGTGAAAAAACTCAAAACTTTGTGTTGCTTTACCTTTGTTTTCTCAAAAACTGTTGAAGATAGCAGAATGCCCCTAGCAACTTAAGCTGTGGACAGATGTGTCAACATTTTGAAGCAAGAATGACGTCTCTAGCTGAAAGTATGGCGAGGCAGGAGCAGTGTGAAAAAGTGTGTTTTTTTGGTGTTCTCGGGAAGCATCCCTATTCATTGTCTATAGGACTTTTTTCGTCGGCTTCGCCACGAGCCACTATTGTTCTTCCGTGGGGCTCATGCAAAGCCCGAGCCCCTAACTAGACAATTTCCACGGAAATCGCCGGCATGCCGCCCGAGCCCCTCTCACGATTTCCGTGGAAATTGTGAGAGGGGCTCGGGCGGCATCCCGGCTGGCATACATACTCTTCTTGATATACTTTCTAATGTGTCCTCTCCCTAACTGTTGTGGGAACATAAAAGCTACTCATGGGCTATAGGTGTGTTTGGTGAGATTGATGTGTGGTTACACATCCACACGTGGTTTCTAGTTTAACTGAGGTCATATTTAACTCATTCACACAAATGCGCACTACGTGCCCACTGTCACATATAATTTTTATGCTCTGGAAACACACAAACATATATGCATGCAGATTTTGAAGCAAGAATGACGTCTCTAGCTGAAAGTATGGCGAGGCAGGAGCCGTGTGAAAAAGTGTGTTTTTTTGGCGTTCTCGGGGAGCCTCCCCATTCATTGTCTATGGGACTGTTTCGTCGGTTTTTCTGGGTTTTTTCGGCCAAAAATTGTGGAAATTCTTAGAAAAGTCATAGCACACCATTCTGGACCGAGCCGCACGTTTTGATATATAATTGCAAAGCTATGGGGGAGAGTGGCTCATGCGAAGCCCGAGCCCCTAATAAAGTCGAAGATCGAATGCTGACTCAGCATTTCAACTTTATAATAATAACAAAAAAACACCCACAAATGTTTACAAATGAAGCTCTGAATAAAACAGCTCGGACACACAGGGGCAGCATCAGACAGAGTTTTGAGGATTTATAAGAGCAGATATTCAGTCGACAAAGTGAGAGCAGACTACAGATGTTGTTTTCTGATGTGTTGATTCGTCAGCTTTGAAAGCCTTCAGACCTTCCTGTAATGAGAAGTGAGAAGATGTGAACTTTTATCAAAATAAACTATCAAAAGTCTGTTTCAGAAAACAGATGGGTGGCGTCGTGGAGACTGCATCCATCAATTATACCGTCTGTGGTTGGCTGTGTTCACTATTAAAACAAGCACACGCACACAGTCAGGATATACTGCCTCACCTATTAACAATCTCTCTCTCTCTCTCTTTCACACACACACACACACACACACACACACACACACACACACACACACACACACCTCATGTTAACAATAATCTTATCTTCCTTTATGTGGCTCTAATGCTTAATCATAAAAGATGTAAAATGATCACATATCATCTATTTTTAAATGGCACTGGAATATTTAAATGAAGACATATCTTAGTGTAGCCCTGTGATTGACTGGCAAGCAGTCCAGGGTGTACCCCGCCTCTCACCCTATGCCAGCTGGGATAGACTCCAGACACCTGCGACCCTGCATAGGATAAACAGGATAGAAAATGAATGAATGAATGAAAATCTTAGTGTAGAGTGTTTAATGCTGTAGAATGTTAGTAGCATTAAAGTCTTTTTTTCCCGTAAACCCCGTTTCCAAAGAGCAGCTCAGCAGTTTGTCTCAGTATGGTACAAATTTTGTGGCATTTCTCTTGCCTAAAACCAGGACAGATCCCCAAATCACCAACCCCTACCAATGTAGACCCATTTTTGCCATACTGATGGTCCACGGGGCTATCAGTATGGCTTGAGAAAGAGTGCTTTACCACAAGGCGAACGCTTGAACTGGTGCTGTGTCCCAAATAGCACACTTTTGTAAGTGCACTCACATGAAGGGCACTGTGTATACTCTGCACTTACTGGAACAGTGCACAAAATCTTACAGGGTCGTGTTGTCCCAAATCAAAGACTGTGGCTTCACACTTACTGGAAACTATTATCACATTTCACAACCACCCACGGATGTTTTTCTATTGATAAAATTCATCAACCATTGTTGAATCCGTTCCCGACCCCTTGTTTACATAGCCAATATGGTGACTGTTGAGTGTGAGAATTGTCCACCATTCCACACTCAACATTTTGCCCGTTTTGAGTGCGCCAACTGAGGAATCAAAGTGCACTGTGTTTTTCTATTGTCAGTTTGAACAAAGATATGCATTCAAAATAGTGAGTGTAAGTGCACTGTAAAGTGTAAAGTGATAAGCAAAATGGTGTCAAGTGAAATTAATGATGCATAGGGATGGGTACATTTCACATTTGAACCGATACTGTAAAGATGCCCGGTACCTGGGAATCGGTACTGGTACTCAAAGGTACATATTTTTTTATACTTTTGTGTGCGTTTATATTGTATCAGATGTTAATTGTTTTCTAATAAGATCTCAAAATTTTTCAATTTAACATTTATTTCTCAATAAATAAACTTTAACATATATCAGAACAACATTCAACTAGGGCTGCACGATACAGCCTAAAACCATGCCATCATGCAACAAGCAACACACAGCTGAGTGCGTGTGTGTGTGTGTGTGTGTGTGCTTGTTTTGATAGTATAGCCAGGTTCTCCCAGTGTTTGTGTTCCTGAATGTCCTTGTGATTCATTATTTATGAACAGCTGTGTGGTTTCCATGGTGATGGAACAGAGGAACACTTCCTAGTGACAGCTGATCTCAGGCCGGATTTTTGGGTGAGACATGAGTCTGAACAAGTGCTCGCTGTGCCACAACCGTGATAGCTATCTGAAAAACGAGCACACTGTGAGAATCACAAGACTCTGAAGAATCTGTCAATGTACATATATCTATATCTGTAGGGCAAAAAAATTGGACCGAAAAGCTGAGTTAAAAATGAGTGATTCTTTGCTGAAAATCCCTCAAGATTTAACATGGAAGTAAATGGTGAGAGGTGGTCAGGTTTGCCTGACAGTTAGCCAGAAAAAAAAGTGTTTTATGGTGTGCTCGGGGAGTTTCCCCATTTATTTCCTATGAGACCTTTCAATCCGTTTTTCATGTTTTTCTCGGCCAAAAATTGCAGAAATTATCAGATAAGTCATAGCCCATCGTTTTGATATGTAAATTTTGTGGGTTTTTATCTCAAAATCCCAGGACAAGAAGCAGAACGAAACTTTGTCAGGATGATGAAAAAGATAAGGAAAGAAATGAAAGGAGGAGCAGGTGCTCTCTCCCAGTAAATTGTGGTTATTAGAGTCTTTTTCTGAAGATAGATCTTGAAAAGAGGGGGTTAGTCTTATAATCATCCTATTTTTGGGTCAATATGGTTTTATTATCTCTCATTTTGCCTATGGCACTGTTGTGTGCACAAATTTGATTTAAATTTGTTTTGATTTGAACATTCACGGAATGTCTGCATGGCCACGCCCCTAAATTGTTGCCAGGCAACAACAGAAGGCTCCCTTGAAGGCTCCCTTGAAGTTGGCCTTGAAGTTGGCCTTGAAGTTGGCCTTAAAGTTGGCTTTCATCTGTGACATCGAGTGAGTTGACTATCTGATACAGTCATCCAAAAATTCAGACACAATGTCCACGATGTATCGATTAGGATGCTTTTGGGCCGAGCAGAGCCCACAGACACCAGATGTTTTTCGTGAAGACTCAGACGCAGAGTCTATCGTGTTGCAAACGGAGCTAGAGGACTTTAGGACCCCTGAGATGAACAAAAGGCCAATAGCACCAGGCCAATCCTGCTTTGACAATGAGGACTCAGATTTCGAGTCTGGAATGATGCAGGAAGGGGCAGATTCACAAACATCAGTCTCATCAGGCTCTGAGAGTGAAGAGTCTGAGTCGGCTTATGAATCACCTCAGGATGAAACAGAGATCCAAAAGTCCATAGGTAAGAGGCCTTCAAGCTATAAAAGGTCATTGACAGTGAAACAAGGCTTATCAGACTCTGAGAGTGAAGAGTCTGAGCCAGTTTCTGAAATACCCCAGTTTGAAATAGTGGGGTGCAGGTCCAGGGCTAAAACCCCTTTAGGACGTACAAGTTCAGTGACACTGAGATGGAGATTATCAAACCCTGAGAGTGAAGAATCTGAGTCGGAGTCAGATTCTGAAACACTGCAGGATGTCACAGAAGCCCATAGAGACAGGCCAAGAACTTATACAAAGACCAGAAAATCAGAGAAATCAAAACATGTTTCATGGTCTAATGTATTATTACATCATGTGTACTGGGAGTCGGGGTCAACAACAGCGTCAGAGTCACCAGAGTTAACTGATAGTGTAACTGACACCCCACAGAACATGAAACCCTGCCCAGGAACATCAAGACTATTTAAATGGTCAACACAGCCACCAAAGTCAAGACCAGGAAAGGACAGCAGCATTGAGCAAGAAAAGAGAAGAGCAGCTGTCAGAGTGGTTGTGGAGCAGGTAGTCATGCTGGCCTTTCAGAAAGCTGTGGTAAGGTACTCTGTGGCTCAGCCAGACATCATCATCAGCAGGCTGTTTGAGAGAGTATGGGAAGAGGTCAAGGATTTAACTTTTCCCATCACTCCAGAAACTAATACAAGCCTCCACAAAGACATTTTCAAGGAGCTGAGCAAGAAGTTTGTTGGGAAAAGGGTGGTGCTTGTTTCAATGCAACTGGAGAGCAATGAAGACTCAATCACTGACTGCATCAAAACTCACCTCCTGAATCAGAAGAGCAGCGCTATCTGTAGGTTCTTTAGGGCCATCGGAAAGGCCATAAGTGCACCCTTCAGGAAGAGATCTGGTCGTGTCATGAGCCTGAACTCCTAACAAGTACGTACAGTGTAACCTTTGCCACACATCCATGTCCAGGAGAGCTCTCAGTATCATGCCCTTTTTAGCCCAAATGTTGTCCAGCTGTGAGGTTTACGCCGGGTTACTCCGGTTTTTCCTCTTATTCCAAACTGTAAAAATAAAAATATAAATGTTAAGGAAAATACATTTGATTGTGCTTTTGATCCACCTGCAAAATGAATATCCCCCAGGAACAATTAAGATGAAGTGGAGGTTTATAAATTCATAAAGAATTCTTATTGTATGTTCTGATAAAGTGTAGCAGGTCAAACTCTTTGGTGTAAATAAACAACCAGAACCAGGCTTTGTTAAACCAGGCTTTTCTTGTTTCATTATTCTAGTAGTTTATGATTCCAGCTGTTTGCTGTGATTTTGTGTTGCACTTTGTTATTTTACCTTTGGTTGAATAAATACTTTTGTTTTGTACCATTCCAAGTTTCCACATTTGGATTCTTCATCTGAGTCTTGTCACCGGTTTTTGATAGAGTATCACCTGTGGGGTCAAAGGTCACGGGCATTCAATGTTGGTTTTCAGCCTTGCCGCTTATGTGCAGTAATTTCTCCAGATTCTCGGAACCTTTTGATGATATTACGAACCGTAGATGATGAAATCCCTAAATTCCTTGCAATAGCTCGTTGAGAAATGTTGTTCGTAAACTGTTCGACAATTTGCTCACGCATTTGTTCACAAAGTGGTGACTCTCACCCTTGCTCCTTGTTTGTAAATGACTGAGTATTTCAGGGAAGCTGCTTTTATACCCAATCATGGCACCCACCTGTTCCCAATTAGCCTGTTCACCTGTGGGATGTTCCAAATAAGTGTTTGTTGAGCATTCCTCAACTTTCTCAGTCTTTATTGCCACTTGTGCCAGCTTTTTTGAAACATGTTGCAGGCATCAAATTCCAAATGAGCTAATATTTGCGCACAAAAAAATCAAAGTTTACCAGTTTGAAAGTTAAGTATTTTGTCTTTGCTGGGTATTCAATTGAATATAGGTTGAAAGGGATTTGCAAATGATTGTATTCTCTTTTTATTTACGATTTACAAACGTGCCAACTTCACTGGTTTGGGGTTTTGTGTATATATATATATATATATATATATATATATATATATATATTTATCTATCTAAGTCTATCTAGCCGATTAATACATTTTATTTCTCTTTAAATTTAGTGCAGGCATGACCCATTGTGCGGCAAACAGCATCTTTATTAAGCGGCATGAAGTGAATTTCAAGTTAACATGACCACATCTGGAGAAGTCTAGATGTGGTCATATTCATCCAGAAACACTGGCAGTGTCTCTGGAGCAGAAATCTGTGCAGCCAGCCTTCTTCGAACATCGTCCCCTGACAGGGCCCTCTCATCAATTTCAGAATTGTCTGTGTCGTCCTCGCAGTCATCAAGGGCCTGGACTTCCTCCTCGTCTTCCTCCTCCTCGTCTTCCTCATCTTCAGGTCTTCAAGATGCCAAAGGTGCGTTCAATGATGCTCCTCGCTCTGGCATGATGCCTGTTGTACCGTGTTTCAACCTGGTCTGTTAGTTGAAATTCACATAGAAATTCATGTTGGGTTTTAAAGTCTTTGAACTTACAGCTTACTGTTTGTGTGTGACATATGGAGAGAGAGAGAGAGAGAGAGAGAGAGAGAGAGAGAGGTTACTTGCTATAGGCTGGCAGAATGGGGTCATAATAGCAACATGACGGTGCAGGCATGGATATCCTCCATCTCCAAGGAGAAAGTACCCAGCTGGTGGATACAGGGCCTGGCGGTACATTGGTGATCTGCTCAGTACAAGTGCATTATGAACTGAACCTGGATTTCCAACGTACACATCCAGAAATGAACCCTCTGCATTGCAGATCCCTTGCAGCCGAATAGATGGAAACAGTTTTCTGTTGATGTAACATCTTTTCTTTTTTAAATTACTTTTGAATGGGAGTAAGACAAAAGCTATGGTGTTTGTACCATATAAGACTGTACTCTCCCAGCCTCCGAGACATATTTTAACTCTTGATGGTGCCAATATTGAGTATGTTGATACTTACAAGTATCTCGGTATCTGGCTAGACGTCAATCTTAACTTTAAACAGCATATTGATTGTTGTCAAAGAAACTTAAGTTTATTGTTGGTTTTCTTTACAGGTTAAAATCCTGTTTTCTTTGCCGTCACGCAAGCGATTGGTAGCGAGCCTATTTTTATTACAGCTTGATTATGGTGATACTGTGTATAGATTTGCTTGTCCAACTGTCTTGGCAAAACTTGACCCTCTCTATCATGCTGTGTTGAGATTCATTTCTAATTCTGCTTTTAGGACTCACCACTGTACATTATATACTCTTGTGGGCTATTCCTCACTACCAATGCGCAGGATGAGGCACTGGTATGTTTTGATTTATAAGGCCTTGTTGGGCACTTTGCCCTCATACATTAAATCTAAATTTGTCTTTGCTCAAGACTCTCACAACCTCAGATCCAGCACCTGGCTGTGCTGCATCGTCCCCTCAGTGCAGACTGAGGCTGGTCGTAGGAGTCTGTCCTATTTTGGCCCTTGGTCATGGAACGACCTCCAAACAAGGCTCAAGCTGGCCTCTCTAGTCTCTTTGACGTGCTTTAAGCACACTATTGCTGAACTTTTATCCTCTGTTTGCTCCTGCCCTGGTGTTTGATTTGCTTGCTTTGTTTTAATAAAATGCTGCAGTCTTTTACTTCATTATGTTTTATGTGATCACTCTTTGTGCTCAGTGTGTTCTGTATGTGTGTTTGTTTTCTTTGTTGAACATTGATTTCTAACACTGCCTCTTGGCCAGGTCACTGTTGGAAAAGAGATTTAATCTCAATCGTTTTTTTCCTGGTTAAATAATGTTTAAATAAAAAAATAAAAATTTCTGTGGTTCTGCAGGAGGAAGAATTCTAATATGACACCCGTCGATGGCACCAGCTGCATGTCTGAATGCCTCATGGCCAGCAAGGCAACAAAGCCGGCCCCCACCTCCTCCATCTCCTCTGGCTTAGGGAATGAATTACTCGATGGAGGATGATCATCATTACCTCCACCAGGTTGTGCACAATTCTGCAGACTGTGGCCAAGAGCGAAGCAAAGATATCCGCAGTTACCCTGAAAGAGGCTCCACAGGCAAGCCAGTAGAGTGTCACCAGCACCTCTGTTACGTCCCCATCTGTGAGTTTTTTCTCGTGGTAGCATCTGCATCAGCAGGTTGAAGCTCTCCCTCTCCTCTCTCCACAATTAGTTGTAACTTTAACCTTTTATGCTACACCAACAACAGGGTCTCAGACACATATAACCATAAACATGACACTCAGGGCACTGCATTGCAAACAGCATGTGGCCACACACCAACACTCACTACGCACAGAAACAGACTTACAGCATGTGGATGTACCAAACATAAACACATGTGGAAATATCACACAGGTGATTTCACTGGTACATATACACACATGGGTGTAACATGCATACTCACAGGGATGCATGCATATGAACACACACTTATATACCTGCTCGTGCACACATGTACACATCGCTCTTAATCAACTCACTCTGCTAGCCTAGCTATGTCACCACTCAGGTTTCTATCATGGAATATACGTGGAGCTGGTTCCAGGGAGAAGAGGTTGAAAGCATTTAATAGATTGAATGATCTACAGGCAGACATTATTTTGCTACAAGAGACTCATTTATCAGAGACAGCAGGGGGTTTACTCTCCACTAGGGATGAGCGAGTACACCATTATCTGTATCTGTATCTGTATCTGTATCTGTTTACCCATCCATATTATCCATATCCGTACTCGTATGGGCGGGGCCTAAACCGGAAGTGGGCGTATTTTGTCCAAAAATGGGCGGGGCTTAAACCCGAACTTTTCTTTAAGTCTGAAACTGGCTTTTTTTTTTTTTTTTTTTTAAAGGCTTTTGTGTGATCAGCTATGTATTATGTACAACTGGTAAAATGTGTATGTAGTGGTGTGAAAGACCCTCTTTATTTATGATCTGTGTAAATTTAATAGGTGATTTGTGCAAACATTTAGGGGCAAAAAACTAAAAAATATGCCTTGTTGTTCACTGTATTTTCAAAAACACTGTGCTCATTCTGAGCACAGTGTTTCTGTTTCTTTCTCACCAGCCAAACTAAAATCACGCAGCCAGTTAAAAAAAAAAAAAAAAAAAACGCGACACGAGGAGTTTACAGCTTTAAGCCTTCAAATGCGTTGCGTGTACGTTGCAAAACAGTTAATCAAGTAACTTTAAATATTAAAAAAGAACTAAAGAGATGTGAGACAACGAAAACCATAAAAAAAACGGTCCTGAATTGAAGCAAGAGGCACTGACCAGCGCGACACGAGCCGTTTTCAGCCCCGTCTTGTCACATGCATTGTGTATGACAGGAAATAAGTTCAAGAAGTAACTTTAAATACCAAACAAACCTCAATAGAGACGAGCAGAAGAAAACTGAGTGAGTAGTACAGAGATTAGAGCAACGTAAACTACAGTCAACTCAAGCAAGCAAGAGAAGTAGTCGCTGTCACTTGCTGCCTGTATGTGTGTGTGTGTGTGTGTGTGTGTGTGTGTGTGTGTGTGTGTGTGGAAGAGGAGAGTAGGCACCTCCTCGCTGCAGCATGTGGGTGCAGGGAGGGGGGTGTGCGGTGTGTGACTGGCCGATCACAGAGCATGAAGAGTGAAGACAGTAGTTGTTGATACCCAATGAGGATTCTTTTAGTACGGATACGAATAATCCTAAAAAAAAACTTGTGTTGTACTCAGACTCGGCAAAAATGCATTATCCGTAACGAGTACTCGTTTGAAACGAATATCCGGCTCATCCCTACTCTCCCCTGTACAGTTTCCTCATGTGTATTCAGCCTGTCTCAATTCCAGACAAAGAGGTGTAGCCATCTTAATAAGCAGAAAGATGAATTTTACTGTTGAAAGTACAATCGCAGACCCAGAAGGTCGATGTATAATTATTGAATTAACTATTCAAAATATGAAGCTATACAGTACATAGAGGATTTTGGTCTTTGTGATGCATGGCGTTCATACCACCCTGCACTTAAAGAATACGCATACTTCTCATCAGTGCACCATTCATATTCCAGAATAGATTTTTTTCTAGTTAGCAGCTCAAGAATGAGCGATATATTACAAACTAATGTTCATCCCATCACCATCAGCGACCACGCACCAGTCTCATTCACTTTAATTGATAAGACGCTTGGAGAACTTTGAACATAACAACAAATCTGGTAGATTCCTAGCTAATCAATTAAAGGCAAACAAAGAGAAAAAAACTATCTCCTCTGTCAAGGATTCAGCAGGAAATATCACCCATGACCCTGACAGAATAAATAACATTTTTAGGGCTTTTTATAAGACACTGTACTCATCACAAATTGACCCATTAGACAGCAGTATTGAAGAATTTCTTAGAGACATAAACCTTCCAAAATTGCAACAGGAACAGACAATGGCTTTGGACTCACCCCTCACAATAGAAGAACTCCACAAAGCATTACAAGGCATGCCCAGCAATAAAGCCCCAGGTCCAGATGGTTTTCCAGCAGAATTAAGACATTCTGGACCACACTGGGACCTCCATTCCAAAAAATGGTCGTAGAGATCAAGGGGAAAGGTAAAATTCCTAAAAACATGAATTCAGCTAACATAACCCTACTAATAAAACCAGGGAAAGACCCCACACTTCCATCCAGTTACCGGCCAATATCTTTAATAAATGCTGATCTCAAAATAATCTGCAAAGCCCTCGCCAGAAGATTAGAAACAGTAACTCCTCTTCTCATACACCCTGACCAAACAGGCTTTATAAAGGGTAGACGTTCTTCCACTAATAGGCGCAGACTAATAAATTTGATAGATTACGCCACCTCACACAATCTAGAATCCACAATCATCTCTTTAGACGCAGAAAAAGCATTTGACCACATTAACTGGAAGTTCTTATTCGCGCCATTGAACAAATTTGGATTCGGCCCATCATTTATTGACTGGTTGAAGATTTTATATAATGACGCAAATGCATGTGTCAGGACAAATGATCAAACCTCTCCAAGCTTCGGTCTGCAGAGGGGCACCAGACAGGGCTGCCCACTGTCCCCCTCACTTTCTGCAATCTTTATTGAACCCTTAGCAGCAAGTATCAGACAAAATAAGGAAATTAAAGGTATTCACAGTAAAAGTATAGAACAAAAAACAAGTTTTTATGCTGATGATGTATTACTTTTTCTCCAGAACTCACAATCATCTCTCTCACACACAATCGCACTCATCAATAAATTCTCATCAATTTCGGAATACTCCATAAATTGGTCTAAAACTACCATCCTACCTATCAACTACACTTTCCAGAACATTCCAGATATTACATCACAATCAGGGAATATTAAATATTTAGGAATAAACATTTCCTCCAGTCTTCACGAACTAATAAAACTAAACCATGTCCAGCTTTTAAAAATAGTTGAGGACGACCTCACACGATGGAAATCTTTACCCATATCACTCATGGGGAGAGTTGCCACCATAAAAATGATGGTCCTACCCAGAGTAAATGATCTGTTCTCAATGATTCCCACGAAACTTCCTTCTTCCTGGTTTAAGTCACTGGACTCATTCATCAATAAATTTCTCTGGAAAACCAAACCACCACGTATTAGTTTAAGAACCCTACAAAAGACTAAAAACAATGGTGGTTTAGATTTGCCAGATTTTCACCACTACTTCTTAGCAAACAGATTGCAATATATTTCAAAATTGCTACATCCCAACCGACTAGATGAACCATGGCTTGATGCAGAGCAAGTACTATGCGATAAACTAGTTATTTCTAATCTGCCATTTATC
Organism: Labroides dimidiatus; assembly: GCA_030710495.1. Taxonomy (NCBI): domain Eukaryota; kingdom Metazoa; phylum Chordata; class Actinopteri; order Labriformes; family Labridae; genus Labroides; species Labroides dimidiatus. Next base: position 30,261,741 of record CM061150.1, on the reverse strand, counting down.
AGCTCAACTGTTAGACATCATAAATGTTTCAAAAACATCAACATCAACTCCACTCTTATAGCCTGGTGGGAGTTTCTAAAATTAACCAAGTCTTCACTCATTCCGTGTAAGC